>CM065680.1:87066373-87238873 GCA_017654935.2 Phymorhynchus buccinoides | reverse complement strand
AAATTACCTCCCTTACACAACTCCCTCCTCCTGGATGATTTTTCAAGGTCATAAAAGGGAGGCTCCACTGTATAAAGTCTTCTTCTTCTTCTGCCAATGATGTCCACCTGCCGTAACCAGCAATAACTGACATATATTGGGGTTCAAAGAAAAATTGCTACGTGGGAGAAAAAAAAAGAGAGAGAAAAGCCTAGACAGATAAGGGCCATTAGGCACCCCCAGCTAGTCTGAGAACACCATGGCCCCACACCAGGAAGAAGAAAATAAAAATCATAAAAAAGAGAGGAGAAGCAGTGTCAGGAGTGGGGGAGGGGAGAAGGGGGGGGGGGGGTAGAGGGGGAGGGAAGGAGAGGGGGGTCGGTGCGCTTATGCAGACAGTTTCAGCACCCTCGGCATGAAGGAGCTGAGCGTGTTCAACACGCAGTGTTGAATGGACACATGGAAACGAGCGAGAGAGAGAGAGAGAGAGAGAGAGAGAGAGAGAGAGAGAGAGAGAGAGAGAGAGAGAGAGAGAGAGAGAGAGAGAGAGAGAGAGAGAGAGAGAGAGAGAGAGAGAGAGAGAGAGAGAGAGAGAGAGAGAGAGAGAGAGAGAGAGAGAGAGAGAGAGAGAGAGAGAGAGAGAGAGAGAGAGATAGAGAGAGAGAGAGAGAGAGAGAGAGATGCGACAAAAATGGTGTTTTACATCCTCTTGGTCTGAATCAGACACATATGGGACATTTGTAAATACAAATATGGTGGGAACAATACTGGAGGCAATGCCCGGTGGCAGTACGAAACCAGTAAAGTCCCGATTTTTTTCATTAATACAGATAGGTGTATCATATCATATCATATCAGTTTAGGCTCTGTAGGCTTATGAAGCCTTTTGCCCTCTAGATATTTTTTCTCAAATATAAATATTTATTTTCCTTTTTCTTTTTGTTTGCCCGTGAATTACTACGGCTATTGTGTATTTGTTTTGGGTTGGGTTGGTGGTTTTTTTGTGGGTTTTTTTTAAAAATATTTTTTATTTCTCCAAATTTGTGGAGTACATAATAGTATTAAATTTTTTGTCAATAAGATTTTTGAACCTATTTAGTGATGATGCATTTACAGTTTCATTAGAAAGATTGTTCCATGCAGTTATTACTCTGTTAGTAAAAAAGTTTTGAGCTGAACGACTGTTATTTAGTTTTTTTGTTAATTTAAAATCATGCCCTCGTGTTCTCTCCTCGTCAGTTAGAGTTAGTAAAGTTTTAGTTGTGTTAGGATCATAGAACTTGTTAAGAATTTTATACACCTCAATCAAATCGCCTCTTAGACGTCTGTATTCCAAACTAGGTATTCCCAAATACTTTAGTCTGTCCTCATAGTCCATATCTCTGGTTCCAATAATTGTTTTCGTAAATCTCCTTTGGACACCTTCTAAATGATCAACATGTTTTCTCAAAAAGGGACACCAGACAGGATTTCCATACTCTAATAAGGGGCGTACCAATGCTTTATAAAGAGGTAGCATAATTTCCTTTGATTTATTAGTTATTGTTCTGATTAGTAGACCAGCAGTACGGTTTGCCTTTTTAACAGTATCGTTGATGTGTGGTTCAAAAGATAGCAATGGATCAACTATAACACCAAGATCTTTCTCCGCATTTGTGCTCACAAGAACCCTTCTGACACCACCATCATTCATAAAATACTCATGCATTGGGTTATTTTTTCCAAGATGCATCACCTTGCACTTTTGACTATTAAAATTCATCAGCCACTCCTCTGACCAACCAACCAAAGAGTCAATACACTTCTGAATTTTTTCTTTTGATTTCATATTATCATTTACTGTGGAATAGGCTTTTGTATCATCTGCAAATATTTTAACTTCACATTCAACCTTTTCTGGCAAGTCATTTATATAATAAATAAAAAGGGTAGGGCCAAGGACACTTCCCTGGGGAACTCCACTTGTAACTTGTATTTTATCCGAACAAGAATTTCCAACATTGACATACTGAGTACGTCCATGTAGAAAATCTTCAATCCAAGACAACAGGTTGCCATTCACACCATAACCTCTTAGTTTATGTACAAGTCTCTGATGTGGCACAGTGTCAAAAGCCTTGCATAGATCTAAATAAACAGCATCAACGGGCACACCATCATCCAGCGAGGACATCCAATCATTAATCGTCACTAACAACTGTGTGACACATGAGCGACCTTTAGTAAAGCCAAACTGGTCTTTTGAAAGCAGATTATTTTTTGTCAAATGTTCACATAAGGCGTCACGAATAAATCCTTCAAAAACTTTACAAACAATTGACGTCAAACTCACTGGACGATAGTTGCCCGCAAAACTTTTGTCTCCTTTTTTAAAAATTGGTTTAACCTCTGCCTCCTTCCATCTTGCTGGCAATGTACCCTCTTTAATAGTCCTATTGAACAAATAGGTAAAAGGTAAGGCTAGTTCAGATGCTAATTCTTTAATTATTCTGGGATGAATTTCATCAGGCCCAGGGGACTTGTCAACCTTCAAACCCTCAAGTGCTTTTTGCATTTGGTCTTGACTCACAGTTACTGAATCAATAACAGAGCTACATTTAGTGTCAAAGTTAGGTAATGAACTATCAGTTTCTCGGGTAAAAACATTACTAAAAAATACATTTAAAACTTCAGCCTTATCTCTGTCACACTCAGTATAAGTGCCATCTTCTTTTTTAAGTCTAACTATTTTGTCTCTAGGTTTAGTTTTATTTGAAACATAACGATAAAATGCCTTTGGATTATGTTTAGCTTGATTAGCTAGTTTGCGTTCTTTGTCTTTAATATGCTTTCTAAATGCCCCTTTTACTTGATTTCTTGCTCTGGCATATGTTTCATAATTTTCAATAGTTCTATATTTCTTATATGTTTTAAAAGCTTTTCTCTTCTTTCTAATCATATCAAGAAGTGATGATGGAATGGGGTCTTTTTTATTAGTATGTGTATGGGTAGGAGATATTTTGACTCTTGGGACAAATTTATCACAGGCTTCTGTTAACACATGACTAATGTTACTCCAACAATCATCAATAGATTTATCAACATCTGCAACCCCCGTCCAGTCGACTGAACGCACAAATTTTCTCATATCGTCATAGTTTCCCTTACCTACTAAATATTTAGAAGCACCTGGTGCTGACTGATAGGTCTTAGTAATTCCCAATGTAAAAAATAAAACACAGTGATGGCTCTTACCGAGTGGAGGAAGGTACTCCACCTCTGAAACAAAGTCTTCATGATTAGTTAAAATAAGGTCTAATATATTAGCCTGTTGTAAAACTCTATAATGAGTAGGTTCTGTTACTTTTTGAAACAAATAATGCTGTTGGACTGTTTCTAAAAATTTACTGGACGGATGATGCTGGTCACTGTTTCCAATTTCCTCTTCCCAATTAATCTCTGGGAAATTAAAGTCTCCCATCAGAAGAACATGGTGTGAGTCATATTCAGTAAAAACAGAATCAATAAGCTTATTTAAGTTTAAACTCTCTTGATATGAACTGTTAGGGGATCTGTAAGCAACAATACAGATGAAGGATTCTTTATTTGGCAAGACAATCTTGCATACAATACATGGAGAGAATATCTTCTCAAACTTGTCAAGTCGCACAATATCTAAGTCTTCCCTGACAAACAAGCATACGCCTCTTCCTTCATTTATAGTAATAGAATTAAAGCCTTGAAGGACATATTGATCAATATCGTGGTCAGACTTCTTGGGTAAAACTTCAGTTATGGCTAAAATATCCACCTCTTTCTCTTGTGCTAAATATTCCAGTTCAGCTAACTTGTTTGTTAAGGTATCAGAGTTAGTATAAACACATTTCAAAGAAGAAGAATGATCAAAACTAGAAGCATTATTTACACTATGTACATTTGGGAAACGACTAGGGAGTCATTTTTTGCCCTCACCACCACCACCAGCTCCCTCCTTGTCACTGCTGTGTGGAGGGCCACTGTCTGCCTGACTACCCGCACCTTCCTTTTTCAATGTTTCCCTCTCCTCTTTTGTCACTACCCTGCCTTTGAACATAATCACATCCTCGCCTTCTTTCTTTCGTTTAGCAAGTTCCTGTCTTAGAGCCCATTCTTCATTCCGTTCTTTTTGTGTTTTGTCAGCAGAAATGCCGACCTTGTTGAATTTGGCACTATCTTTGAGCTTCCAGGCTTTTTTTAGGATAGCTTGACGAGGACCTGTAGTTTCAAACATGATCTTAATTGGTCTAGGGCGACCAGTAGCAGTAGCCCCATCTGTGTCTTTACGTCTCCCGAGACGGGTGTATGAGAGAGAGAGAATGAATGAATGAATTTTATTTATAGAGGGTAATAGAGTAAGCAATAACATGCTTTTTTACATCCAGCCCTCTGGACAAATACATGTAAAGAAGAAAATGGAAAACGAAAATAAACACATATAAAGTAATATCAAGCATGCAAAATACATCTCTATATTGTAACACATCAATAACAAAACAAAACCTATTATTATTATCTATGCTCATTGTTAACATTCAAAATGTGTGAAGTAAGCGAGAGAGAGAGAGAGAGAGAGAGAGAGAGAGAGAGAGAGAGAGAGAGAGAGAGAGAGAGAGAGAGAGAGAGAGAGAGAGAGAGAGAGAGAGAGAGAGAGAGAGAGAGAGACAGGGACAAAGAGGGACACATAGAGAAAAAGAGTGAGACTGAGAGAGGGACCTTGAGGGGGGGTGGGGGGGCAGAGGTAGGGAAAGGGAGACAGACAGATAAAGAGAGAGAGAGAGAGAGAGAGAGAGAGAGAGAGAGAGAGAGAGAGAGAGAGAGAGAGAGAGAGAGGGGCAATCATTGCTGCAATTGAGGAATTTTTATTAATTCTACTATCTATTTTATCTATATACTTACCATTCCACTACAAAGTGCATATTTGTACAAGATTAGCTTGGAAGACAGAAATAAAACCAAGAGTGTCTTACTACCACAACTCCCAATCCAGGTAACTTCCGGTTAAGCAGACTACTCACTTTCTTGAAAGCAAGCATCTAATAAAAAGGGAAGGTACACGTTCAAAAACCATTAGGAGGGAGGTGGGTGGGTCAATTAAATGTAGTGGAATGGTAAGTATATAGATAAAATAGATAGTAGAATTAATAAAAATTCCTCAATCTATTCTATCATCCTTACCATTCCACTACAAAGTGCATGATTACCAACAAGGAGGTGGGTAATGGTTAAGCACTACTCTGAGAACCATGGAACAAACCATGACAGAGATACCACATAAACACACACATACCATCTAAAATAAGAAGGTAAAACAGCAAATCATGTTTACATATCCCCCAAAAGACATAAGTCTATAAAAACAAACAGACAATAAGTCAAACCACAAAAGGACACCGTCTTGGAGGACAACACAGCACGTCGAATGCCAAACGTGTTGTCCTGCCGGAGAGTAGAAAACTCGCGCAGGCAGAAAGAGGTAAATGTAGTCTCCGACTTCCAGAAGGCGGAGGACATAATGGAAGGGACTGGAACACCCCTGACCAAGACTAGTGAGGTGCTAATAGCCCTAACTTCGTGAGCCCGTATACCTGGGGGCGCAGAACGATCGGCGTGGGAGTAGGCTAGTCGAATCAACTCGACTAACCAGCGAGCCAAAGTGGCCTTACGGATATCATTTGAATAATTGGAATTCAAAGAAATGAAAAGGCGGCGTTTCTGGCTACGGAACGAGACTGAACGAAGGAGATATGCCCGCAAACAGCGAACCGGACACAGACATTTTCCTCATCGTCCGGAGCGAGGATGTTAGAGAGACTCTCGATAACAACCAACGGAGAAGCTTGCTGAGCCGATTGATTTTTCGCACGGAATTCCGGTAGAAAAGCCAGGGAGATCGAGGAACCATCCTCCGCGAATTCATAATCATTAACTAAACCGCTAAGAGCGTGGATACCACTCACACGTCTCGCTAAGGCAAGACTAACGAGGAAAAGCGTTATAACAGAAAGAAGCTTAAAAGATAACGAAGAAAGCGGTTCACATTCTGACCTGAGAAAGTGAAGCACAAGAAAAAACGTCCCATAGCGGAAGTCTGATGGTTGGGCGAATCGACTTATTACGCAAACCATCCAAAAAATGGGAAACCAAGACAGAAGAAGCCGAGGAAGGTTGACGACCAGTAGCAATCGAAAGAGTGCTAACTGCCGACTTATAACCTGACAAGTTTGGTCCAAGAGGCCCTTCTCATTATGCAAATGAGACGAAAAGAAAACAAACTGAGCACCAGTCGGGTGCAAAGGAGAAAAAGACTCATTGAACAGAAATTGAACCAAGAGGTCCAACGCAAGGAATACAAGGTATTCATGCTTTGACGACGGGATTGAAGAATCACTTCAATGGTTTCACCTTTCAGACCCTGTGACCGCAATCCTGACCGCAAAGTAGCCAAGCGGTCAGGTGAAGGACGGCAGGATTTCGATGTGGAACGCCTGTCCGCGGTTGAACAAGTGACTTGGTGACAACTGGAGGGGAACACCCGGAACGTGGGTGAGAGCTAACAGCTCGGGGAACAACGGACAGTTTCCCATCCTGACGCTATGAGGATCAGAGCAGGACGCTCCCGAGCACACCTTTCCAACACCTTTGGAAGAAGAGCTGTGGATGGGTAGGCGTAGGCCCACAGACCCGTCCACTGGAGACTGAAGGCATTTCTTGCCCATGCCAAGGGATCTGCCAACGGGGAGACGAAAAGCGGAAGACGCCGGCTGAAGCGAGTTGCAAACAAGTCGATGTGTGGGTTTCCCCACATTGACCAAATGGGTTGAAGGACCTGATGGACGAGAGTCCACTCCGTTGCAATCACCTGGTTGGAACGGCCCAGCTGGTCGGCGAGAACATTCAACTTCCCGGGAAAGAACTCCACGGTTAGAAGAATGGAATTCTGTGCAGTCCAAAGCAGGATCTCCTCTGCCTTCCTGGAGAGTGAAGACGATTTCGTGCCCCCCTGACGCCGAAGGTACGAGAGGCAAGTGGAGTTGTCGCCACAAACTGTGACCCACTTGCCTCGTAGCAGGGGAAGTAGCGCTTTGAGCGCGAGCGAAACCGCCTCCATCTCCAGAAAATTGATGTGGAGAGACGAATCTGCTTGGACCACAACCCCGAAACCTCTCACCGGTCCAGATGAGCCCCCCAACCTTCCTTTGATGCATCCGTGAAAAGGAATTCTTGATGGTGGAGAGGCCGACTGGGAACAGAGGACCCCAGCCAAACCGGATCCAACCACTGGAGAACTGAGCCGCGAAACCACGAGCCCAAAACAATCTGAGATTCCAGAGGAAGATGAGAAACCCCGAGTTCCGCACACTTTCGTTGTAACGGACGCCTGTGCAGACGTCCCAGAGGCAAGAGGTCTGCCAAAGACTCCATGATGCCCAGCAACTTGAGAAGTTGACGAACCGTTGCTGAACCTGCCAACAGAACACTTTCCCGAAAGGACTGAATGGACTGGATCTGATCCGGAGACGGACAGACCGTGAACGTCTGGGTATTGAAGACCATCCCCAGAAATTTGAATTCCTGGGCCGGAGTCTAATCCGACTTTTTGACGTTCATGTTGAAAACCAACCTGGACGGACAGGTCCTGGAGCTCCGAAGTGTGTTCCTGGCACCGGTCCCTGGACTGAGCCGAGGTGAGCCAGCCGTCCAGGTACACCTTGAGCCGGATCCCTCTGGACCCGGCCACGCCGACGAACTCCCTGACCACCATGGTGAAAATCCAAGGGGCCAGAGAGAGCCCGGAGGGAAGGGCTACGAACTGATAAGTCGTGTTCCCCCATACGAACCTCAAGAGATGCCTTCGATCTGGGTGGATCGAAATATGGAAAAAGGCATCCTTGAGGTCTATGGAAGTCGCCCAATCCCCCGGCTGGATGAAGTTGTGAACCGAAGCAGCCGTCTCCATTCTGAACGCCATGGGGCGCAGAAAAGCATTGAGAGGAGACAAGTCCAGCACTGGACAGAACTCACAGTTCTTCTTTGGTACAGTGAACATGCGCGAGTAGAAACCCGGGCCTGGGTTGGGTACTGGAATCACAGCACCCTTGTCCAGAAGGGACTTGACCTCTGCGTCCAAGATCTGAAAGCGAAGAGGATCTGCAGGCGGAGAAAAGACAATCGGCACCCACGAGACAGAAGGGTACCGAAAGCATCATCCTGGGGCAGAACCTGAGTGGACTCCACCGAGACAACATCCTGGAAAAGCAGCCAGGAGATGACAAACTCCGCATGGAGTCACCTAGAGCAGCCAAGGCCGATACAAAACGGACTATGAGTGGCCGGACCGGGCCACCACACGCTGCTACGCCCTTTCGAACCAGAAAAATCGAAGTGGCGAGTCTGAGTCAAAAACAAAATGGCCCACATTTGGACAAGACTTGTTCAGAATGGGCAAGCAAAGGATCGATGACGGGAAGAGACAGCTAGTACTAAATGATTAAGATGAGAATCCGCAAAACAGCAGATTCAACCTCTGAACTAGCAAACTGAGAAGCCACGGTACGAATGTGCGACTGCACTTCGTAACCAACTCTACATGCTAAGACCGTTGGAAGGTAAAAATAAAAAACTACCTCTGACGTAGGGACAGACCGAAAGAGCAACATAGTTGCTATCGCATGACGTCAAATCTAACCAGATGACGCGGAAATGTCCCCACCGAAAAGGAAAACATGTAGACAAAAGGCGAAACAGTGTGCAAACGTGACGTAGACTTAACCCATTTCAACGCCACCCAGTCAAACAACTGAGCTGACGGCTGGGCATGGAAGATCATGTTAGCCGGACAGTATAGTTCGATCGGGACGGAACCAGACCAAAAAGGATTACTGGAACGGGTGAACGAGACAACTGGTTGAACAACTCATGGTTGTAATCAGAAGAAACCATGCCTGCCAGAACAGACATCATTCGAAAGAACGGCGAAGCCGGGGCCGTTGCCCCCGCAAAAATTCGTTCAGAAGGAAGACAACAAGGGTACGGTTGAACAACTCTCGGTTGCAACCGTGAAAGAAGGAGCGCAGTAAGGCTGCAAGGCCGCCAGATACCCTTGAATGACAGAAACAGAAGGATCTGAAAAAACCTCTTCCATAGAATCCACCGTGTGACCCGAAGTCGTAACTGACGCCGCTGGTTGAGCTGACTGACTGAAGGAAGAACAACCCGACAAAAGGTCCATAACCTCCTGGTGAGAGTAGGTCCGCTGAAGAACCATACCAGCGGTAACGGGCGTGACCGGTACGGGCTGAGGCAAACGTCCCATGGACTGACTGCCCGCCGTCGTACGGCCCTGGGCCTGGGGACTACCCACGGGAGAGGCCGTAGCCGCCGTGACCGTGGTGGACCCGCGAGACCATGTCGCCGTGGCCGGTCCGCTCCGGAGAACCCCGGGTGCGGATGCCGGCCCGGTGCCTAAGGCACCGAGGCTGCCGTCGCCAGGGACCACCCACGGGAGAGGCCGTAGCCGCCGTGCCCGTGGTGGACCCGCGAGACCATGTCGCTGTGGCCGGTCCGCTCGGAGAACTCCGGGTGCGGATACCGGCCCGGTGCCTAAGGCACCGAGGCTGCCGTCGCCAGGGACCACCAACGGGAGAGGCCGTAGCCGACGTGCCCGTGGTGGACCCGCGAGACCATGTTGCCGTGGCCGGTCCGCTCCGGAGAACCCCGGGTGCGGATGCCGGCCCGGTGCCTAAGGCACCGAGGCTGCCGTCGCCAGGGACCACCCACGGGAGAGGCCGTAGCCGCCGTGCCCGTGGTGGACCCGCGAGACCATGTCGCCGTGGCCGGTCCGCTCGGAGAACTCCGGGTGCGGATGCCGGCCCGGTGCCTAAGGCACCGAGGCTGCCGTCGCCAGGGAAGCTACCCCCATTAGCGGCATCGTCCGTTTTTCGGCCGGCATCACCAGGCGTAATGGTGGCATCGGTGGGTACCGCCCGGTTGTCTATAGCTCTGTAAGACAAGTCGGACAGCACCACCGGTTTCTTCGCAGCTTCTTCTTCCAGAACCGGAAGTGCCCGTGCGGTATCATGAACGCCAGGAACCAATGGGGTACGGGAGCTAGCTTGGCTAGAAGAGCCGTACTGACCTTGTTCGGGAAAAACCCGGATGCCGGTTTGCAGCTCCATCCGTGAGAGATCTTCAACGGACAACGAATCCTGGAGTGGAAGACCAACCGTCGAAAAGGCCGGGTCAACGTCCAAAACACCCAACAACATGAGAATCATCCACCGAAAAGTGCTGGACCAAACCAGCCGAATCCACTTGGGAGAAGGAGAACGGCATGGCCGAAGACTATTCGCCCGTAGAACGCAAATGAGCCAGCAATTCCGACACCACTTGCTTTGTATCTTGAACCGAACGCGAAGAATGAGACTTACTCGAACTTCTTGACCGAGATTTGACTTGGACAAAGACTTTTCTGAAGGACTAGATTTTAGAAAACGGTCTTTGTCATCCCTGGGAGGAGAAGGCTGAGGTTCCTTAGTTGAACTACTTGAAGGTTTGCTAACTAACGCCGAAGAATCTACAACCTTCTTTAGAAGGAGTAGATTCCATAACGCGAAACCCGAAGCCAGAAGCCACGCCCACCTTTTGACCAACAGGCCCGAAATCTTCACAAAGATTACAACCAAAAAGGGGGGAAGGCCGAACGAACTTACCCAAGTAGCAAAGCAACACAAAGAAAACCAAAGGAAAACAAAAGACACTCATTAAGCTGAAAGCAGGAGACAAAATTCCTGGAGAAACAGAAAAACAAACCTGCCTTCCATGCTAGCTTGAAAGAAAGTGAGTAGTCTGCTTAACCGGAAGTTACCTGGATTGGGAGTTGTGGTAGTAAGACACTCTTGGTTTTATTTCTGTCTTCCAAGCTAATCTTGTACAAATATGCACTTTGTAGTGGAATGGTAAGGATGATAGAATAGATGATGCAATCTTCCTCTTCTTCTCCTAGGCAGCCAACTTCATCACGTTTCATGGTCGTTTGACGTTGAACTTGAAGATTCTGCTGCACTTCAGTGCAATGAACAACAAAAACTTGAAAAAGTACAAAGTGTAATGCTGTGTCATACTAGTAACAAGCCAAACATTTCACCAGTACCTGCACATGATCAAAAAGCTCTTCAGCACCAGTGTTGTTCGACATGTTGCACTCTAGCTATAGCAAAGCCAAACCATTCTCTGATCATTGAAGCCGTGTTGTTTTGTCGTCTGCCATAGGCCTACTTATTACCGTCACGTGCGTTGCAATGACCTCCCTACTTTACATAATTCAGTGTCAAGAAGAGGCTAAGCTTTTGGCTATACTTTTTTTTTTACATTTAGTTTTAATATACAAGCTTTTCATCGAGTTGTTTTCCCATTATATTGTAACATAAAGCACTTTAAAATCTTTTTGAAAAGAATAAATGAAATAAAACTATTTCCATAGGAACTTTGTACACTTCCGGTTGTTTCAAAGCAGGCTCAGTAGCTGGCTCAGAAACAGTAGGCTGTAAACATGGAACAACAACAGCAGGTATGGTTTGAGCTAAATACTTGATGTTTTGTTCTTAAGTGAATTTGATGAACAGATGATTGAATTTGTAGAAGAAATAATGAAGAATTTTGATGTGTTTTTCTTTTGTCGTGTAATAATGGGCACATTTTGGGAATTTATTTCTTCAATAAATTTCTGCACACATTATGATTAAACTTGCACAGAATTTAGCACAAAAACCCTCCTTGATAGTCACTCTTCAATGTTAAAAAACTTCAATATCAGTATGATGAGTAAGCAGCTTTACTCATTTTAACTGTCTCACTCTCACTCAGCCATATATATTCCAACAAAACTGAAAGGACACTGAAACTGAAAGGTTTTTTTCCCCCAAAGGAGCCAGAATGGTCAATATACTGACCATGGGCCCTGAAGAGAAAAAGAAGAAGAGTCCAACGCAGGGCAGCTCGCTTTGTGCTGAATCACTTTAGGCCAGCGGCTAGTGTGAGCAGCATGCTGGATAAGCAAGGCTGGGAATCGCTGGAGAGCACTTTGAGCAGATGGCAGAAGACTAGGCTCTCCATGCTGTACAAGATCAGCACTGGCGCTGTCCACTGCCCCGGCCTACATGCAAAGCTGGTACCACTTCCACACCGGCAATGGCGTGGACACCATCTCCAGTTCCAACGCATACAGTGCCGCACCAAATATATCGGTCAAATTCTTTCCTCCCAAGAACCATCAGGGAGTGGAACGACCTGCGGCAGGACAGTGTTCACTGTTGACGCCCTCTGTGCATCAGTGGTGGAGGACCAACAATAATCCATCAAGTGCCCCTCCCCCCTCCCCTGATTCTCTCCCCCCTTCACCCTCCTTGTCCTTTCAATGTCAGTCAAGCAGGCATGTTCTCGGAAAAGAACCGATCAGTCCCCCATTTTTCAGTTGTTGTTTTTCTCCAAAGGAGCCAGAATGGTCAACATACTGACCGTGGGCCCTGAAGAGAAGAAGAAGAAGAGGCCGCGAGGCCTACTTGTCCTCAAATACCTGACCTGACCTCAAGAAGTTCAACTTTTTTAGAGAGAAAGAAAGAGATTTTGTCATTGCTACTTCAGTACTGGTCCTTGTACTGTTGTAGCATAAGTGGGTTGCTTAGAAATCAAGCTGCCACTTATTGCCATTCATTATGATTTAACCCCTTGACTGCCACCAACGTATTACTGACCTGATGACATCACTGATGATGTCATCAGATGAAGAGGAATAACCCTGATATGCTGGCTTTTGCTCTAACATAATCAAGAGAGTAATATCCCCAGACCATTTTCTGAGATTGGCTCTATCAGTTGTCTTTTTCATGTCATGATTTGCCCAATGATTTTTTCTTTGATTTTCTCTGGCAGTGGGTTGCTTAGAAATCAAGCTGCCACTTATTGCCATTCATTATGATTTAACCCCTTGACTGCCACCAACATATTACGTACTGACCTGATGACATCACTGATGATGTCATCAGATGAAGAGGAATAACCCTGATATGCTGGCTTTTGCTCTAACATAATCAAGAGAGTAATATCCCCAGACCATTTTCTGAGATTGGCTCTATCAGTTGTCTTTTTCATGTCATGATTTGCCCAATGATTTTTTCTTTGATTTTCTCTGGCAGTCAAGGGGTTAACAAATATTTTGTTACCCTTTATGTTGTTATTAATTTTGTTCATGTAATATCACTGTTAAGTGAACACACATTAAATAAAGGTATGTTAAATGAAAGATTCATCCATTCATTCATTTAAGCGACTTTAAACTAAACAACATATCCTTGGATCTCTACAATTATTAAATATTTTTGTAATTTTCTTTTTCTTTTCAGACACCAAGTGCTGGATTGCCCGGAGCTGAAGGTATATATTGCATAGTAAAAACTCTGTGTGTGTATTGGTGTGTTTGTGTGTATGCGTGTGTGTATATATATATATGCATTGCATGTGGGGGTGTCCTGCAACCAGGAAACCACACATTGTCCGCTTCTATAATCTTCTTAATTTTGGGAGGTAAGATTTGGCCTTAAATCACACATCATTGGGGAATCAGCAGTATTGTGGACGTCATCTTTACTCTTTTTTCTTCTTCTTTTTTTCAATTATTTTTGGGGATCATCTTTACTCTACCCAGGACACATGGATGCTCCTGCTTTCAGGATGTCCTGAAGTTCAGGATTTTTTTATTGCCTGGAGCTGGTGTCGCCGGATTATGAAAATTTGAGATGTATTTTGCTGGTTATACTTATAGAGGTCATGAAGTTTAACCAGAAGTGAAAGTGCAACGAGAGCCTGTCAGTTACATTGGAAACTGTTGTTTCCCTTCAGCTTCCAGGGGGCATTGCCCCCCGGAACACCCAGGAGAGGCGCTGTCCCTGCACTCCGCCAGGGCCTGGGTGGCCTCTGGACCCCTGCCTTGCAGAATATTTGAAATTTCCCAGGAGCACCCATGAGGATGCAAGTTTGACAGAAATGTTGGCTAAAAAATGACTGGTACTAAGTGGTAGTGAAAGGATTAACCGTTTCGCCGCCAGGCATTTTTCAGCAAGAAAAATAGCATTAAACTTTCTAGAGAGTAGAGAAGGAACAACATCTGCAATCCTGGGAATTCCTCTGTGACATGTATAACATTAGGCCTATCCTTACCTCCCAAAAGTAAGAAAATAGGGTCTTCAGATAACAGGCCCTGGTTTGATGCCTTTTAGTGACATAGGTGTTAAACCATTGTGGTGCTAAAATGCGACATTGGCGGTGAAAGGGTTAATATGGTAGACTGGTACATACTGATTGAAAAGGTCAACATTTTATTTAGAGATTGAACATTTGAATGATCATATACAGGCTTTTTTGTGTATTAGGCCACTTTTGAAAAAAAAAAGTCAGCAAGCAAATGAATGGCTACTGGTTTTGCAGTAATTTTGAACAAAAGCAGGAGTGGGGACAAAAACAATCATAAGTTTACCTGAAATGTCCTCTTTTTATGTGTCTGTCCTTGTCATGTTGCTTGTGTGTGTAATGCTGTATTCAGGCTCAGAGAGACAGGTGCCGATGGTACACAATCCAGGAAACCCTGTAATCACATGCCCCTATCCTCCCGAGGTTTACCTGTCCAAAATTGGGGGGAAGCTGCCTGTCCTAGGTTCAGCCTCAGGTTGCTCAACACTGTTGTTCCTGTGTTCATGAGTTTTGCATGGCTAATTGTTATGCTTTGGTTGTTCTTGTTCTTGTTGTGTTTGATTATTGGCCTTTTTAAAATGTTGCTTTCTTGTTGATGTCTGGACAATCTTAATTTATGTTTATGAACAGTGTTCTCATTTCAGTTAAGGACTAATTATTATTTTGCTTCTTAAAGGGTTTCAGGCATTGCACTTGTAAAGACGATTCCATTAGATTCTGGAGACAGATTTGATGGTCGTTTGGCCACAGGCACAGGACATTTGAATTTATTGCCATATTGTCACTTTTGTTTTTGTATTTTCCATATGTGACCCAGCAGTCCACGAAAGGGACATTAAGTGTCAAACTGACCATTCTGAGAAAATTATGCATTTGAAAACTTCAGACAATTCTCTTTCCATTGATACAAGAACCATTCTTGTATCTTTTTCCGTTCCAGAGTTATGAGCATTTTAAGTTAATATGGTGAGTGTCAGCCACTTGGAGAAAATGCAGTCTAAGGTCCAGGCTAGATGAAGAAAACGCATTGAGCTAGTCGTTTTAAAGCACTTATAACAAGACCATTTAGAGTCCATATTAAAGCTTATCCTTTATAAATGTATTTGAAAGGTAAGATGTCAGAGAACACGAAAATACAGTGGAGTCCAACTATAACGAACTCGCTTTTAACGAAATTTCGAGATTAACGAACTGACTTCAATTTCCCGGCAAATGCCCTTCTATTTGTCACTTGCAAAGCCATGGGTATAACGAACAAAAAATCCTTTTGAACTAGCGAACACCCGCTTTTTATGAACACATGTTCTACGCCCCAAGCTAATTTTATTTACTTGGAAAAATAGCCTATAACGAACTCAGCTTGTGCGATGCGCTGCAAAAACCTAGGCCTTCAAACTCCAAGCTAGAACGTGTTGTCAAGAAGAAGGAAGTTGGAAAATATGAACTGCGCATGCATGAAGCCACACCTCTCCCCACTTGGACGGAAGCATGCGCAGCTGCAAGTGTGTTGTGAAGATATTTGGAGGCAAAATTGGAGGACTTGAGCAGTTTCTTTCAAAAATGGACAAACTTGTTGAAAAGTGTGCCAAAACAGATCAGCGTCAGACCACACTGCTGAACTTCTTCAAGCCTTGTACATCCCATGATTAAGACAGACGATCCAAACTGGTCAAGTTTATGTTTTCAGTTTATCATTGGTGAGTGTTTTAACTGTTTTTGTTTTCAACATACATTGTACATGTACATGTATAACGAAATCCTGATACAACGAACTGAGTCTGTGTTCCCTTAAAATTCGTTTTACCCGGACTCCACTGTACCCATAACTCAAAATTGACAAGAAATTAGATTTTTTTTTTGTGAGAAACTAGCCCAGCAACTTAATGTCCATTTCGTGGTGCTGGGTCACATATTAATTAGCCATTTACAGATTTTGAAGAAGTTTGTGATAGGTTGGTTTACTAGGCATTATTATGCAAAATTAAAGTTGTAAGTCAGTCTTTTAAAAACAGTAGACTGGAAATAGAATTGAAACAGTTCACATCAATTAAAGTAAGGTAAAATAAACTTCAAGACTTGCTTGAGCCATTTTTTTCTGTCAGTAGTAAATCAGCTATCAAAATAGACCCGTCTTACTCGAGTTGTTTCTTTTACTCTTTGATGTTGGTGCTTTCAGACTGATGATGTGCGTGCCTGGGTTTTAGATCATTTAAAATTCAGTTCTCTCTCTTGACTTGGTAGAGGCTGAAAGCTATTAATCATTGTGTTTTGGTTTCATTATCGTTCTTTACATTCAGTTCAATTTGGCGTTTTATTATTTCTAAAACTTGTAAAAGGTTTTATAGTTCTATTTTAAAAAAAAACTTATTGTTTTCTTGCTTTTTTTCCCTTTAGGCCGTGTACACACATAAGCGGATATTCCATGCGGAAACCCGTGCGCAATCCATATAAGTGAAACAAAGAAGGGAAAAGATTTGCGCACGTGTCCGAATTTCCCCTATATGCATAAACTTTTATCCTTCTTTCTTCCACTTATTTAGGGTTTTCCATACGGAACTTAAGCGTCTTCTGGAAGTTCTGTGCTTGTAACTTCCACTAATCTTTCACTCTCTTTGACTCTGCCTTTTCCATTTGCTTTCTGTCATCTACTATCTTTCTGCCTTATTGGCCCATTCTCCTGCCTTTAAAAAAAAATCTTCGCAATTTTCTCCTTTGAGCTCATCCGAAATTGGAATGTGCGCGCACATGCATGAACGTACACACGCACGCACGCACGCATGCACACACACGCACGCA
This sequence comes from Phymorhynchus buccinoides, assembly GCA_017654935.2. NCBI lineage: Eukaryota > Metazoa > Mollusca > Gastropoda > Neogastropoda > Raphitomidae > Phymorhynchus > Phymorhynchus buccinoides. Next base: position 87,221,839 of record CM065680.1, on the reverse strand, counting down.
CGCACACACACGCACACACACACACACACACACACACACACACACACACACACACACACACACACAAAGATACAGGATATGTTCTTTTACACGGTGTTATGTTACTGTTGTTTGCAAATCATGTGTACTCTATATATGCTCCCATTTTTAAATAATTGTATGTTGATAAAGGTGGTGTTTTATAACCAATCAATCAAAATTTATTGTCTTTAAAACATAAAGAAATTCTTGTCTGGCATGCACATAAGAACACACATAAACATAGAAATAATAAGACATGCATAATATACAGTAAATACATCATAAGAATTTAAATTACAATGCAATATAAAACACTTGGAAGTACACGCACACACACACACACACACCCTCACACACACACACATACATACACGACACACACACACACACACACACACACAATCACACGCACACACACACACCACCTTGTCCCCTTCCCCACACATATTCAAAATCTCCACCCTCAACCACGCCTCTCCCCCATCACACACACCCACACACACACCCACACACACCCACACCCACAGAGCTAAGCAAACAAACAAAAAACACAGATGTATATAATGCAAATCATATACATCTGCACCCTTCCCCGCGCACATGCGTGTTGAGAGTGGGTGGGGGTGGATAAGTGGTCATGACAAGTTTTTTTGGTAAAGGTAAAGATGTGCCCCCCCCCCCCCCCCCCCCCCCCCCCCCCCCTGCATTTCTCGGTTAATTCAATTTTTCCGTTTTTGCCTTTCTTACCAAACATAAAGCTGTATTTTATTAACCTTTTCAGGTAATTATCTTTTTGGAATACTAACCCTAACCCTAACCCTGAACCTAACCCTACCCCCCTCCCCCCTATATACTGCAGTACACCGTACATTTGTCACAGTCGTGGTTCATTGCGTTTTTCCGTCTTATAAGGGGGGGGGGGGGGGGGGGGTTAGGCGTTAGGGTTAGGGTTATTATTCCAAAAAGATAATTAGCTGAAAAGGTTCCTAAAATACAGCTTTATGTTTGGTAAGAAAGGCAAAAATGGAAAAATGGAATTAATCGAGAAATGTAGGGGGGGTGGCACATCTTGACCTTTACCGTTTTTTTTAGTGCTTGTGTGATGACTGTGTCAAGCATAATTATGTAGCAGACAAGAGTTGGATGTGGTCATTTTTTTAAAATTTTTTTTGCTGTCCCATCTTCTGGGCTGTACAGTGGCGTTGCTCCCACGCCGCTCGTTCCGAATCCCAATTCGCAGCTACACCCGGGTTTGTTCAAGTCGCAGAAACCGAGACCAGCAGTCCAAGATGTGGTCATTATTAGTAACTCAGTATATTATACAGTTTTGCTGTGTCATATTGTTGTGAGTGTCTGTGCTTGCAATTGCTGCTTTGTCGACGCTTTGAAATCATGTTCAGTGCTTGTTTATAATATAAATCATAGTTTTTATATGGCGTTGTTCATTTTTCAGTGTGCATGCACACATATAATTTTGTTTTGTCAACTTTTTTTTTTTTTTTTTTTTTTTTTTTTTTTTTTCGAGATCAGAGTTTGACTGTTTTTCTACTTCCCGTGAGAAGGAGCAGAATTGGGGAATCTTTCCTAATATTTTGTTTTTGTTTTTGTTTTTTAAATCATATACACAATAGTCATGGACATGGTTTATGCATGCATTATTCTAGTGGGCCTAGCAAAATTAAACTCACATTCTCACTCGCTCTCTCACACTCTCACTCTCATGCTCTTTCCACTTGCAGGCCCCTGTTTCGGTCTTGTCTTGTTTCTTCCCAGTAGGCCCCTGGGCCTAGGTCTTTGGACGCTCAGTCAGGCTTGGCTAGGCTCCGTTGCTCGTGCCGTGTGTTGGCTGCAGGCAAAGTTGTTCGCTTGACGGTGGTGGTCTGTAGTCATTGGCCTATGGCTGCTTACTAGGGCCTATAGGCTACTATGCGGGCTCGTTCAGTTGAGTGGGGGTACGCAGGATAGCGGTGGGTTGGTTGTGTAGGCTAGCCTAGTGGGTTGGCATCATTGGCTGATCATAGGTGGAATCTTGGTGCTGTCTTGTGGTTGAAGGCGACTGCGGGCGAAGGAGGTGTAGACTTACAGCTTGCTACATTCTCTCTCTCATGCCATGCAAATTTTGAATATTAGATTCCCCTCGTTTTCTCATCATCTCTCGATTTATTTGGGTTTCCTCTTTTTTGTTCTGTTTTTATTTTGAACACAATCATGCAAAAACTACGTTTCCATGCATTAGGTCAAATATATGCTAATACTAAACTTTTCATCTACAAACTCAATCCATCTTAATCTCTCTCTCTCTCTCTCTCTCTCTCTCTCTCTCTCTCTCTCTCTCTCTCTCTCTCTCTCTCTCTCTCTCTCTCTCTCTCTCTCTCTCTCTCTCTCTCTCTCCCTCCCTCCCTCCCTCTCTCTCTCTCTCCCTCTCTCTCTCTCTCTCTCTCTCTCTCTCTCTCTCTCTCTCTCTCTCTCTCTCTCTCTCTCTCTCTCTCTCTCTCTCTCTCTCTCTCTCTGTGTTGGTAGGTTAACTAATGACTACATACATATTCGTCGTGCTCGGGTTCTCTCTCTTCGTCTCGCTATGTTGCTAATACTGGTGAGATAGGCTTCGCACGTGTGTCGTGCGCTAGTTCATGGGGGTGGGGGCTGTTTTAAAGGTAGTCTGGTTTAGGCCTGTTCAGAAGTTGAGGCCTTTTCTTCTGAGATTAAGTTCTTTTTCTAGTAAAAGAGTAGGTTGATATCTATCTCCATACCTATATTTACTTATGCACATTTTTGCCACTATTATTACAAAATTAATGAATGTTTTGTCCCTATTAGACACACTGTTGTCGCTGAAACCTAGGAGGGCGACTGGCATTGTTATTCTGATTGAGTTTCCTGTTCTGGACTGAATTTCTTTTTCTACCAGCTCCCAGATGGGGTTTATCTTAGGGCAGTGGAAGAAGAAGTGTTCGATAAAGTCTATTTCATCTGTCTGGCAAACGTTACATTTGTTGGAGTTAGTCAGGCCCAATTTATTGAGAAGAATGTTTGTTGGATAAATGTTGTGTAGAATTTTCCATTGCAGTACTCTCAGTCTAGTTTCTTTGGTGCAGTCAAAGGTGGCGGTCCAATGATGCTTCGTTATCTCAATGCCCAATTTCCTCTTCCAAAAGTTGATTGCGCAGGGTTGTGAATCTGTTGCTATAATCTTTCGGAAATCCTTGCATTTCAGAGTTTGGAGCGGGCGACCGATTAATGTAATGTTGAGAGGGTTGACATCGTTGTTTTCATACAGTCGAAGTCTGTTTCTCGTTTCTGCTGAACGGAAAGCACATCTAATGGCATTGTATTCTAAAATCCTGTGTGCAGCTCTTCCTACTTTTTCTTGAATTTGGTCGAATGACAAAACCTGACCTGTCTCGTCGATAATGTCCTGAATAGTGTACATCTTGCTATGAATCCAGTCTTTCATAATCAGACACTGGCCTTGATATTGAAAGTTTTGGTTATGCCACAAAGCTGAATTTAGATATAGGTTCTGGTCGTCGTTGAGGTTTGCTTTGTGTCGTACAGTTGCCCAGGATTGCAGGACCCGCTGCCAAAAGGGACCTTGTTGTTTCAAAACTTGACTAATACGCTTTGGTGAAAAGTTTGTACTGAATATATCCAAGTCTTTTCCTATTTTTTGTAGAATATAGGCTGGGTATAGTTTCCAGCCACTGGCCGAGTTTTCATTGAGCAGTTTTGGGATCCATGTCAGTAATAGGGCTTCTTGGAGCTCTTTTATGTCTATCATGCCAAGTCCACCATTTTGGGTTTGTTGGGTAACTACACTTCTTTTTACTTTTTCAAAGGCCTTTTTATTGTTGTATTTCTTTTTCCATATAAATTTGAACAGGTCTTTATTAATTTCTTTCAATATTTCTTCTGGAATACCAACTGATTGCATAACATATGTAAACTGGGAAATGAGTAGTGATTTAACAACAAGAATTTTCCCGTATATGCTCAAATTTCTCCGTGACCATTGTTGTATTTTTCTTCTCATATTGTCTATTTTGGTGGACCAGTTATTGTCGATGTTACCTGCTCTCATATCACTTCTAAAGTGTATTCCCAGGATTTTCAGTAGCTTTACCCATTTTAAACCAAAGTACTTGTTTTCATTGTGCTTTTCTCTTCCAAGCCACATAGCTTCTGTTTTCTGTTTATTTATTTGCAGTCCTGAAATCCTGTCAAAGCTTTGGAAGACTTTGAGAGCAGCTGCTAGATCTTCTTTATCTTTTAGGAGTAGAGTAGTGTCATCCGCAAACTGTTGAATTTTGATTGCATTTTGCCTTTCATCGTCGTTACTTATAGAAGGAATAGTAATGCCTTTTATTTCTGGACTGTCTCTAATTTTTATGGCACATATTTCTGCAGCTAAAATGAATAACAGAGGGGACAAGGGACATCCTTGGCGAATACCTCTTTCTACCTCGAATGGTTCAGATATCCAGCCATAGTGATTGATTGAGCTTTTGGATTGGGCTAGAATGGTCTTTATCCGTCGTTGAAAGTTGCGACCAAAACCATAGTGCTTCAATGTATCATTTATAAACGACTTTGAGATCGTATCGAAGGCTTTTGTAAAGTCTATTCCAACCATAACACCAGGAAGATTTTCAACATCCAAAAAGTTTATTGTATCGTCTATGGTACGAATAATTGTTGCTATATTACGTCCTTTCATAAAACCACACTGGTCTTTTGATATTAGTTTTTCTAACACTAAATTAAGTCTGCTTGCAAAACATTTTGCTAAAATTTTATAGTCTGTATTGAGTAGAGTGATTGGGCGCCAATGGGTTAACTGGTCCCTAGGAAGATTTTTTCCTTTATGTATCAAAATAATTGTGCCTTTCTGCTGTGTCTCAGAAACGCGGCCTGTTTCAAATGAGTAGAGAAATGATTGAATGACCATTGATTTTAATCGACGCCAGAAAAATTTGTAAAATTCGGTAGTGAGGCCATCACATCCAGGTGCTGATCCGTTTTTGAGCTGCCTCAGGGCCTCTGTTATTTCAGATTCAGTCATCTGCTCTTCACATGTTTGCGAATCATCTTCATCTAACATTGGGATTGAAGAGTTAGGTCCCAGGAAGTCTGCAATGTAGGTATCACTTAACTCATGATCTTCCTGTTCTTTTCTGTATAATTGTGTATAGAAGCGGACCTGCTCGTTACGAACACTTGATTGGTCTGTGACAAATCCTCTGTCAGTTTGTAAACGCGTAATTGTATTAATTGATGAATTTATTTTCTCTAAGCTAAAAAAGTAGGCCGTGTTTTTTTCACCCTCTTCTATGAACTTGATTCGGGATCTTGTCTGGGCCCCTTGTGCCTTAGAAAGCGCCTGCAGTTCTAGTTCAGTTTTAAGTTTCATCATTTCTGTTTGGAGGGCGTGGTTACCAGCGTTTTCTGCTAATTGACTCTCAATGACCGTCAGCTTTCTGTGAAGATCTTTCAGCTTGTCTCGTTTTTGGCGTTGTTTGTTTTGGCAATATGATATTGAGTGTTCTCTGATTTTTACTTTGCAGAGTTCCCACTTATCGTGGGGACTTAGATCGATATATTCTTGGTCAAAGTTAGTTATAACAGTATTTAATTGATCTACATATGATTGGTCTTTTAGCAGGCTGTTATTGAATTTCCAGTATGATGGCCCTTTCTGGTAATTGTGGAAAGCGAAGGTTATTGCCACAGGTCTATGGTCGGAATGTGGAAAGGAGACTATCTGGCTTTGTTCCACATAAGGCAGTAGATTGTTTGATGTAAGAATATAGTCAATGCGTCTTGCTATGAAGGGGTGATTACGACTCCATGTGTATTGTTTTTCTGTTGGGTGCAGGATTCTCCAGCTGTCGTGAAGGTCTAGGTGTGAGGCCAACTGGGTGAAAGCCTCTACTTCTCTTTCATTGTGGTTTTCCCCTGAAATTATGTCAGCTTCATTACACATGACTGTGTTAAAGTCACCACACAAAATAAGTGAAGAGTCGGGTTCAGTGTGGGTGCTGAGAGTGTTCCTGATTTCTGTGAAAAAGTTTATCTTATCAGTTACGGACTGTGGTGCATATATGTTGGCGATGAAGATTGAATTATTGCCTGAGCATATTTTGATTAGTAAAATGCGATCGCTTTTAAAAACACACTGTGCCTGTTCCGCTTTTTGTTTGGAGACTAAAAACACTTGGCCTAAGCTGTGATTGGTGCCAAGTGAGTAAAACAGTTTTCCTCCCCACTGTAGTTCCCAGTTTTCGGCTTCTTTATTCGATGAAATGTGGCTTTCCTGAAGAGCGATAATATCGTGTTTTTCTTTTCTTAGAAGCTGAAAAATGCTGTATCTTTTCTTCTTGTTTTTGAGCCCACGTGCATTCAGTGTTAGAATTCGTAGCTTATCCATGGCAATGCATAGTCAAAGCTTGAGATTCCATGGTACACACAAAGGAGAAAAGAGAGAGAGAGAGAGAGAGAGAGAGAGAGAGAGAGAGAGAGAGAGAGAGAGAGAGAGAGATGAGTAAACAAAAAAAGGGGAAAAAGGGGGGGGGGGTGCGGGGGGGGGGGAGGGGAGGGGAGGGGTAGAAGATAAGAAGGAAAGCCATTTCGTAGAGTCATAGTCGGCAATCGAAACTCGTTTTAGTCCGTGTTCATGCTACATTCGTAAGGGAAGAGGGTGTGGTGGGGAGAGGGGAAGAGCTAGGTTCCGGTATCAGCTGGTTCTTCCCTTTCTTTTTGTTGTGCTGCTGGTTCTGCTCCGCAGTCACGCGTCGCGTTGTTTCTTGGTGCTTTTTTCGCTGAAACATTGGGACTGCGCTGGGCAGACAGGGACCTGCTCCGCTTGCCTTTTGTGGGCGTGGTCGACCTGCGCTGCTGGCTTGAGGCGAACTCCTTCAGCGTTCCTTGTTTACGCTGTTGTGATGAATCTTGTCCCTTGTTGTCTTTCTTATCTTCAGCTTGCTTGGCTGTAGGGGATGGGGTGGGTGGTGGGGGTGGTGGGGGAGGAGGCGGAGAGGAAGGGGTAGGAGGTTGGGATGGATGGGCAAGGGGAGAGGGTGGAGCAAGGGAGCACTGGGGATCCCCCCGTTTGTGGCCAAACGTGTAGCAGGCACGGCAGCGCGGTGTTTCACTGCTGCAGCCAATGATGTGATGTCCAGTTTCCAGGCAGCGCGAACACGTGGGAGTGTTCTGCCCTTTGTGGTACAGAGTGGCAGTACACACCCCGATCTGTACCGTTTTGGGGAGGGGTTTTGACGGAGGTTCGATGTACACAAACCTCCGTCCCGTTTTCCATGGCGTAAGCTGACCGTTTGGTTTTCTGTCCTTCTCGTCCATGATGTGGGAATGTAGTGTCACACCCAATTTGGTCAATGTCTCCGCTACTGCATCTGCAGGGGCGGAGAAAGAAAGACCCCCAATAATAAATTTTACTGAGGGTACTTCCCTTTCATTTCCGTCACTGTCTTTGATGGTGAAAGGGTTGGAGTCCCGTGGTTGGATCTGAACCCCCCTAAGTGTTATTCCTTTCGTGAGGAGGGCGACCCGAGCGGCTGATGTCTTGGCATACACTCGCCAAAGTCCACCCACTCTTTGGGCACCCTCCACACTTCCTCTACCACTAGATTTTTCGGCATTCTCGCACAGTTCTGCGACAGTATAAGGCACTTGGTCTGCCGCTGGCAGGGTTTTGTTGACTAGAAACACAGGCTCAGCAATCGTTTGTGCTTCCGCCATGCTGCCGGCGGTGCCGGCTGGCACCCCAGCACGTGGTGTAAAACTGGATCGGGATTATCAACTTTCTGGGCCTATTTACCTAAACTAAACACGAGAAACGAAACCACTTATTCTACTCTGACACAGCACACACGAAAAAGACACTTGAAGTTTTGGGTTGAACGTTGATTACACGGATTGAAACAGGAAAACAAAGGCATGCGGCCACTCGACTTCGAGTGGAACCGGAAGTCCATGTTTTGTCAACTTAAAATTCATATTTGTTTTAATTTTTATATAATTTATCCCAATTAATAAATCGAATCAATCAGTGTGTGTGCATGAACGTGTGTGTGTTTGTGTGTACTTTTTGTGTGTGTATGCACAGCGCTTCCACACGCTTGTGTGTGCCATTAAAAACAGATATACAGTGAAAATCGCTTAAGTCAAAATTGAAGGGACTGAAATTTTATTTTGAGATTGCCAATATTTTGAGTTAAAAAGACTTTTCAATATAGATATTATTATACTGGGACCTAAAAACAATTGTGAGTTATCCAGTGTTTTGGAGTTATCACTTCTCCACTGTAATGCTGAACCGTATTGGAAAATCTTTCTGGTATGTCTGAATTTTAATACAACACCTTAAATTAAAATGATCTTGAACTGGAACTAATTCTTAGTTGGGCATAGTGAGAGAGGGAGGGACTCCTCTCCTGGCCCTCTCTCTCTTTATCCCCAACTAAGAATGTAAAAAGGATTAGCCCCACTCGAGCGCTACGCCACCTGGTGGTCAAATTGGTGGGCTAGGTTAACCATTCTACTACTACACTTCAACCATCAGAACTTTGACTAATTCAACAACTACTCTGTGATTCCAGCTCAGAGTCCTGGGGGCTACGGAGGCAAAAACCAGCATCCGATGTACACCACCACAGCCAAGAGCTACGGCTACATCCCCCCCTCCATCTGCACCGTGCCCACCCAGTTCTTTGCCAAGTCACAAAAGTTCAGCGAGGTAAGAAATATTGCTAGGATTATTTGTCATCCCCCACCCCCCTTTTCCATTGCAACTGTTAGTATTTTTGGACTGCGCCCACCCAGTTCTATTTCAAGTCCCAAAAGTTAAGCGAGGTAAGAAATATTGCTAGGATTATTTGTCACCCCCCTCCCACCCACCCTTTTCATTCCAACTGTTAGTATTTTTTGACTGTGCCCACCCAGTTCTTTGCCAAATCCCAAAAGTTCAGCGAGATAGGAAAAAATGTCAGAATTTAAACCCCATTTTCCTTCCTACCGAAGGGTGTGCACACATATATAGGTGTAAACCTGTACTCATATCCCGTCCGCAGTCTGCAAAACAACATACTGGAAGAAAGAAATAAGCAGATGAAATATGCAGAAGGGTTTCCGCCTGTATGTGCACACACCTTCATATTTCTTACTTCCAGATTTGTATTGCAGATGTTAGATGGGATATGTGGGTGGGTGCACACATTTTAGCTGTTAGTATTTTTGCACTGTGTCCATCCATTTCTATGCCAAGTCATGCCAGGGAGGTAGGAAAAACTGTTAGGATTATCACTGTAATATATCATTATCATTGTCTCCTCCTCCCCAATTGTTAGTATTTTTTTTATCTGGTCCCTCCCAGTTCTATGCCAAGTCCGAAAAGTTTAGCGAGTAGGAAATGCTGTCAGGATTATTACTGTAATATATCATTGTCACCTCCTCCCCAACTGTTAGTATTTTTGCACCGTACCCACCCAGTTCTATGCCAAGTCACAAAAGTTCAGCGAGGCAGGAGATACTGTCATAATTATAAGTACCATATCTTACGGACTATGAGGCGATACTTTTCCCCCCAGACTGACACCCCTGTGCCTTATAATGTGACTGATAATATAGTAAGAAAACAGAGTAACAAAACCTGAATTTTGTGTTAAATTTGGGGGGTGCGTCTTATAATCAGGTGCGCCTTATAGTCCGTAAAATACGGAAATCAAATAGAAACAAAGATTAAAGATTCTGTTCTATGACAGATTCCTGCAAATGATGGACCGTGGATGTCAAACTTCAACTGAATCAAAATTAGACAACTAGTAAAGATGTTTTTATTCTCTTTTCTGTGCATTTATCAGGAAACTGATGTTAGCTTCATATTATGAAAGCCTTTGGGGACCTTCCCCCAATGCCAAACTCTCGTCCTTAAATCCCTTTGGACGAGAGAGTAGGGATGTACCCTGGGGCAAGGCTTCTCCGCTATAAACAAATTGTAGCCCAGCCCTCCGGAATAGCAGCTGCCTCCCTCTGCTATCTGGCAGTCATTGTTGGAAACGACAGACGGGCAACAACAAGAATACAATGGAACCTCCCTTATAAGACCTCCCATTATAAGACTCCCTCCCAATAAGACCTACTTCTTTGAGACATTGTCCTTTGTTAGTATTAAAATTACCTCCCTTATAATACCCCTCCCTTATAAGACCTCATTTTGGATGCTTTTTGAAGGTCTTATAAGGGAGGTTCCACTGTATTATGAAAGCAGAACCTCAATTTATGCAGAAATTCCATAATGGCAGTTTTCTCATGCTCCATCACAATTTTTTTAATTCTTCTTCCATTTTCATCATTGTCCACATGGTCTTTTATTATTATCCTTGTGTTGTTGTTGTTGTTGTTGTATGTTGCAGCACCTAGGACAGTGTGGCATGTACCGCAACTACTCCCTCAACACCGACGTGGACAAGAGCAAAGTGTAGCCAGGTTAGCTCCCCTCCATCGTGCATGCTGCGCACGTTTCATGCCACGCCCGCCATGCGTCACAACTTGTACTTCTGTCCTATGAATACTCTCTGGATGAAAGGCGATTCTTTAAAGCATTTTGTGTGTGTTGTTTTGTTATATAATTATGCACATTAAAATCTGATGCCTGTCGCAGGAGTTGTGTTGGGTGTCGGTGAGATTAGATCAGCCACAAATATGTCAGTGGTGTTTGCCAGCTAACACACGCACACACACACACACATACACACACACACACACACATAAACGTCTCTCTACACTACCCCCGATTTCACAGATAGTAAAGCTATTGAAAAGAAGAAGTAAAGATTTTGTTTAAAGTATCCAAACTTTATGCAATATTTGTTATTTCTCCTGATCTATTTTATCTTGGCAAGTTCCGGATGATCCGCTGAAATATGAACCAGAAACTCTTGCAGTGTCGGACAGCTTGCTGATGATATCTTCACAGGTAGAATGTACAGGTATAAAGATTTTCAGTATGAATATTGGATCTTCTCTTGTTGTTCCCGTTGATGTTTTTAGTGTATGCATCTACATCAACACTGATTTAGGATTCAGGATTATCTTTATTTAATGACAACTGGCATTGACCTTTTTTTGTGACTGATACATTCGCTTTTTTTGGTCTTGTAATAACCATTGGTGATTTAAATGGTGATTTATGAATATTTTGAGGTATTAGGTACTTTATTGTCACAGAGGCGTCTGTGAAATTCGGGTTGCTCCCACCTGGAGAGCGCGTCGCAGCCACCCCATTTTTTTTTTTTTAGCATGCAATTTTTTTTGTGTGATGAGGAAGGAAGGGACCAAATGACAACTTTTTCGTTGCCACTGGGTTTAACGTGTGCTAAGTGCATGGGCACACGGGACCTCGGTTTATCGCCTCATCCAAAAGACTCCACGTTCAGACCGTAAGGCCAAGTGCAAAGTGAGAGGAAAAATCCCCTGTACCCAGGTTCAAACTCAGGTTTACTTGACACAAGGCGAACGCGTTACCTCTGTGCCACTCTACACCCTGATATATAGATAGATGCTACAGTTTTTCATGTTCATTTTACACATCTTTTGTTTTATATTGGCTTTCATTTTTGTGTATAATTGTTGCTTTTGAAATTTAGAATTCTGCTAGAATTATCTTTTAATTATACATGTTATACATGTATAAGGGTCATTTACAAAGTAAAACAAAACAGACACACACACACATACACTTTTATATTTTTTGATGATGTTCATATAGTCTAATAATTAAACAGCTTTAAAAAAAAAATCGAATTTCAAAAATCGATTGCTCCATGTGTACATGCTTTAAGATACAATATATGAGTATAGCTGAATTTTGCTAAAGGATTTAAGATCCATCTAAACAGTCATTAACACATGCCTTTTGCTTGTGAGTTGCATGGAATAACATGAAAGTGTTTGGAACATTATAAGAGACCAGTGCTATGTAATGTTAAAATGAGTAGGAGCATTCAAAGGTTAAGAAATGTATGTAATCAGTTATGATCTAACCATTGTTTTTGGTCTGTGATATTATATTCTTAGAAAACTTTTGATCTTAAAATAAAGGTCACAGGGAGTGTCCTTGATGCTGTAGTCTTTCATGCAACATGGAAATAAATGTTAAAAAAAAGTAACTTTTTTTCTTATTTGTCTTTTCAATTATGTGAATGAAGAAATGGTGAGTGGGTTTTTTATGTGAGCAGATGAAAATAAAACATGATTTGATTATAAGAATTGTTTACCTTTTCCTAACCCTTTGGCCGTGTACACACATAAGCGGATATTCCATGCGAAAACTCGTGCGCAATCCATAAATAAGTGAAACAAAGAAGGGAAAAGATTTGCTCACATGTCCGAATTTCCCCTATATGCGTAAACTTTTATCCTTCTTTCTTCCACTTATTTAGGGTTTTCTGTACAGAACTTACGCATCTAATGTGAACCCGGCCTTCTTCTCTTTCTTTCGCTCTTTCTCTCTCCTCACCAACTTCCCTTTATACCTCTCCCCTCTACCTTCCCAATGTCACCACCCACCTTCTCTTTTTTACTACAGCTAGAAAGAAGAAAAACTTGTCAGTAAAAAGCATTAGATAAAAAGGGTGTTTAGTAGTAATCTGTTCACTCAGTCTTGTTCAAGTGCAAAAAACCTTGGGAATTAAAATTCCCATGTTCATAATGCTATAATATCTCTTTCTCTTACACCCAGTACAGACACGGAAGCATTGATGCTTGGAGTGGATGAGACGATTCAATAAAGAAAGGTAAAGAAATCGCCATCCTTAAAGAAAAGCGCAATCGAGTAAATAAATTCTAGAGGGAAATACTCGCCATCACTAAAAAAGTGAATGAATTCTAGAGGGAAATACTCGCCATCACTAAAAAAGTGAATGAATTCTAGAGGGAAAAACTCGCCATCCCTAAAAAAGTGAATAAGTTCAATAGGGAAAAGCTCGCCATCCCTAAAACTGTGAGTAAGTTCTAGAGGGAAAAACTTGCCATCCCTAAAAAAGTGAGTAAGTTCTAGAGGGAAAAGCTTGCCATCCCTAAAACAGTGAATAAGTTCTAGAGGGAAAAAACTTGCAATCCCTAAAAAAAAGTGCAATCGTGTGAAGAAATCCAAGAGGGAAAACTCGCCATCCCTAAAAAAGCACAACCAAGTTAATAATTATGTTCTAGAGGGAAAACCTCACCATCCCTAAAAAAGCGCAATCAAGCGAAGAAATTCTAGAGGAAAAAACTCGCCCTCCCTAAAAAAGCACAAACGAGTGAAGAAAGTCTAGTGAGAAAAACTCGCCATCCCTAAAATGCGCAGTCGAGTGAAGAAATTCTAGAGGGAAAAACTCACCATTCCTAAAAAAAGCACAATCAAGTTAATAAGTTCTAGAGGGAAAAACTCGCCATCCCTAAAAAAAGCACAATAAAGCGAAGAAGTTCTAGAGAGAAAAACTCACCATTCCTAAAAAAAAAAGCACAAACGAGTGAAGAAATTATAGTGGAAAAAACTTGCCATCCCTAAAAAGCATTTTTTCCCCTTCCTACGTAACACATCTCCCATGAATTAAGTTACATTAATTTTTGTCTTTGCCAATCTGGCTGTGAACGAACATTTGTACAGCAAAAAGTTTCTGAAAATAATTTTTTAATTAATCATTTTATTTTTTAATGCAATGCAATCTAAAATCGAACCTGGTAAAACCGAACAATAAACAAAAAAACGTTCTAAAAAGTTGGATTTCACTGCTTTATTATGAAGAGCTTTAACATTATTCGATCCATATCGAAACTGCATTACGAGCAGTGGTAGGATGCTTCGTGCCTCTATACAGGGAGCTGGACGACCACACCCCTTCCATGGGTCTCTCCCTGTGTGGTACCGGGGGCTCTTCCAGTAGTTCTTCCACCTTCTGGAAGTTCTGTGCTCTATAGCAACTTCCTCTAATCTATCACTCTCTTTGACTGCCTTTCCTTTTCCTACTGTCACCTACTATTTTTCTGACTTATTGGAGACTCAATCTCCTGCCTTTTATCCAAAAATATATGTGAGGTTCACAAATAAAGACATTGGACACAGAAAAGCTTTATCAAAGCAAACTATTCTGCATTTCAAATGCACTAACTTTTCAGTCCTTCAGAGTAGGGGTACGGAGCTGGCTACTTCGATACATATACATGTATTGCAATTACAGATACAAGAAATGAAAGGAGTTGAAGTACTCTCATGTATTTGTTTCGTTATTTGTACCTAGGCTATTCACTGAGATTTTTCTTTCATGCTATTTTAATCCTTAATTTGGATACCATCTCAGTAGTTAGCCCTCCCTAGTCATGTCTATTAGGTTTTGAAATTAAAATTTCGGAACATTATTATTTTGTTCATTTTACATAAGATTTTCATAAGATTTTTACTATTTCTGGTTTAACTTTGTGCTGGTTTGCTTTTATTATGGATTTTCGATTTGATGCAAAGAGGACACCATTCTCTTGTAGAATGTCTTTTTTGCTCGGGTTGGCATCCACTGGGCAGTCAAATTGTAGGCCGATCATGCAAACTGATGAGACCTTCTCTTAGGTCGAAACAGCTGTCTTTGCATAAGGCACTGTCCCACCCCCATTGGGAGAAAAAGTAAATCAGCACAATTTATATAATTTTTTTATTTTTTTGTTTGTTTGTTTTTTGAACACGGAACATTACTCAAAGTTAACGTTAACTGGTTTTGTTTCTGAGGTTCACAAATAAAGACATTGGACACAGAAAAGCTTTATCAAAGCAAACTCTCTCTCTCTCTCTCTCTCTTAAGAAACCTGTCGATTTATTTATACAAAGCTTTACGTTTGCGATCAGTTATGATATCATGAGATACATTAATTTGTTAATATTATTATGATCAGTTGTATATGATGTTTTGTTTATCCTGTACCCCCTTCATGAGGGGCAAAGGCCTAAATGAATAAATCATTGTCATTGTCTCTCTCTCTCTCTCTCTCTCTCTCTCTCTCTCTCTCTTCTCTCTATCTCTATCTCTGCTCTCTCTCTCTCTCTCTCTCTCTCTCTCTCTCTCTCTCTCTCTCTCTCTCTCTCTCTCTCTCTCTCTCTCTCTCTCTCTCTCTCTCTCTCTCACACACAGACACAGAAAGAGCAGTCATAAGTGTTCTGACATGGATAATGTTGCACTTACACGCACGCGCACGCACACGCACACACACACACACACACACACACACACACACAGAGAGAGGCACGCATGGTGTACTTTGTATGAAGCAACTCTCACTGACATGTGACACTCGGGCACGGACAAGTGAAGAATGTTTGTGCCCCGTGTGCCTTTCGCTGCTCTGCTTCTCTGTCTGTCTGTCCGTCTGTCTCTCTGACTCTATTTCTTAATTACCAGGGCCTGTATTCACGTTGAGATAGCATGAGACTTAGCATGATGCTAACTTAGAAGCTCTTCCAAAAGTCCTATTAAATCCTATAGGACATTGGAAGAGCTTCTAAGTTAGCATCATGCTAAGTCTCATGCTATCTCAACGTGAATACAGGCCCTGGTCTCTCCGTCTGTCTACCTTTCCACCTCTTCTTGTCTGTTGTTTTTGTTGTCTGTCTCTGTCTTTTTCTATGTTGCATTCCTGACGGTCATAATACATGTTGCTATTTTTTGTCCCCCCCCCCCCCCCTATGGCGACACAGTGATATATGCAAGTCATATTATTATAAGAGTATCACTCTGTTGCCATGGGTGAACGACTGATCAAGATTGAAAACCAAACCGTGAACCACCACCATCAAAAACACCTCAACCAACCAGCAAAGAGCAAGACAATTCCTGCTGGATTTTGTGGTGAGATCAATCAAACTCACTGGGAATTCGTTTGTGTGGCTTACCATTAGGGCAAATTGAGATTTATACAAGTCATCCCCCCCCCCCCCCCCCCCCCCCCCCCCCCCCCCCCCCCCCCCCCCCCCCCCCCCCCCCCCCCCCCAATTGAAGTCAAGTCGTGTTTTAAAATATCATTTAATGCATGACATTTTACAGCAGTTTGTTTTCTCAAGCTGACTAAGAAAATAAGTTCTATGGTAACCCATTATAAGAAAATCCCTTATTTTTAGATTAAAAAAACAAATAAACAAAAAACAACAACAACACACACACGCGCACACACACACACACACACACACACACACACACACACACTTACACTTTCGGAAAACAGGAAAATTGCAGACAATTGAACTTTTCTGCGAAATAGTTTTTGTACCTGAAATAGTAATATTTTTGATAATGGACTACCCAGGAAACTCATATTTTCTAGAGCTCTCCAAGGCATCTTGGGAAACCAAAACAAGCTGTGACAGTCTTGTATGCAATAAATCTCCTTCATAAACCTGAAAACATCAATCGTTTTTTGTGGCGATGAGGTTTAACCGAGGCGTGGCTACTGCTACACGTATCTGTATTGTTAAAAAATAAGGACTTTACTGGTGTTGCACTGCATCCAGGCATTGCCTCCAGTATTGTGCCCACCATCTCAAATGTCCCATATGTGTCTGTTCCAGACCGAGAGGACATAACGCACCATCTTTCATTCATTCCTGAAAACATCAAAATGATAGCTTGAATAATAATATTATTAATAATAATATCAAAACATTCAGGCTAAAAACACAAACAAACACAATTTAGTGATTATTAAGGCAAAACTCGAGCCATTTTCTTACTTTTCACCCTTATATAATGTACATGCTTGAGGCAGAGGGGGGTTTCCGGAAGCCAAGAATCCACCCACCCCCTAGATCCGGCCCTGCCCTATATATTTGAAATCCTAAGACAGAATGTCTACGCGCTTGCATTGAGGCATACTTGTGGCGGTACCATAGCCGATGAGGTTTAACCGAGGCATGGTTATGGCGGTACCATAGCCGATGAGGTTTAACCGAGGCATGGTTACCGCTACACCTATCTGTATTGTTAAAAAATCGGGACTTTACTGGAGTTCCACTGCCTCCGGGCATTGCCTCCAGTATTGTTCCCACCATCTTTGTATTTACAAATGTTCCATATGTGTCTGTTCCAGACCGAGCTACAGCTATCTGTATTATTTTATTTTTAAATCGGGACTTTACTGGTTTCGGACTGCCTCCGGGCATTGCCTCCAGTATTGTTCTAACCATATTTGTATTTACAAAATTAATGTCCCATATGTGTCTGATTCAGACCAAGAGGACGTAAAACTCAATTTTCTCTCTCTCTCTCTCTCTCTCTCTCTCTCTCTCTCTCTCTCTCTCTCTCTCTCTCTCTCTCTCTCTCTCTCTCTCTCAGAATGTCTACGCTTTTATCTAATGTGGCGGTACCATAGCCGATGAGGTTTAACCGAGGCGTGGTTACCGCTACACCTATCTATATTGTTAAAAACTCGGGACTTTACTGGTGTTGCACTGCCTCCGGGCATTGCACCCAGTATCGTTCCCACCATCTTTGTATCTACAAATGTCCCATATCTGTTCCAGACCGAGAGGACGTAAAACACCATTTTTCGTTCGTTACAATGTCTACGCTATTCTGTCAAATGAACCTAGTGCACCAACATTCATGCTGACAACGTAAGACAGCTGCATATCATTTGCATGCCAAAATTTACAAACAAGGGTTCTGTACATTAAACACCACCACCACCACCACCACCACCCTGTAGAGAATAAAGGAAAGACAAAATACAACAAATGTGAGTATTGTACTATATATGAAACAAGGACATTGGATTGAACTACAGGATATGAACAATTGAAGATCATTTTATTGTGAAATAACAAATCGCAGAATGTGTGTGCGTGTGCGTGTGTGTGTGTGTGAGTGTGTGTGTGTGTGTGTTTCAACACCGTGTAGCCTATGTGCTAGCATATGTGCTAGCACATACATCCGCACGCACATGTACGCACGTGCGTGCCATAAAATGTGTTAATTAATGAAATTCTGCTTAACGTCCTCCGGTCTGGAACAGACCACTGTCAATCTTGATTACTGTGCTTTCAACCTATACTAACGAGGGCCGCGAACAGACACATACGAGACATTAGTAGATATGCAGATGGTGGGAACGATACTGGAGGCAATGCCCGGAGGCAGTGCAATACCAGGAAAGTCCCGAATTTTTAACAATGCAGATGTGCATAGTGTAATGTGCAATATGAGATATAAAAATGTGGTTAACGAAATTAAACGAACATTTATAGCTTTATTTGGCGAGCAAACAAGACAGAAAAACCAACACCACCACCATAAGACGGTCAGCAGCGTTTGTCTCTGTCCGACACCCAACACAGCTGCTAATGGTCTCAACACACGTTAACATTGCTTACTCTTTCTCCATGGCAACACAGTGATAGCCACTTATAAAGGTCTCTGTACAAGTGAATTTAAAAAAAAAAACCTTTCTCCATAGCAATACAGCGATACGGCAAGTCACATTATGACTGGCCTATCACTGTGTCGACATGGGGGAAAGAGTGGAAAATGTTCACGTGTACAGAGACCTTACGATTACTTGCATATCATTGTGTTGCCATGGGGAAATATTGAAAAATTTTCACGTGTACTGAGACCTTAAAAACACGAGGGTGCCTGTAACGCCACATTATGTTACAATCCCACGTTTTGCATTTGGTCAAAAATGACGATTGTGACGATCTTAGGTTCACAAACACATAGGGGAAGACGGGGTAAAAAGCGCATGGGCGGGTAAGAAGCCCACCCCAATTATCTCTTGAAATGAAGCAAATTTAAGTCTCATTTTGCCCATTAGACGAGCGTTAATGTCTAGCATTCGTCTCATGGGCAAATTTGACTGAAATTTTCTTTATTTCATGAGATAATTGGGGTGGGCTTCTTACCCGCCCATGCGCTTTTTACCCCGTCTTCCCCTACATTGGATACAAAAAGAGTTTTATTAAAGCAAACTATATATATATAAGAGGAAAGTTTAATAGTGGTTTTTTTTCTTCTTCTTCAATTCTTGATCGTTTATAGTTTCAAATTAGTCCTTCACGGGAATCTTGTGCTATCTTATGTAGATTTAATAAATGGTAAGGATTATTTCGTTGACACAGCTTTAGACAATGTCTTGTGTGTGTGTTGTTGTTTTTTAAAAAAGGAGCTAGATTCGCTTGTACGTTTGCGTTGGCACTATAATATGCAAAAATATAGCCTAATCAAGGAGCGTGGCACGTTAATGGTCTCAGTACACGTTAACATTTTTCACCCTTTCCCCATGGCAACACAGTGCTATGCTATGTAATCTTACGAGTGGCAATCAGCGAAAAATGTGAACGTGTTAAATTTATGTTGATACGTAGGTTTACATTTTGCTGGAAAGCGTTGTATTGGAATCAGATAAATCGGGGACGATAAAGAAAGCAAGGATAGAAAGAGATTGTTTTCTGTCTCTCTCTCTCTCTCTCTCTCTCTCTCTCTCTCTGCGCACGCGCGTGTGTGTATGTAATGTGCGCGCGCACATGTGCCTGTACAGGTGTGTGCTAAATACATACAGTGTGTGTACGAACGCGCGCCGTGTGTGTGTGTGTGTGTGCGCGCGCACAGAATACATACCATGCGTGCACGCGCGAATGATATGAATGTGCTATCGTGCGTGTGAAAACAGCTAGCACACCAAGTGATAGTCGCCTGTCGTGGATGTCAGAACCACCCCATACATCTTCTCTTCCCCCAAAAAAACAAAAACCTCCCCATCACTCGCGTGCCTAACCGTTCCATTTAAGCGTTCTGCACACCGAAGTTTTTAATGCCCGAAAGTCCTATCATTCTCCTCAGATGAAATCCTGGGTCTAGCTTCTCTAGATAACAAATCAAATCAAATCAACTTTTTTCCAAAAAAACCTGGGGGCACAAGAAAACGAATACAAATACCATTCACATCTGCGGCATCAAACATTACAAACAATAGCCCCAAAGACCCCATAACAGTACACATCAACATAGTATTACATGGGCTCCAAAAAACCCATGTTTAACAGTACTCATCATCATATAGACAGGCACATAATACCATCATGCACAGATACACCACCATACACATACACACATATGCATGCACACACACAGTTGCTGGAATTTCACATGTGAATCAATTAAAAAACAAACACAAAAAACCGCTAATTAACTTATCTCCATTAACAAATATTGACATATGAAACAAGACAAGAAACAATTAGGACATAAACTCAGACATGGAGATGCCCTTCGTGTACCAAGAGGTGTGAATAATAGTAGACAAAAATTAACAGAGTGGGGTTCGTGATATCAACTAAGGTTCAGAACTCTTTTAAAATAGCCTTTATGAAACAAACTAAACGACTGAGAGTTCTTTTATTTTTCGACTGAAATAAGGAATTAAACTTTATTAGGGGAAGACGGGGTAAAAAGCGCATGGGCGGGTAAGAAGCCCACCCCAATTATCTCATGAAATGAAGCAAATTTCAGTCTCATTTTGCTCATGAGACGAGCGTTAATGTCTAGCATTCGTCTCATGGGCAAATTGGACTGACATTTTCTTTATTTCATGAGATAATTGGGGTGGGCTTCTTACCCGCCCATGCGCTTTTTACCCCGTCTTCCCCTACGTTTGGGTTTTTTAAACAATAATTTCGCAACAAACGTTTTCTACCATCCTGGAACGTTTGACATTCAAAAACATAATGAAATTCATCTCCTAGAGCTTGGTGGTCGCACTTAGAACAAAGCCTTTCACTATGTGGGATATTTTGGATTCTCCCCGTTTGGATGGGTAATCTATGATTTAATGTTCTGAATTTTACAAAAACCAATAATAAGTTTTCGGGTAACATTTTGAAGTAATCATCACAAGAAAACATATCTTTATACAATTTATAATTACTGAATATTTGTTTTTCTTCCAGCTGCGAGAACCACTGTTGGATAAATTGATCTTTTAGGGTGAGTAAAACTTTAGATTTAAACCAGTTTTGTGAAATATTGGTCGCCGCGCGAATAACGCTTACGCCAAACGGGGCCTAAGAAACACTTTAGAAAACGTTTGCGGAAGAATATTACAAGTCGCCGCGCGAATAACGCTTACGCCAAACGGGGCCTAAGAAACACTTTAGAAAACGTTTGCGGAAGAATATTACAAGCTCTTATCTGATTGGTAATTTTTTAAAATATTATTTTAACCAAATTTGAATGGACCAATCAACAACAAGAAATGTATTCACTCCATGCTAGTCACGTGATAGTTCGCCAAGAGATACTTTGGGAGTTGCCACAAAACGTTTTGGGCAAACGTCGGCGAAAGTGGTGTTTCTTAGTACCGTTTTTGCCGATATGCGCTCACGCTACGGAACGTTAGCCCTTGTGAAACGGACCCCAGAATATCTGTATCTCCCCTCGCTTTGCTTTCCCCTTGTGTGTTCAGCTCTAGTCCAGGTCGTCTTCAGGGTCACCGTGCAGCCTTCTCCGTGCCTAGGTGGTGGGTGACAGACCAGACACACAAGCAGGAAACACACCACGAGGGCAGACAGTCACATGCAGATCGATTATTCCCCCCAAAGTGAAGGTGGGTAAGACCAAAAAGCCTGAATATACAAAGAGCTCGCATTCCGCTGCTGACTGAAGCCGGTTTTCTTTTTCTCCCACCCTTTCACCTACACTACAGCTGGGGATCATTGTGAACTCACTCACTGCCTACAACAACACTAACACTTAATTCCCACCTTCCTCCTTTTTACCTTTCAGGTGGGAAGTGAGAAAGTTGGCTTCATTCTTTTGCAAGGTTTGTAGGCTGCAAAAGTTATCACTCTTTGTAACATTTAGGCTTTTTGGTAAGACTCACACTCACCGACCTGCCCCAGGTGAGCCTCCTGATACGTCTCGAGGACATGGAACCATCCACTGGGCACCGACGATCTGTTAATTTAACCCTTTCAACGCCACTGTCGCCTCTTGGCACCACAATGATTTAACACCCATGTCACTAAAAGGCATCAAATGAGGGTCTGGTATCCAGTGACCTTATGTTCTTAGTTTTGGGAGGTAAGGATAGGCCCTATTTTAGGCATATCACAGAAGAATCCCCAGTATTCCAGACAAAATCTTGTCTCTAGGGGAAGACGGGGTAAAAAGCGCATGGGCGGGTAAGAAGCCCACCCCAATTATCTCATGAAATAAATCAGTCAAATTTGCCCATGAGACGAATACTAGACATTAACGCTCGTCTCATGGGCAAAATGAGACTGAATTTGCTTCATTTCAAATTGGGGTGGGCTTCTTACCCGCCCATGCGCTTTTTTGCCCATGAGACGAATGCTAGACATTAACGCTCGTCTCATGGGCAAAATGAGACTGAAATTTGCTTCATTTCATGAGATAATTGGGGTGGGCTTCTTACCCGCCCATGCGCTTTTTACCCCGTCTTCCTCTACCCATGTAAGTTTAATGGTAAATGTTGGCTGAGGAATGGCTAGCGTTGAAAGGGTTTGAATAACTCAAGACCAAGCACTATACCAGGACCGTCTAAGCCGCACTACACGCAAATCCCACCTGCATGCAGAGTAGGCCAGCACCAAATAGTGATGGAGAATGACTGCACTGTTCTCCAGTCGTCAGGCCAGGAGCCTTTCACCCAACTCCCGGAATCGGAATGAAAAGTGGAATGGTCTTCGAGTGAGTAGAAACTGTATGGGTTGAGAGAATCAGTTTAAATTTTCTTCATTATGGAATGGTCTTCGTTTTCTTCTTGACTTAAGATATGAAATGGTTCCCCTTTCCAAATAAAAAGCTTTATCGTTAGCTTTACCAATGGTATTATTACTCTGAAATTACTCCGAAGTTGGGGCCGATAGTAGAGCGAGAACCGTGCGATACACGATTTTCTACAGTAACGGAAATCCATGGCACAGCTTAAGGGCCAGTCACACGTTCACTAAAATCGCACGACTGTACGAAACGATTCGATCACGTGGTCTCCAAGAACAAATGTGATTGGCGCATCGAGATTACGTCATCGAATTGCATCGTACAGCTGTGCGATTTTAGTGGACGTGTGGCTGGCCCTTTAGTCTTTTATGAAACTGCATGAGACAACGGTTGTCAAACTTGGAACTAAAACACGAGTTTTCGGTTCACCGAGTTAATCATTCGAGCTATAATTAACACCAATGGAAAACAGACGGGTCCTTCCTTTTCACAAAGATAAAACTATTTTAAAATGCATTCCACCTGGATGAAATCTTGTGTGACTGAACCACCTCGAATAGAAGCAACCTAGTCTCGCCCAAGTTGTTTGTCTCCTTTTCTTACGCGTTGTCACTATGGCTTCGAATAGACCTTCGAGGTTGCCTTAGCATTAAAGTGGCGGTACCATAGCCGATGAGGTTTAATCGAGGCGTGGTTACCACTACACCTATCTGTATTGTTAAAAAATCGGGACTTTACTGGAGTTGCACTGCCTCCGGGCATTGCCTCCAGTATTGTTCCCACCATCTTTGTATTTAAAAATGCCCCACATGGTCGAAAGACCGCAGAGGGCGTAAAATCCTATTTCGCGCCTTAGCATTAAACACACTGGGATTGAGTTCTTCTTCTTCTTCTTCTTTCTTCTTCTTCTTCTTCTTCTTCTTCTTCTTCTTCTTTCTTCTTTCATTCTTTGAGCATAATCCATCAGCATACTGAAGATTCTGATGTGTATAAGTATGTGTATGAGTTGCTTCTCTTGGCGGAGCTTTGCGCCGTCTAAAGCAGACGCCACACGGCATGTAATATCGTATGGGGATGCGATGCGATTGTGTCACGTGAGTCACGATTCACTTGAAGTACTTCCGGCTAAATTAATTCCTCCATTTTCGCTCACTGTACTCAAGCAGACCCAATACATGAATTTCACGTGAATCATGATTCACATCGTCAAAATCGCATCGCATTCAGATGCGATTCTTATGTCGTGTGGCTGGCCCTTAAATGGTCTCAAGTTTAGGAAGACGTATAGGGGAAGACGGGGTAAAAAGCGCATGGGCGGGTAAGAAGCCCACCCCAATTATCTCATGAAATGAAGCAAATTTCAGTCTCATTTTGCCCATGAGACGAGCGTTAATGTCTAGCATTCGTCTCATGGGCAAATTTGACTGAAATTTTCTTTATTTCATGAGATAATTGGGGTGGGCTTCTTACCCGCCCATGCGCTTTTTACCCCGTCTTCCCCTACGTACTTTTTATGTGGGGTTTGACCCTCAGGGTTTTGTCTTTGGCGTAGTGTTTTGTAGGTAAGAACTGAAAGGGTGATACATCTTGTCTTGGGATGATCTATGTGCGACGTGGGTTGTTTGTGTTTAGATTGATGTGACGTAGGTTGCTTTTATTTAGAATTGATAGAGTTGGTGGTGAGACAAAATTTAACATAAAACTGCTTGCGGGATGACGAAAGTAATTAAATAAACCCATAAGTGGCCAATGGACATTTTCTGTGTTTCCAACTAACCTTAATTTACGGATTTGGAGGATAAAGAAGAGACAATGTCAATATCATAGACATTTGTTTGAGCACACTCGGTATGCAGGCTTTTATGTCACATTTGTTTTAATCCCAGAGTTAATACAGAGACATTAACCTTAAAGTTGAGTGGAATATTTTGCTTTTAGCCATCATGGTCGGTGTTACGAAACAAATATTGACCCTGTTGAAAAGTGTGTCCATGGTCAACAGTCTCCGGAGAAAATAGACTTGGTTAAGTTTTCCACAGATTAACAGTGCACATTTCTACGGGAAAATGTGGAAATATGATTAGGGTTTTCTTTCTGCGGGAGACTATTGGCCTTGGTTTTATTATTCCACAGGGGTCACTGACAGGTCTGCTCTCGTGTTGATAGGGCAGACGTGGCTGGTGCATCTCTGGGTCCCATCAGCACCTTCGGGTGTTTATTTTTTTGGGTGTTTTTAGGATCAAGTTGAAATAAAAATAGTTTGTCTGATGAAAAGGAAACGTTAAGCAATTTGGATATCTGTGGCTTACTCTAACGGGAACGATCCACGACAAAACATTGCCTCATGCCGTCTCAGATATGGGACCTGATTCTACGTGGCGCATGTCAGTTAGATATTTCTTATTGACTAACGACGAACATAATACAATCAAACCAAACAAGAAATATAATGGCGATAAGAAGTTTGAAACTTCATAATCTGCCTATTCACATCAAACAAATTCAAATTGGGTGACTCGCAAACACAAGACAACATTAGATTTGTAAGGTCCAGGAAAGCAACATAAATCAAATATCGAAATGTATGAGGGGAGAATAAATGCACATGCCACATTTGACCGTCACTTGCAAGTAATATCGTAGAGCACACGAACCCCCCACATTCCGACTCCTTTTGGTTTTCCATAGAGAGCTATTTGTTTCAGGTTATTTCCTTTAACAGAGGCACATTTTCTTTTCATTGATTGTGGTTAGGGATAGAAAAAGATCTTACAATTGGCATACCACTATGAAACAATGTAAGCCTAGTGGATAAAACACCTTTTAAATTGGTTTATGCTTGTGACGAATTTTAACAAAAGGCGTGAACTGAAAGGATCGAGTCTAGACTGGGTGCTGTGGGTCCACTTTCGCTTCAAGTTCCCAGTTAAGATTAAGATTAAAATTATAGCCCCGTCGACAAATAAAGCCATGTCAGGGCTGTCACCACGTTAGAGATTACCACGTAAGTTCCCAGTTAGTCTAAAGACGTGCGGCAGTAGGGTCATCAGATAGCCGCGTGTGGCAATCAGACATCATTGTTTCATGTCCTATAATCTGATGTTCCTTATATCTGGACACAACCAGACTTCCCTCAAGCATGTTTGCCATTTGTATCTTATTGTCCGGCAACGAATCGCAACACACAAGACACACACGACACGCAATCCTATATTATGCATAGAAAATATCATTTTCGATGACAAACATTATGGGCAGTTATGAGCAGCCTCCTTCAGGCGTATTATGTTTGTTGCCTTGTGGGCATGGTAGGGGAGGGGGTGGGTGGGGTCATGAAGATGGGTAGGTGTGTGTGAAGGGGTAGTGAGGGTGGGTAAACGGATGAGACGTCAGAATTATTATACTGAAGGATGTATGAGAAAGAAACTAGCACAGACTACAAAGCAATTCAATCACTGTACAAACTAGTCAGTATGTTTCTTCGTCCATCAAGGATCCAATTCACCCCCCCCCCCCCCAACAACATGTAGTTTCCTGCTTCACATATTTTGAAGCCACTAGAGTACTAACAGGTCTGCGCGTTGGTCGGGCACGTGAGTAATACCCCCACACCCCACACCCTTGAAATCGTAGAGATTGTAGAGAAATCACGTCATGCGTACGTCATTTTCTTCCCCAATGCCTTAAGGGGTACGCAACCCCCCTGAAGTACTCTATCTGTTTCCTTCATCACAAATTCAGAACTGGGAAAGCAAAAGTCAAAGTTAAAAGTGAAGACATTGAAAGAGAGAGGGAAAGAGATGCCTTGATGATGTTGAGCTCCTTGGGTGTGTCACCTACAATTCACCACCCTCTTCCGCTGCGTCTTAACACCCCCCACCTCCACGACGACCCCCCCCCCCTCTGTAAACTAATCCGTCTTGCTCCCGCCATCATCCTTTTCACCCTATGCACAGGGGCAGAAATACACAGTACAGGACCGGATCACAGATTTTTGAAGGGGGGGGGGGGGGTGCTCGAAACTTTTTTCAGGCCGGGGTCCAGGGGCCGCCTAGGCCCCGGTGGTGTCCAGGGGCAAAGCCCTCGTGGGGGTTCAACATTTTAAAACTGTTTTGTGGCATCTCCTGTGAGCTCAGAACATAACTTATTAAGAGCGTTGACAGCCGAGGGGGGGGGGGGGGGGGGGGCGGGGGGGGGGGGGGGGGGGGGGGGGGGGGGGGGGGGGGGGGGGGGGGGGGGGGAGTGCTGCAGCACCCAAAGCACCCCCTCTAGATCCGGCCCTGCAGTACAAGAAGGGCGTGCGTCACGCTCCAGCGACGCCTGGGACCTTCACTGTCAGGGCAATCTATACTATATTAATAACATATTGTAATAACATTCAGTGTGTGTGTGTGTGTGTGTGTGTGTGTGTGTGTGTGTGTGTGTGTGTGTGTGTGTGTGTGTGTATGCGTGCGTGTGCGTGTGCGTGCGCGCGCGTGTGTGTGTCTTCAATAAGTTCTTGTCACGCCGTCTCAGTAGACATTACAGTGACTTAAAGTGCGTGTGTGTGTGTGTGTGTGTGTGTGTGTTCGCCCTGTAACTCATTAACCGGTCAACAGAATCGCCTCAAATTTTATGCGGCGCTGTATTACAGTGCACAGATGGTCACGTAGAACCTCCAGTGCAAATCCCCACCAAAGAAGACTCACTTTTTCTATAAAGATCGTATTATGCTGTAGTAGTAAAGGATAGCAACTGACGGGCTGGACTAGCTGGCAGCGCTTACTCCCCTTGGACTATAAACCTGACTGAATGAGACAGAGAGTGAGAGAGAGAGAGAGAGAGAGAGAGAGAGAGAGAGAGAGAGAGAGAGAGAGAGAGAGAGAGAGAGAGAGAGAGAGAGAAGAGAGAAGAACTGAACACTGAACATTTTATTGTCATTACCAAAAAAGTCAGAGAGCGAGAGAGGGAGGGATAGAGAGAGACAGAGAGAGCGAGAGTGAGAGAGAGAGAGAACTGAACACTGAACATTTTATTGTCATTACCAAAAAGGTCACACAGAGAGAGATAGAGAGAGGGAGAGAGAGAGAGAGAGAGAGAGAGAGAGAGAGAGAGAGAGAGAGAGAGAGAGAGAGGGGGGGAGAGAGAGGAGAGAGAGAGAGAGAGAGAGAGAGAGAGAGAGGGGGAGAGAGAGAGAGAGAGAGAGAGGGGGGGGAGAGAGAGAGAGAGAGAGAGAGAGAGAGAGAGAGAGAGAGAGAGAGAGAGAGAGAGAGAGAGAGAGAGAGAGAGAGAGAGAGAGAGAGAGAGAGAGAGAGAGAGAGAGAGAGAGTAGCGAGCAGGTTTGCTAGTAGAATAAAAAAAATAAAAGCAGAGAAACTAGTTGTACATAAAAGAAAAGATGAGTAACGATGACAACCCGCCGTCCCTCATTTTTTTCTCTCTTTTTGTTTTCATAGGTAAAGGTGTCTCTTGGTGGCCGCACAGCAGTCAGGCCAGGCTTTCCCTGTCCTTTCCTCTTTCTCCCTGTCATCACAGACTATTATGTTACATTCTCTCTGCTGTCATCACTGTCTGATGCACCGTTCAGAGAAGGAGGAGGACCCAGCGCAGCGAACACACAGCAGGCCTGGAGGACTCAGTCCTTCCTACGTTGTGTTAATACGCTTCTTCTGAGGAGAAACGTTCGTGACTTTTTTTTCGTAGCTGGATTTCTCTTTCTCTTTCTCTTTCTCTTTCTCCCTGTCATCACTGTCTGATGCACTGTTCGGAGAATGAGGAGGACCCAGCGCAGCGAACACACAGCAGGCCTGGAGGACTCAGTCCTTCCTACGTCGTGTTAATACGCTTCTTTTGAGGAGAAAGTTAACGTTCGTGACTTCTTCTTTTTTTTAGCTGGATTTTCTTTTTTTCGTGGAAAAGGTGTCCCCTTTTTTCGTTTTTGTTTTTAGTGGGGTTTTTAATTTTGCCACGCGTTGCCTATGCCCCTCCTGTTCATCTGTTCTAAGTGAACTATCAGTTGAAGCGTCCAGTTATGAATTAACGAGGGCGAAATAAATCATTCCGCAATGAGCGGCTTAGCTGGCTCTTTTGACCGCCAGGTGGCATAGCGCTCGAGTGGGGCTAATCCTCTCTATATTCTTAGTTGGGGATAGAGAGAGAGAGAGCGAGAGGGAGGAGTCCCCCCCCTCTCTCTCTCTCTCTCTCTCTCTCTCTCTCTCTCTCTCTCTCTCTCTCTCTCTCTCTCTCTCTCTCACTACGCCCAACTAAGAATATCGCGTGATAAGCCCCTAGTGGATTGACTGCCCCCTGGCGGTCAAATCATCGCCATAAGTCAACCATTGCAATTGTCTGTTAGTGGTTTCTGACGATTACTCGTTTTCCAAGAGAGATAAACATATTCATATTACAGGCTGATGTTTAAAGTTTGACAAACGTAAACCAAACCAAAGCAAAACAAAACAAAACAAAAAGGTTGGTTTTACGCGTTGTTTGTGTGTGTGTGTGTGATCTTTTTGTAGCAACGTCAACGAACGTCTGAGCCAAACGCATTTGTTCACACTGACTTGTATGACAAGGACAACAGGTTTCCCATTTCATCAGCATCACCAAAGGAAGTCAGTTAAGCAGAGCTAAAAGTTAAAATAAACATTTATAGCTTATTGCGAATCACCTTCGACCCATTCAGCTGACAGATGTTTTTTTCTCAATACCGAAGAGAACACTGTTACAAACACTTTACCCACTCCAATGAACTTAAAAACAGCGACAACATTAACAACAGCAGAACAATAACTAATAAAATATATTTTCGTGCTATAATTTTGTGTCCATTAAGAACCAAAAACATTCCCTGCTGAAAACACTACCAACATATCCTACAATGATAAATCAGTTTCACCAATTCAATTGAAAAAAAAAGTCAGTTTAATTCTCATCACCAAGAACAAATACCAAAATACGAAGTTAAAAAAAAAAAAAGAAGACTAACCGACATGATCAAATTGTGACTGGATATAAAAAAGGGAAAGAAAGACAAAAAAAAAGAGAAGAAAAATATAAACAAAAGTGTGAGGGGAAGTAAAAGCAACCACCACAAACGAAACTGAAAACAGTCCCAACGACAATATCAAACGCTTACCACCCCCCAAAAACAACAACAAAAACCACAAAAAACATTAAAAAAAACTTTTCAAAAACAACAACGAAAACAATTTTGCAGATCAATCGTTTTTAAGAAATCCAAATTAAAAACCCAACAAAGCAAAACACCACAAAAATAAACGAACATACCAAAAACAATTACCCCCAAAGTCTAGCATCTGACATTACACGAACCAAATGATGATGGCAGACCTACCAAAACACAACCACCATGGAGGTTGGGTGAGGCGGATGTGGCTGGGGGTGGTGATGATGGTGGTGGGGATCCTGCAGCCTCAGCATGTCGGGGTGAGGGGGGAGGTGAGGCTGGTGGACAACGGCTACGAGGGCATCGTCATCGCCGTCAACCCCTACCTCAAACAGGAAGAGCAGATGCTGAAGAGACTGGAGGTAAGTGAGGTCCCCCTTGGTTGAGTGGAGGTTTTACGTCCTCATGGCGGAAAGCCCTTAGGGACAAGTTGTTCTGGTGCTGGGTCGATGTGGAGATGGCCGCAAAGCGGTTGATGGTCATGAGGAAGAGGGTCTGGGGATGAATTCGTGGAGGACGCTGGGCGTCGTGGTGGTGGTGTTGGTGTCTTTGGCGTTTGTCCGGTGGTC
This sequence comes from Phymorhynchus buccinoides, assembly GCA_017654935.2. Classification (NCBI taxonomy): domain Eukaryota; kingdom Metazoa; phylum Mollusca; class Gastropoda; order Neogastropoda; family Raphitomidae; genus Phymorhynchus; species Phymorhynchus buccinoides. Next base: position 87,191,312 of record CM065680.1, on the reverse strand, counting down.
ATCATCGGTGCTGAAAGATGATGTCCCACTCAAATCGATCTTTTGTTGCAGAACACACAAAAAACCATTAGATGTGCTATTTTTTAGGCGTTGTAGAATCCTTTATGTGGTGTATATGTCCCTTGAGGACGTAATTATTGTTAAACTGTTCGTTCTTTTGTCAAAGACAACAAAAACTTAGATGTGCTATTTTTTTTTATAGGTCCTTTGAGATCGTAATTATTGTTAAACTGTTCGTTCTTTTGTCAAAGACAACAAAGACAACAAAAACTTAGATGTGCTATTTTTTTGTATAGGTCCTTTGAGATCATAATTATTGTTAAACTCTTCGAGCTTCTGTCAAAGACAACAAAATTTAGATGTGCTGTTTTTAGGTGCTGTAGAAGAATGACCCTTGAGATCGTAATAATTATTGTTAAACTTTTCGACCTTCTGAGAAGAAGACAACAAAAACTAAGATGTGCTATTTCGGTGCTGTAGAATAATGTCCCTTGAGATCGTGATTATGGCTTGTACCCACGTGTCGTCATATCCGGCCACAAGGAGCGCCATATTATGGGAGACCGCTATCTTAGTCAGTAACTTTGTTTGAAAAATGCTAGATCGATGCTGCGTATTTGGCTGTTCCAATTCAAAACTTATCTAAACTGTATTTATGACATCTGGATGTTTTCTTTACACATTTAGATAACATTTTCACTTTGTTTACACACAAATAAGGACTAAGATGGCGACACTTCCGTTGGAAGGGTCGAGATGCACACGCAGGTGGGGGGAGCCATTAATGCGATCTTCGATTGTCAAAGAAGACAAAAACTTTGATGTGATACTTTAGGTGCTGTAGAATACTCTGAATATTGTCCCTTGAGATCGTAATTGTTAATAAACTCTTCGATGTTCTGTCAAAGAAGACAAAAACTAAGAGTGTCTGTAGAATAGTGCTCCTTGAGATAGTAATTATTTTTAAACTCTTCGATCTTCTGTCAAAGAAGACGAAAGCTTAGATGTGCTATTTTTATTTGCTGAAGAATAATGTCCCATGCGGCCCATAGAGGTGGCAATTATTGTTAAACTCTTCGATCTTCTGTCAAAGAAGACAAAAACTAAGAGTGCTATTAAGGTGCTGTGGAATAGTGACCCTTGAGATCGTAATTATTAACAAACTCTTCGATCTTCAATGTTCTTTCAAAAGGAAAGAAAACTCCTTTGAATTAATTCTGATCGCTTCTCGGCCTTTTGGCTAAGACAGTGATTCAGGAACATAAATTTTTGTTTATACCTTGGTTGGTTTGTTCAGCCCGTCGTACATGGCGAAAGCCGATACGCGACGTTAAACTGAACTTCCATCCAATCAATGTTCTTATCTGTCAAAGAAGGAACTAACATATACTATTTAGGTGCTGTAGAATAGTGTCCCTTGCGATCCTTGTTATTAATAAACTCTAGCTTAGATGCGCTATTTTTAGGTGCCGTAGAATAATGTCCCTTGAGATCGTAATTATTGTTAAACTCTTCGATCTTCTGTCAAAGACAACAAAACTTAGCCGTGCTATTTTTAGGTGCTGCAGAATAATGTCCCTTGAGATCGTAATTTTTGTTAAAACTCTTCGATCTTTAGTCAAAGAAGATTTAAAAAAAAAAGCTATTTTAGGCGTTGTAGAATCCTTTAGGTCCTGTAACAATACTACTTGTGGCGGTGCCATAGCCGATGAGGTTTAACCGAGGCGTGGTCACCGCTACAGCTATCTGTATTAATTTAAAAACTCGGGACTTTACTGGTTTCGTACTGCCTCTGGGCATTGCCTCCAGTATTGTTCCAACCATATTTGTATTTACAAATGTCCCATATGTGTCTGATTCAGACCAAGAGGACGTAAAACTCCATTTTCTCTCTTTAGGTCCTGTAGAATAATAGCCCTTGAGATCGTAATTATTGGTATTGTTTAAACTCTTCGATCTTCTGTCAAAGAAGACAATAAAAAACACTTAGATATGCGATTTTAGGCGTTTGTAGAATACTTTATTGCTGGATAACAGCTGTGGTTATCTTGGGATCAGTTTAAGAAGTGAACTAGTTGGATGCGACGCCATGATTATCCCAAAATGGTGGCTGGGTCCCTCTTGTGGAACAGTTTCCATCTGTTTATATCAATTTAAAACATACATCTGTATCGCTAAAAATTCGGGACTTTCCTGGAGTTGCACTGCCTCCGGGCATTGCCTCCAGGATCGTTCCCACCATTTTTATATCTACTAATGTCCTATATGTGTCTGTTTCAGACCGGAGGACGTTTAAACGGATTTTCATTCATTCCACCTGTTTATGTCATTGGTTGAAAAAGGAAAATGGCGACAAATGGTTGCCCAGCACTGGGGGGATAAGTTGGCGCAAAGTTAATCTAAGGCAATTTTTCAGGATTTAGATACATGGAGAAAACGTGTTTCTATAAAATCGGGAGAAGAGGGACTGTCAGTTTGTTTTCTTTTGTTTAATGTCTTTTCACTTGAAGTATTTTTAGGCGACTATGATATTATAAACGATTGATATAGAAATTAGACTGATATTATACAAATTGAAACACAATAAAAGCTTAATTCGATTAACAAGACATCCCCGCCCTCGTGGTGAAGCCGGGGGTGGGGGTGTCTTTTGTACAAACAGATCCCCCACCTTCTGGAAGTTCTGTGCTTGTAGCTTCCTCTAATCTGTCACTCTCTTTGACTCTGCCTTTTTCCTTTGCTTACTGTCATCTGCTATCTTTCTGCCTTACCGGGTCCATTCTCCTGCCTTTTTTTTTTTTTAACAAACACTTTAAAAAAAGATTTCCTCCAGCCGAAATCGGACTTGCTGGGCCTAACTATTTCTTAGTTAGGCGCATAACGGCAGCATGACGCATCTGCGCTCATAATTGACAGGAAACTGTCTGAGAGCGATCGAAGAAGAAGAAGAAGAATTAACAAGAAAAACAACGAAAATTTGCTCTGTTGAAAAAAAAGAAATGAAATAAAAAGGAAATTGAAAATATACTAATAAGTAATATACCAATGGGACCATAGCGTGTGTAGATACACAGGCTCTGAATGGGACTGTGAAGTAAATATTCTAATTTAGACAGAAATAAGAGTCTGTCAGGATGGTTTTACTAGATCAAGCACAATAATTCAAGTTTGACCCCATTTCAGGTCTTGCATTCCTGCAAACTATTTGCTATCTTTAATAAAATTTGAAAAAAATAGTATATTTTAAGCCAAATATCACCCGCTAATAAAGCATAATGACATTTGTTTTGGACAGGATCTAGGATACTCCCTATTATGCTTTGCATTTTATTTAACACAGTCTTGTCTTAATTAAAATAAATGCCTCAAAGACGAATCAACGAAACCAAGTCAACACACAGGACCGGACCTGGGACACATTAGATGGGGGTGGGGGGGGGGGGGGGTAAAACAAGGGCGGGCGGGGGTGGGGGCCGGCGTCGGCCCCCGGTGCGGTCCACGGGCAATGCCTCTGGAGAGGGTCAGGGAGCGTTGCCCCCAGAAGCTGAAGTTTTTTCAACAACATAAAGTGCCCAAACTCCCTTTTTAAACTGTACCTTAGAACAACAAAACTGTAAGTATGACTCTCTGTCATTTTTTTTTCCTCTTTCTCTTTCTTTTTGGGTGGTGGGGGGGGGGGGGGGGGGGGGGGGGGGGGGGTTACGGAACCCAGGTAAACCACCCCCTGGATTCGGCGCGGCAACATATTGCTCAAATAATTTTGTGTTTGTCTTAATGTTTCTTGGCTTGTATCTTTTTGTCTCATATATGATTTTTTTCCCCATGGGTAACATAGGCTACAGACATGATCTGTCCAACAACAAAAAAAAAACCCCCAACAAAAACCGGGTGAAGAATACTCTCCCCTTCCCCATCCCTGTCTTAAATGAAACAAGTGCAACGCCGTGCGGCTGCAAAGTCCCCTCGCAGCATCGAGCTACTCCGAAATCGGAATGCGTCAGCTGTACACATACATAAAACACGCATCAAAATAGCACGTAACTACATAAAAACGCAAAAAAACTGCACGTAACTGAATAGTTTTTTATATATATAGCATTGGGGTTCGGACCCTTGATTTGAGCGCGCGCGATCATGCGCACACGAGCGCACAGAAAAATTCATGACAACTGTGTTATAGACCATTCATCAAGAAATGTTGTGAAAAAAAACTGCATTGAAATACATGCAAAACCTCGCGAGATATTAGCGATTATGTGTTTCGGGGTTTGAACCCCGTAACTGGCGCGACCTTGACCTTAATGTAAAACTAAATACATCGGTGGATAGCTTGCATCTTGGCAAATTTGATGATGACAGACTGAATAGTTTTTTTAGAAAAACGGACGAATACCCGGACGGGACGGACGGACGGGACGCAGACACGCCGGCCGGCCACCGACCGATCAACCAGAAACAAATAGCTCCCCGAACCTTGGGCTCGGGGACTAACAAAAGCATAAATCTATCAATGACATATGACCTCGAATAGAGTAAGCGGTTGGGGTTGGGTGGTGGTGGTGGTGTGTGTGTGGGGGGTGGGGGGGGGGGGGATGGGTGGGGGGGGGGGGGGTGGGGGGGGGTGGGCGGGGGTAGGTGGGGTAGAGAGGGGGGGGGGGGGGGGGGGGGGGGGGGGGGGGTGGGGGGGGGGTGAGGGGGCGGGGCGGGGGGTGGGGGGGGGGGGGGGGGGGGGGGGGGGGGGGGGGGGGGGGGGGGGGGGGGGGGGGGGGGGGGGGGGGGGGGGGGGGGGGGTGGGGCGGGGGGGGGGGGGGGGGGGGGGGGGGGGGGGGGGGGGGGGGGGGGGGGGGGGGGGGGGGGGGGGGGGGGGGGGGGGGGGGGGGGGGGGGGGGGGGGGGGGGGGGGGGGGGGGGGGGGGGGGGGGGGGGGGGGGGGGGGGGGGGGGGGGGGGGGGGGGGGGGGGGGGGGGGGGGGGGGGGGGGGGGGGGGGGGGGGGGGGGGGGGGGGGGGGGGGGGGGGGGGGGGGGGGGGGGGGGGGGGGGGGGGGGGGGGGGGGGGGGGGGGGGGGGGGGGGGGGGGGGGGGGGGGGGGGGGGGGGGGGGGGGGGGGGGGGGGGGGGGGGGGGGGGGGGGGGGGGGGGGGGGGGGGGGGGGGGGGGGGGGGGGGGGGGGGGGGGGGGGGGGGGGGGGGGGGGGGGGGGGGGGGGGGGGGGGGGGGGGGGGGGGGGGGGGGGGGGGGGGGGGGGGGGGGGGGGGGGGGGGGGGGGGGGGGGGGGGGGGGGGGGGGGGGGGGGGGGGGGGGGGGGGGGGGGGGGGGGGGGGGGGGGGGGGGGGGGGGGGGGGGGGGGGGGGGGGGGGGGGGGGGGGGGGGGGGGGGGGGGGGGGGGGGGGGGGGGGGGGGGGGGGGGGGGGGGGGGGGGGGGGGGGGGGGGGGGGGGGGGGGGGGGGGGGGGGGGGGGGGGGGGGGGGGGGGGGGGGGGGGGGGGGGGGGGGGGGGGGGGGGGGGGGGGGGGGGGGGGGGGGGGGGGGGGGGGGGGGGGGGGGGGGGGGGGGGGGGGGGGGGGGGGGGGGGGGGGGGGGGGGGGGGGGGGGGGGGGGGGGGGGGGGGGGGGGGGGGGGGGGGGGGGGGGGGGGGGGGGGGGGGGGGGGGGGGGGGGGGGGGGGGGGGGGGGGGGGGGGGGGGGGGGGGGGGGGGGGGGGGGGGGGGGGGGGGGGGGGGGGGGGGGGGGGGGGGGGGGGGGGGGGGGGGGGGGGGGGGGGGGGGGGGGGGGGGGGGGGGGGGGGGGGGGGGGGGGGGGGGGGGGGGGGGGGGGGGGGGGGGGGGGGGGGGGGGGGGGGGGGGGGGGGGGGGGGGGGGGGGGGGGGGGGGGGGCGGGGGGGGGGGGGGGGGGGGGGGGGGGGGGGGGGGGGGGGGGGGGGGGGGGGGGGGGGGGGGGGGGGGGGGGGGGGGGGGGGGGGGGGGGGGGGGGGGGGGGGGGGGGGGGGGGGGGGGGGGGGGGGGGGGGGGGGGGGGGGGGGGGGGGGGGGGGGGGGGGGGGGGGGGGGGGGGGGGGGGGGGGGGGGGGGGGGGGGGGGGGGGGGGGGGGGGGGGGGGGGGGGGGGGGGGGGGGGGGGGGGGGGGGGGGGGGGGGGGGGGGGGGGGGGGGGGGGGGGGGGGGGGGGGGGGGGGGGGGGGGGGGGGGGGGGGGGGGGGGGGGGGGGGGGGGGGGGGGGGGGGGGGGGGGGGGGGGGGGGGGGGGGGGGGGGGGGGGGGGGGGGGGGGGGGGGGGGGGGGGGGGGGGGGGGGGGGGGGGGGGGGGGGGGGGGGGGGGGGGGGGGGGGGGGGGGGGGGGGGGGGGGGGGGGGGGGGGGGGGGGGGGGGGGGGGGGGGGGGGGGGGGGGGGGGGGGGGGGGGGGGGGGGGGGGGGGGGGGGGGGGGGGGGGGGGGGGGGGGGGGGGGGGGGGGGGGGGGGGGGGGGGGGGGGGGGGGGGGGGGGGGGGGGGGGGGGGGGGGGGGGGGGGGGGGGGGGGGGGGGGGGGGGGGGGGGGGGGGGGGGGGGGGGGGGGGGGGGGGGGGGGGGGGGGGGGGGGGGGGGGGGGGGGGGGGGGGGGGGGGGGGGGGGGGGGGGGGGGGGGGGGGGGGGGGGGGGGGGGGGGGGGGGGGGGGGGGGGGGGGGGGGGGGGGGGGGGGGGGGGGGGGGGGGGGGGGGGGGGGGGGGGGGGGGGGGGGGGGGGGGGGGGGGGGGGGGGGGGGGGGGGGGGGGGGGGGGGGGGGGGGGGGGGGGGGGGGGGGGGGGGGGGGGGGGGGGGGGGGGGGGGGGGGGGGGGGGGGGGGGGGGGGGGGGGGGGGGGGGGGGGGGGGGGGGGGGGGGGGGGGGGGGGGGGGGGGGGGGGGGGGGGGGGGGGGGGGGGGGGGGGGGGGGGGGGGGGGGGGGGGGGGGGGGGGGGGGGGGGGGGGGGGGGGGGGGGGGGGGGGGGGGGGGGGGGGGGGGGGGGGGGGGGGGGGGGGGGGGGGGGGGGGGGGGGGGGGGGGGGGGGGGGGGGGGGGGGGGGGGGGGGGGGGGGGGGGGGGGGGGGGGGGGGGGGGGGGGGGGGGGGGGGGGGGGGGGGGGGGGGGGGGGGGGGGGGGGGGGGGGGGGGGGGGGGGGGGGGGGGGGGGGGGGGGGGGGGGGGGGGGGGGGGGGGGGGGGGGGGGGGGGGGGGGGGGGGGGGGGGGGGGGGGGGGGGGGGGGGGGGGGGGGGGGGGGGGGGGGGGGGGGGGGGGGGGGGGGGGGGGGGGGGGGGGGGGGGGGGGGGGGGGGGGGGGGGGGGGGGGGGGGGGGGGGGGGGGGGGGGGGGGGGGGGGGGGGGGGGGGGGGGGGGGGGGGGGGGGGGGGGGTGGGGGGGGGGGGGGGGGGGGGGGGGGGGGGGGGGGGGGGGGGGGGGGGGGGGGGGGGGGGGGGGGGGGGGGGGGGGGGGGGGGGGGGGGGGGGGGGGGGGGGGGGGGGGGGGGGGGGGGGGGGGGGGGGGGGGGGGGGGGGGGGGGGGGGGGGGGGGGGGGGGGGGGGGGGGGGGGGGGGGGGGGGGGGGGGGGGGGGGGGGGGGGGGGGGGGGGGGGGGGGGGGGGGGGGGGGGGGGGGGGGGGGGGGGGGGGGGGGGGGGGGGGGGGGGGGGGGGGGGGGGGGGGGGGGGGGGGGGGGGGGGGGGGGGGGGGGGGGGGGGGGGGGGGGGGGGGGGGGGGGGGGGGGGGGGGGGGGGGGGGGGGGGGGGGGGGGGGGGGGGGGGGGGGGGGGGGGGGGGGGGGGGGGGGGGGGGGGGGGGGGGGGGGGGGGGGGGGGGGGGGGGGGGGGGGGGGGGGGGGGGGGGGGGGGGGGGGGGGGGGGGGGGGGGGGGGGGGGGGGGGGGGGGGGGGGGGGGGGGGGGGGGGGGGGGGGGGGGGGGGGGGGGGGGGGGGGGGGGGGGGGGGGGGGGGGGGGGGGGGGGGGGGGGGGGGGGGGGGGGGGGGGGGGGGGGGGGGGGGGGGGGGGGGGGGGGGGGGGGGGGGGGGGGGGGGGGGGGGGGGGGGGGGGGGGGGGGGGGGGGGGGGGGGGGGGGGGGGGGGGGGGGGGGGGGGGGGGGGGGGGGGGGGGGGGGGGGGGGGGGGGGGGGGGGGGGGGGGGGGGGGGGGGGGGGGGGGGGGGGGGGGGGGGGGGGGGGGGGGGGGGGGGGGGGGGGGGGGGGGGGGGGGGGGGGGGGGGGGGGGGGGGGGGGGGGGGGGGGGGGGGGGGGGGGGGGGGGGGGGGGGGGGGGGGGGGGGGGGGGGGGGGGGGGGGGGGGGGGGGGGGGGGGGGGGGGGGGGGGGGGGGGGGGGTAGGGGGGGGGGGGGGGGGGGGGGGGGGGGGGGGGGGGGGGGGGGGGGGGGGGGGGGGGGGGGGGGGGGGGGGGGGGGGGGGGGGGGGGGGGGGGGGGGGGGGGGGGGGGGGGGGGGGGGGGGGGGGGGGGGGGGGGGGGGGGGGGGGGGGGGGGGGGGGGGGGGGGGGGGGGGGGGGGGGGGGGGGGGGGGGGGGGGGGGGGGGGGGGGGGGGGGGGGGGGGGGGGGGGGGGGGGGGGGGGGGGGGGGGGGGGGGGGGGGGGGGGGGGGGGGGGGGGGGGGGGGGGGGGGGGGGGGGGGGGGGGGGGGGGGGGGGGGGGGGGGGGGGGGGGGGGGGGGGGGGGGGGGGGGGGGGGGGGGGGGGGGGGGGGGGGGGGGGGGGGGGGGGGGGGGGGGGGGGGGGGGGGGGGGGGGGGGGGGGGGGGGGGGGGGGGGGGGGGGGGGGGGGGGGGGGGGGGGGGGGGGGGGGGGGGGGGGGGGGGGGGGGGGGGGGGGGGGGGGGGGGGGGGGGGGGGGGGGGGGGGGGGGGGGGGGGGGGGGGGGGGGGGGGGGGGGGGGGGGGGGGGGGGGGGGGGGGGGGGGGGGGGGGGGGGGGGGGGGGGGGGGGGGGGGGGGGGGGGGGGGGGGGGGGGGGGGGGGGGGGGGGGGGGGGGGGGGGGGGGGGGGGGGGGGGGGGGGGGGGGGGGGGGGGGGGGGGGGGGGGGGGGGGGGGGGGGGGGGGGGGGGGGGGGGGGGGGGGGGGGGCGGGCGGGGGGGGGGGGGGGGGGGGGGGGGGGGGGGGGGGGGGGGGGGGGGGGGGGGGGGGGGGGGGGGGGGGGGGGGGGGGGGGGGGGGGGGGGGGGGGGGGGGGGGGGGGGGGGGGGGGGGGGGGGGGGGGGGGGGGGGGGGGGGGGGGGGGGGGGGGGGGGGGGGGGGGGGGGGGGGGGGGGGGGGGGGGGGGGGGGGGGGGGGGGGGGGGGGGGGGGGGGGGGGGGGGGGGGGGGGGGGGGGGGGGGGGGGGGGGGGGGGGGGGGGGGGGGGGGGGGGGGGGGGGGGGGGGGGGGGGGGGGGGGGGGGGGGGGGGGGGGGGGGGGGGGGGGGGGGGGGGGGGGGGGGGGGGGGGGGGGGGGGGGGGGGGGGGGGGGGGGGGGGGGGGGGGGGGGGGGGGGGGGGGGGGGGGGGGGGGGGGGGGGGGGGGGGGGGGGGGGGGGGGGGGGGGGGGGGGGGGGGGGGGGGGGGGGGGGGGGGGGGGGGGGGGGGGGGGGGGGGGGGGGGGGGGGGGGGGGGGGGGGGGGGGGGGGGGGGGGGGGGGGGGGGGGGGGGGGGGGGGGGGGGGGGGGGGGGGGGGGGGGGGGGGGGGGGGGGGGGGGGGGGGGGGGGGGGGGGGGGGGGGGGGGGGGGGGGGGGGGGGGGGGGGGGGGGGGGCGGGGCGGGGGGGGGGGGGGGGGGGGGGGGGGGGGGGGGGGGGGGGGGGGGGGGGGGGGGGGGGGGGGGGGGGGGGGGGGGGGGGGGGGGGGGGGGGGGGGGGGGGGGGGGGGGGGGGGGGGGGGGGACGGGGGGGGGGGGGGGGGGGGGGGGGGGGGGGGGGGGGGGGGGGGGGGGGGGGGGGGGGGGTGGGGGGGGGGGGGGGGGGGGGGGGGGGGGGGGGGGGGGGGGGGGGGGGGGGGGGGGGGGGGGGGGGGGGGGGGGGGGGGGGGTGGGGGGGGGGGGGGGGGGGGGGGGGGGGGGGGGGGGGGGGGGGGGGGGGGGGGGGGGGGGGGGGGGGGGGGGGGGGGGGGGGGGGGGGGGGGGGGGGGGGGGGGGGGGGGGGGGGGGGGGGGGGTGGGGGGGGGGGGGGGGGGGGGGGGGGGGGGGGGGGGGGGGGGGGGGGGGGGGGGGGGGGGGGGGGGGGGGGGGGGGGGGGGGGGGGGGGGGGGGGGGGGGGGGGGGGGGGGGGGGGGGGGGGGGGGGGGGGGGGGTGGGGGGGGGGGGGGGGGGGGGGGGGGGGGTGGGGGGGGGGGGGGGGGGGGGGGGGGGGGGGGGGGGGGGGGGGGGGGGGGGGGGGGGGGGGGGGGGGGGGTGGGGGGGGGGGGGGGGGGGGGGGGGGGGGGGGGGGGGGGGGGGGGGGGGGGGGGGGGGGGGGGGGGGGGGGGGGGGGGGGGGGGGGGGAGTGGGGGGGGGGGGGGGGGGGGGGAGGGGGTTGGGGGTGGGGGGGGGGAGGGGGTAGGGGTGGGGGGGGGGGGTGGCGGGGGGGGGGGGGGGGGGGGGGTGGGGGGGGGGGTGAGGGGGTGGGGTGGGGGGGGGGGGGGTAGAGAAGTACCTTTGGTATTCGGTATATTCTAGTCACAGAGACTATTCTCTGTAAAATTCAGGCTGCTCTCCCCCGGAGAGAGTGTCGCCGCAAGTGCAGAGCCTACCCATTAAAAAAAAAAAAATTGGAGGGGTGCACGGGAGGAGGGGGTGTGGGCACACTTGGAAAAACTATCAATTTGGCCATACCAGGCAACAGAATTTCTCCCTACTCTTACCGACTTTTTAACTGCCGTGGGATTTTTTACGTGCGTTAAAGCGCACGGGTCAGACGTTCAGTTCGATATTCCTGTCAACTAGAAAGAAAGGGCGAGGCCGAGAATCGAACCCGGGTCACTCACGCTGCAGTCACGCATTACATTTGGCAGGCAAACGTCTTAAACCACTCTGCCACCTTTCTCCACATGTTTTTGGGACATATGGGACAATTCTTGTCACGTCTTCATTCTGATCAGACTCGCTGAACGACTTTGGGTTTGTTTCGGCTTGCCATTTGTCAAATGATTTGACAGGCGAAAGTCTTAACCACTCTGCCACCACTTTTATTAAAGAATCATAGTACAAGTAAAAACCATCTATTATTCAAGCACTGACCTTGATAGTTTGGAAAAAGAAAATCAAAATGTAAATGCGTGGTGGTTGGTGGGTCTGGGATGATGATCTGAGAATGGAAGGAATGGGACCCCAGGCGGACCATGGATGTTGGAACAACAAGTGTGTACAATTGTAAACGCTTATGACGAAGCGCATAAATATATGAAGGCGGAAAATAAAGAGACCGCTACATACAGTATACATATCTATGCATACTGTCTCTTGTGTTGTCTCTTTGCTTAACAATCAGTTCGCACCAGGAAAGGACTGACGGCAGCCCGTACGCAAAACCCAAACCCAGACACACGGACTTTGGTTCTGTTTCTTCATTCGTAAATCTTTGGTTCATAGTGTGATGATCTAGAATGTAGTCAGGCTTACGTTGCTGGCATATAAATGTTATCTAGTACGACACTTCCTCTTTGATTGTTCCAAGGCGTGTCGAAAGACTGTCGTCGACCCCTGGAAGGCGCCCGGCCGCGACGCGCGCCGGCCATCGGCCCGCACGCGCTCCGCTCCCCTCCCCCCCCCCCCCTACTCCTGAATGCCAACGTGACTGGGGACAAACTACAGCCATCACCACTCTCCAGGACCTCTCTACACTTATTCCAAAAGACCCGACCATCTCCTGGAAACCACCAAACGGAGCATGGCCCTCCTGCTGATGTGTGCCAAACGCTCTCTGCTTCTCACAGCTATCCACATGGCCATTAAACCTGTTTCCCCGTCATTGACAAGCTCTGCTCTCTCTTTTCTCTTCTCTCTATTGCCTTTAGGTCTTTTTTCTGCTGTATTCCATTTATGTCATCCGTGTGTGTTCGCTTTGGATTGCGTTTTTGTTTGAATGCGCTTTGAATGCTAACGTTGTGTGTGCGCTTTGATTTGATTTCTTATCAAGATTCAGCGCCGTATAAATAATTATTGTATGTTGTTGTGGTTGTTGTGTTGTGTTGTGTTGTTGTTGTTATAAGACTCTCCGTTACAAGACATCCTCTCATTTAAGACTGTTTTTTTGTGTGTGGCACGGATGTAATGTATCTTACTTATAATTTAGTTATCAGCACATTTTACTATCTTCTTCTTTTCAGAACACAGAACATGTAAAAACAAGTGCAAAATCGCAATAGTTTGTGGCACGCCGCGGTCTATTTTTACCACTCCAATCAGAGTTACCTCCCCTGGATTTTCAATAATTTAATCTGTAAACCAGAATGTTATCACTCTGCACCATTCCGTAACTTTTTATATCTTTTGAAAAAACATTTAAAACTATTTATCCTACTTATACTCATCAAAAAAAGCACAGCATACTCGTCGTGTCTGTTGTAGTGTCTGTATAAACGTATGTTTTATTATTTTGTACGCTTTTAAAATACATCATTTTAAAGAGCGGCCTCAATTAATTTTGAGCAGTGTAGCCTCGATTTGAAGTGCGACAATTTTGTCAAAATGTGCGATAATTTTGGAACGACAGGGAACCGACCGGACCGACAGACGACTGACCGACAAAGTGAGTTATAGGTTTGTGGCTTGAGCCACAAACAAAAACCTAATGCCATGCGGTGCAACACTGTCAGGTTCAGCAAAGCAAAGCAAGCTGGACTGGGCAATAGTCTATCATGAGCAAATTACTTATAATGCATGAAAACAATCTGTAGCTCCGTTATATTGAAAAACTCCAATTAAAGATGTGTATGAATTATGCCAAATAACAAATCTTGACAGTGCATGGGAAAAACAGACATAATGGAATATTGGCATAAAATTGAGATTTTTGTCTGTTGTGATGGGGCAAGAGATTGCTTGTTAATACACAGAAAACCAAACTGAGTATATCTTGTCTAGTTTTAAATTTTATAATTATTTGAAATGTTGGCATTCGAGATAGATCATTTGCAGAAATACGGTCATATTCTGTATACGGAATTTTGCCTCTTTTTGTTTCTATTGATCTTGAATTTAGAAAGTATGAATCAATATGTGCATGTGCTTATCCAATTGTCTTTCATGTTGTGGATACTGGTATAATACATAAAAACTGACATAAATATGCCCTAGAAAAGAAAATTGATATTTTAGTGGTTGTTGACTAGCTTTGGCTTTTGCTCAAAACCTTCTGTTGCGACCTATGTACAGTTTTTCCCATGCATTTCATCACAAATGTGTTCATTATAATGATCTAAGATGCCATGCGTGTGTTGCTGCTATCAGAAAACCCCTGGAGAGGAGGGAACAAAGGGCAGACAAGCGGACTGAGCCTGCTGCCGCATTTCGTGCGTCTTCTGCGGGAATGTGTCCTGAATCACCAGTGGACGAAGGTCAGCGCTTTGCTGAAGACCATGTCTCACATCCCTTATGGCGCTGACTGGGCCACCTGGAAGGTGAGAGAGAGAGAGAGACACAGAGAAACACACACACACACACAGAGAGAGAGAGAGAGAGACAATAGAGAGAGAGAGAGAGAGAGAAAGAGAGAGAGAGACTCAGAGAGACAGAGAGAGAGACTCACAGAGAGAGAGAGGACTCGTCAGAGACAGCGATTTGAGGACTCTTACAGAGAGAGAGACACTCACAAGAGAGAATGCCAGAGAGAGAGAAAGATTCAATAGGGAGAGAGCTTCAGACTTGCCACAAGAGACAGAGAGAAAGATTAACCTGTTTGCAGAGAGAGAGACAGAGTAGACAAACAGACAGACAAACATAGACAGAGAGAGAGACAGACAGAGAGAAGAGAGATGACTCACAGAGACAGAGAGAGATGACCTCAAGAGAGAGAGAGAGACAAAAGGAGGAGACTGACTCCAGCAAAGAGAGAGAGAGACTCACACACAGAGAGAGACGTCACAGAGAGAGAGAGAGGAGAGAGAGACTTTCAGAACAGAACGAAAGACTACAGAGAATCAGATGAGAGGCCAGACGAGAAAGACCACAGAGATCACCAGAGAGGAGCCTAGTGCGAGGCCGACTCCACTCAGAGAGGACTCACTAGAAAGAGAGAGAGAGAGAGGTTTTACAGACGACGAGACTTCCTTGGAGGAGACTACAGAGAGAGAGAAGACCTCACAGAGAGAGAGAGAGAGAGACTCACTCATGTGGTTGTTCACAGAGTTGAGAGCGAAACTCACAGAGAGAGATAGGACTCACGAGAAAGAGGAAAGACTCACAGAGACAGAGCGAGAGAACAGAGAGAAAGTTCTCAAAAACTACGAGAGAGAGACTCAGAGAAGACAGAGAGCGACTCGCACACACAAGTCAGACGAGCTCTCACACTGAAACAATTTGAGAGAGAGCACCTCCACAAGAGAGAGCTCACAGTGCCAGATTTGGGGGGTAGACAGCGAGGAGACTCACTAGCAAGAGAGTGAGACTATCCTTGAGAGAGGAAGTCTTACGAGAGAGAGAGAGATGTCACACACAGAGACTCATCAGAGAGAGAGCGACTTCACAGAGACAGAGAGAAAGACTCACCAGAGACAGAGAGAGACTTCACATAGAGAGAGATGAGACTCACAGAGAGAGAGCGACTCACAGAGAGAGAGAGACTCACAGAGAGAGAGTGACTCACAGAGAGAGAGAGACTCACAGAGAGAGAGAGACTTTTATTGAGAGACAGACTCACAGAGTCCTTTTACAACTGTCACAAGGAGAGCGCAAAAAACCATATGTGATGCATTAACTGGCAAAACGTAAGTGCGATCTTTGAATTCAAGAACAGAAAAAAAGGGGGGGGGTGGGGGGGGGTAAAAAAAATTATTGTGAAGCTGGAAGGATCGGTAGAGAGAGATAAAAGGAAAGAGAGAGAGAGAGAGGAGGGGAGGCACAGAAGGATTCAGACGAGAGCAGAGATAGTCAAAAAAAAGAGAGGAGAGAGAGAGAACGAGAGTAAGAGAAGAGAGAGTGGAGAGAGAGAAAGACTACCCAATTAAACCCATTAATTCCAGTCGTTCCGGCCATATCAGGCCAGAATTAAGAGACAACTACCTACCCCGGGGAATAAAATACACACCACACCCCATCAGTTTGGACACCATACCTCAGTCACTTCATATCTCGATTCACCAAACAAAAACTAACAGTTATACCTCTTACTCTACCTTAGCAGTGAATTCATCTGGGGGTAACGATCGGTGTACAAACGTATCATTATATGAGACAGATATATATATATATATACTTTATATTCTAATACTCTTCTTATACCTAATCCAGAAGCATAAATTATAGAGAGGAAAGAGAGAATCTTGAGTGTATGTATGTTATCAGGGTACCAACGGGCGAGGCGGGTGGGGAGTTTTTAACAAAGAGTGGGAAAGGTTTGCGATGAGACAGAGAGTTAAGAGAGATGAGAGAGACTGAGAGAGAGAGAGAGAGGAGGAGAGAGAGAGGAGAGGGGATGTCGGAAGAGATCGCTAGAGACAAGAGCCAACATACAGGAGAACAAAACGAGGGGAGGATTTAAGGACAAGCGCAAGAAGAGAGATGAGGGCGAGAGAGATTTACACGGAGCACCTGACTGGATAAGTGGGTGGTGGAGAATGGCTGAGATGTAACGCAAACGCCTTGGACAACAAGTAAAAACGAGTTCGGACATGTTTGAGCAGGAGAGAAGAGCTGACAGAGGACACAAGGAGAGACGGTCTGAACGTAGAGACAGATAATAGTGAGGGATAATATATAAGATAGAGATGGAGATGAGCCCATGAGAGGTGGAGACATGAATCATGATAGCAACGCAATAGTTGACACAGGTCTGTACAACAGTGACACAATAATCAGCTGAACTATAAACTAATATAACCACTTTCTCCATCTTATTCAAATGTTATAATAATTAGAACAGCGCCTCTAACAGCGAAGAGCTCAACAGGTGCGAACAACCCGACTGTCAGAGAGCTGAAAATGATGAATTCTTTTTTACCTATTACCCAGAGAGGAGAGACCTATATAGAGAGTCAAGTAGAGAGGAATATTATGTTCACAGAGCTGGGAATCCAGTGTCAAGCCCTATTATCGTCCCCTCTACCCACACCTTAAACATTTATTAGGCATAGACAGGCCTGTACAGTTGAGATAGAGACATAGACAGGTGCGTTTGAATTAATTGATGGGTTTTTACCGATAACGAAGGTTTTCAACTACTCATCAGCTTATGTACAATTGTGTGTGTGTGTGTGTGTGTGAATCAGAATAGAATACAGACATACAATTGTTTATTGCCCTTAAAACCAATACAAGGTTGTATATGACACTAATAAAATTATAACAGATAACGGTAATAATAACAGTTTAAAGTTTTAATTTATTACGTAAATATGCGTCGTGAAAGCATTCATAGTCTTGATCGTTATATTAGTGAGTATGCATCATGTCCCTGTTCGTCTGCCTTCTTAGTTCGTGATTTTAACAGAAAGTTGTACTTTACTCTACATTGTGTTACGGAGACTAACATGACACATATTGAAAATATATTTATAGCCTATAAAATCTTCTTTGTAACGTTATATTCACTCTATTAAGCAAACATATCCGAGCAAAGGTTGACAATAATGACAGATAATAAATAAAATGATTTATAAAGTCAGGACCACCTGAGATGAGTTTTTGGCAAGAAACTACTTCGAGATCACCAGAAAAGACAGCCTTTTCAAGGATCGGAAAACTCACTTTGCTCTTGGTTTCGTAGAAATTAACACATATCAACATTTTGATGTAATCCTTGGCGGAGATGCCGGTTAGATGTAGAAATTTTGGATGGGGGTGGATGGAGGTCACTCATTGTGATTGATAAAGCGTGCCACAACCAGCCGCCGTGGTGTAGGTGGTTAGCGTCGCGGACTACTGGCGGGGAGGTTGTTTTTTTTTTTTTTTTTTTTGTTTCGAATCCCATCTATGAGGCGAGGGTTTTTTTTCGGTCCTGGACCGACTCCTACCCAGAGTGAGTGGCTATGGCTCAATGGGGAAGACTGAAACCACACAGTCGCGTTTCATCCGCTTAACGGATGCGATTCTGAGAGTGTTGCATCTAATTGCAAGACCAACACTGCAGGTGTCTGTAGTTCTCGGGCCTGAATAACGCCGGGATATCATTAATAAAGGAAGCGTAGAATACAGCCCTGCCATGCAGTCTCAGACCGATACGGAACTCCGTTATAGTATCATCATCATCGTTATCATCGGCCTCATTTTCCATCAATCATAAAAATAAAAACAATGTCTCAAATTCTGTGGGCTTTGCATGCCCTGCTCTCATGGTGACCTCAGTTTCGGTTTCCAATCCCAGTCTATGCCTTGGTGATGCGTTCGGGTCAAAGTCATTGGGATCAGTGTGTTCTGGGGAGCTGTCGGTGGGACGGTCTTGGTGGCGCCCCTCGGAGGAGGACCTCACTCACGCTGGCTCCGCGACTAAGAGAATAGTGTCGTCAGTAGGGGGCTTAGTAGGTGCGTGTCCTGAACAGGCTCCACTCAACTCCACCGAAGTGACCACCAGCAGCGGTGCAGTGTCTCCTCGGATGGTTGCCTCCTGACGGCCTAACATTAAATTCTCTCCCCTTAGACTGCTGGTCTCGGTTTCTGCGACTTGAACAAACCGGGGTGTGGCTGCGAATTGGGATTCGGAATTGAGCGGCGTGGGAGCAACACCACTGTATGGCCCAGGAGATGGGACAGCAAAAAAAAAAAAGAAGAAAAAAAAGCGCGTCTTTTTTTTTTTTTTTTAGTGCAAGTAAAAAAAAAAGGAGCATATTTCCTTTGTTGTGAGCGAAACTCCTTTAGATAGACTGTATAAAATTAAAAACAAAGAAAAAAATAAAAGGCTTGCTTGTGTTGGGCGAATATTTCGTGCAAACGACTTGGCGGGCCATTAGAAAAGAGACGTCAAACGCCTTCTTTTTGGGTGAAAGAATTTGACTTCCAGCACCTCCGCCAAGGAAAAATCGCCGATTTAACTGTTTGATTTATAGGAAACCAGAGCAAAAATGAGTGTTGCAATCCTCTGAAAAAGGCTGTGTTTTCATGGTGATCTGGACGTGTTTCTTACAAAAAACTCATCCGTCAGGTGGTGCCCCCACTTTAAAATGATCAGCACTAGCATGGTCAACAAATATTGTACATTTTTGTTACAATGATAGCCTAACAAGTAGTAACACCCATGTAACTAAAAGACATCAAATGATGGTTTGTCATCCTTATATTCTTAATTTTGGGAAGCGAGGAAGGGAATGCCCTATGTCACAGAGGAATCTCTCAATATTACAGACGAAATCTGTTCTCTACCCAGGTAAGGTTAACGGAAAGTTTTGGCTGAAACAATGGCTGGCGTTGAAAGGGTTAAGGACTTGTAAGATGGTCAGATATTATGCTTAGAGTTGGTTACTTTCAACAATTGAAAGTACAAACCTGACTTTATAACGTGTCCCACTGTAAACTGTTCCGCGATTGTACGTAATGAAACCACACGCCTTCTGTTATCTTCTCCACTAGCCTTACAATTTAAGTGTTTGATCAATCCAAATGTATCCATACAAAAAAACACTAATTCAGTACACAAGCCTAATTCATGTATCCAGCATATTGCGCCAATCAAAGACAGGATTTTACGATTTATTTTAAACATATGATACGCCAGTTTAAAAACAAGCAAACAAACAATAATCGGTAAAAAGAATATATTCATAAAGTATGTATAAATTATTTCAAAACAATGATAACAATAACAGAATGTGATGTATTCGAACAATTAACCAGACTAAGATTTCAAAAAGACAACACGTAAATACCTTGGTTCAAGCTTTGGAGATTTTTGTATATTAATAATTATCTCTTCGTCAGGAATATTAAAAAAAACAAGCGCGGATTCGCAATCGTTTGTGGCGTGCGACAATTGAAAACGAAACATCATTTTAAAGAGCAGCCTCAGTTTGAAGTGCAGCCTCGATTTGAAGTGCGACAATTTGTCAGCCTCGATTTGAAGTGCGACAAATTTTGGACCCCGAAAACCAGACCGACAGACAGACCAGACAAAGGACTCCCACGCAGCCCTCTCAGGACCGAGGCAGCAGTGAGTTATAGGTGTTTGTGGCTTGTGGTGCCACAAACAAAAACTGACACAAAGACCTATCTACTTCATAAACAAACTGACTAATTGATAAACTCAGACTAATTCATAAACCAGACTAATTCATCAACTGAATTCGACGATTTTAGATGATATACGTGTTCGTCTTTAATGATAGCAATGACTGTGTACAGGTTACCAAACTGGTCAGCCACGATGACCCGCCTGCTGTGGGTTCTGTACTTTTTGTGTTTGGCGACATGGACCAGCACCTCAGCCAAGCGAGTCATCTTCATGCCGTATCCCTCCACCAGCTGCTCTCTGATTTATTTGACACTCGCACGTTCCTTGGCAAAGAAGGGACACGACATCACTTTTGTCCTTTTGGAGCAGATTGTAAAGAGAGACGTCCTCAACTTTACAGGCATGTCCGTAATTGAGTACAATACCACCTTCAGTTTTGAACACGACATCGTCAGCGAATGGCTTGAACAATTCTTTCACGATCGTGGCATCAAAGATTCAACCAACGGAAAGTTTATGTCGATGACCAAGGATATTCTAGGCAGCAAATCGCTATATCAGGATATGAAAACTCTCCAGCCAGACCTTTTCGTTTTGGACAATTCATTGCAACTTTCCAACATGTTTGCTGTCTTCCCGTACAAACTTGGAATACCGTTTGCTTGCATAGACTGTTTCTTCCAAGGCCTGAACCGAAGAATCCCGTTCTCGCCTGCTACGGTGCCATCGGATAAATCCGGGAGGGATCACAAGATGAATCTCTTTCAGAGGTTGCAGAATGCAATACGCGTTGTTTATGAACAATTCTATAGACCTTTGCTTCTAGAAGATGTGGTAGCTCGCTATGCTCCAGAAAAACCCTACATCTCTCTGAGCAGACTGAGTACAATGGCTGAAATATGGCTTGTAGAAACAGACCCAATCCTGCGTTTTCCCTACCCAGCGTTGCCCAACACAAAGTACATCGGAGGAATAATGGCCATGCCATCTGAGCCTCTAGATTCTCAGTTCCAAGTTTTCATGGACGGCGCCACAGAAGGTGTCATTGTGGTCAGTTTTGGGTCCATGATTTTAAACCTACCAGAAAACATCGCCAACAAGTTGATGTCCGCCTTTCTACAGTTGAGTCCTATGAAGGTGGTGCTTCGATCTAGAATGACGTCACCTGATCCCAGCCAGATTATGACGTCATCGTGGCTACCTCAGAACTCGTTATTGGCTCACCCTAACACCAAGGTGCTGGTCAGTCATGGCGGTTTAACCAGCCACTACCAGGCACTTTACCATGGGGTGCCCATGCTGGATCTACCTTTTGTCAACGACCAGTTTCAGAATGCCAACGCAATTCAACGGAAGGGATTTGGACTCTTCAGGGACATTCGGAAGGTGGGCATTTTAAATTAAGATATCGCACTTATCCATTATGTGTGTGCATCTCTCCGAGTCTCTCCGAGTCTCTCCTGTCAATGTACGCGTGCGTGCGTATTTTGTGTGTGTGTGTGTGTGTGTGTGTGTGCGAGTGAGTGAGTGTATATATATATATATATATATTTAATGGTGTGGTTGTTTTTTCTTCTTCAATTCTTGTACGTTTATATATATGAAAATAACCGCCATGACTGACTCATTTCATCATCAATGGCTCCTTTTTTTTATGCCACTTATCTGCAAAGTTTGTAACCGTGTCTTTAATTTTATCAGCATTATCTTCACGGAGAATGTCAAAGTGGTTCTTATTCTCAAGGTCTTGTTTTATTCTTATGTCATCATCCAAAAGAGAAGTAACAACTGTAACCCCCGACTAATCTGCAAACCTGCAGGCACAGTCATTAGTCTGGGGCAGCCTCCTTAATTCTGTCAATGCTTTCCTCTGGATTGGGGAGAGATTATCTTTGATTTTCTTCCTGCTTTGAACACTGAGAAAATCATTTGTACATTGTTCAATAAATTGTTCTATAATTATATATATAGTAAAATCATACTTTCACAACGTTTGGCACCACTCCTTGCAGACGAGCTTTGAGGTAGGACACAATACATTCAGAAAATAACAACAAAGTCGATGATGTCGTTTAAAACACTTGTATTAAAAATTTCGCTGTAGTCTACAGATTTAACGAGTCACAAAACTTCAACTGACAAACCAAGGAAAAGAAAAACTGGGGGAGCAAATAAAACGTGAGCTCTGATCAGTAGGCAAAGTGACCCATTTCAAGGCGTGGCCAGTTTAGTGTTCACAAACAAGCAAGTCTCACACGCACATTAGACACGAATTCGCAACTTTAAGGCATAAAAAAGCAAAAAATCTAACTTTTTTAAAACCCCTTTTTAGATACAAAAACGCTACTTTAAGGGGTGAAAAAAGTATTAAATTCGTTTCCCCTTTATTCTGTCATTCAAAAAAAAAACCCAACCTATTTTTAGAACCAAAAACATGTTGAGACACGCTCAATCCACCGATGACGTCATACACAAAACAAAAAAAAAAACCCAAATTTATTTTTACAGTGGGGGAAACACCGTTTTGAGTCATCTGTTTAAAAATAGGATGCGGGGGGAATTTGCTACTAAAAATAGTTATAACAGTGTTTTTTCATGTCGTTAACAGGAATTAAGGTTATTTTTAGGATATTGTTACTACTAAGTTCTTCATTATAACTTGTTAAGTTATTGTTCAAATTCTTAAACAAGTTATTAATCAAGTAATATTTAAGTCATATCAAGTTATTATTAAGTTCTTACACAAAAACTTACTTAGTACTTATTATGTTCTTATTATGTTCTTATCATGTTCTTACTTAAGTTTTTATTGCATTAAAAATGGATCACTCTGAGGTTTTGTGCTATTTGGTTTTTGGATTTCTGGTTTGTCTGTTGCTTTTACTGATTGTTTTGCTTGTATTTTTACTTGTGTTTTTAGCTTTGGTTGCATATATTTTTCATATAATCTGTAAGACAAATAACCAACACCAGCAACCGCACCAACAGTAACCAATACAACACCGTAATTCGTACTGCTTTCTTCTTCTTTTTTAACTGGTATTGCACTTATGGTTGATTGTTCAAGTTCATTTTCATTCTGAGTCAAAAGTTTTTGTTTTGTTTGTTCATTTAACTTCTTTTGTCTGTTCCATTCTGCTAATCTTTTACCTGCTTCAACTCGACCTGCACTCTTTGTCACCTTGGTCGCTGTCGCACTCTTCGATAGAATGGGACTTGTCAGCTGATTCTGCTCCGTATTCTGTTCCTGATTCTCTGCATGTTCATTTTTAATAGCCATAAAATCTATATGATTAAAAGTAATTAACCCCGCAATAACTGGTGATAAAAACCCTCCAAACCTATAATAAAGGTCACATCCGAGAGACTCTAACGACTTAGTTAAAACAGGATCTTGATTTAAATCATACATTAAGTCTTGATTTGAATCGAGTGGAAAAAACTGACTAACTAACTTAGTGTACAAACCCAACACTGTTTGTCCTAAACTTTTAACCATTTTAGATCCTAATTGCGCTTCATATCTGTTGTGATACTTTTCAATGTCAGCAGAAGACATTTGTTGAATCTGTTCTATACTAAATTCTGTTCCTAAGTATTGTTTCGTTTTTCCACACGCTGCCAGAGAGTACAACCTTTCCTTTTTACTTGCAAAAACTTCATCAGAAATAACTGCTTCTGGAGCGTTTAATAGTAGTTCGTCACAATTCATTTTTAGTTAATTTATATTTTTATTTTTAAAATAAAAATGGAAAACACTATTATTAATCTTGTATATCAATCTGCTCTAATCAGCTCTCTTTCAATTGCTTACACAATGATTGCTAAAAAACTATTGAAAACTAAACCACCAGACCTAGGAAAACTTGATCTAGATGACTCAGGTAAACTAATCACTGTGATTACTGCTTCAATCGCGACAAAAGACTTTCTTAGTTAAGCAAGGAATAATTCCAGAAAATATATATATGTTGAAATAAAATGACTTCTTAGTTAAACGAGGAAATAAAAATGTTTTTTTTGTTGTTGAATAAAATGGCTTCACTCGCAATCATGATCGGCGGTGCTGTAGTAAACGCGCTTGCTTTTTCGGGAAGTAATTTCATATTTAGTAAACTAGAAACGAACAAGGAAAGAGAAAGACATAATCACGCAATGGAACAATTAGCTAAAGCACAAGACGCATTCGAAAAACAAAGACTCGCTCAGTTGGACTTTATTAACGAGAGATTAAGACAACAACACCATGCAGCTAATACTTTTAAGAATGTTGACGATGCCATTAAAGAGTATTATTTGGTGACGGGTGAAAAACTAGAACAGTCACCACCCCCGAAATTAAGTGACTACTACCAATCATCTGAAGAACAAAAGATGCAGGAGATAGCGTTTATTGTAATCGGTATGACTGCTGTTTTTTTCATTGCAAAAAAGATTTAGTATTAAAATGAATAAAATTTATTATTCACCAAAAGGTTATTGGAAAGGTTTAACAGCAATAAATAAACTCAGTCAAGCAGCTGGAGTCACTGAACAAACAGCAAAAGAATGGTTATCTAAACAAGCTATATGGCAAATTTATCTACCAGCACCTAAACGAATTAAAAGACCACACTTCGTTAACTCAACACCAAATGACACTCATCAAATGGATCTTCTATACTTACCCCATGATTTAATCAGAAGAAAAAGATTTAAATATGCGCTAACAGTAGTTGATTTAGCTTCAAGATATAAAGACGCAGAACCGTTAACTGATAAAAGTGCTACTTCAGTCTCTGCTGCTTTACAAGAAATCTATAGACGCGGTCCATTAACCTATCCCCGGTTGATTCAAGTTGATGAAGGAAAAGAATTTAAAGGACAATTCAACCAGCTAATGTTAAAACACAAAGTATCTATTAAACGCGGTATTCCTGGAAATCACAGATCTCAGGCTTTAGTCGAAAACTTAAATAAGCAATTAGCTGAACGACTTTTCTCTTACCAATATCACAGAGAACTCCTTGATTCAACTAGAAACACTGAATGGGTTAGAAGATTAAGTAGTGTTCTGCGAGTCATGAATAACGAAGAATCTAAAGTCATTGGATTTAAACCAGTAAAAGCAATACAGAAGAAAACGATTGACACTTCGATAGACTTACCGCAAGATCATTCAATTACAAAACAGCTGATACCGTTTGGAATCAAAGTTAGGTTTCTTTATGCACCAGGAGAAGCAGAAGGAGACACACGTGTAAGAGCGACTGATCCAATTTGGAGTATCGATCCGTACGAAATAAAAAGTGTAATAGAAATGAATCCTCCCGTTGTATTATTTAAGAGAAACTGATACGACAACACGACCCGTTCCAAAAAGAGCCTTTGTTAAAGAAGAATTACAGATAATTCCGCCAGACACAGTTCCTATAATTTAATTTAATAAAAATAAATGAGTTTAAAATGGAGACTCAGAATAAAGAGATACTCGAGACAAAGAATTACGACATTTTATTGAAAAGATTAAGGAATGCGCAGAAAGAAATTGTTCTATCTCAGCTATTAATGGAAGACAATAAAATAGTCAGTAAAAATTTGTTCGAAATTGAAAGCAAAATAATGGATACTTTATCAGAAATTTACAACAAGTTTAACCTTGAATTTGACCCAGTATAAAAAAAGAAACCAAAAAAAAATTGACCTTTTTTTTTTTTTTTTTTTTTTGCCTTCACAAACATTTGTACTGACTAGGAAAATCTGTTTTTAACACTAGCTTACAAAACTTCTCTTTCCTCAGTTTTTGTTTAATCGACTTTTTTTCTTCTTTTGATTCAATCACATCATTTTCATCTAGACATTCATCAAAACTATTTTTATCTTTAGTAAAAAACAAAACAACCGTCTTTAACTGTTCTCTAAAGTCCTTTAAAACAGAATTATACTTTTGCGTTAAAATCCAAACACTAATTCCTGCATGTCTACCGCTGAAAGCTAACTTGGCTAAACTATTTCTTTTCTTAACAATGTCTTTTTCAGCTGAGCAATCATCAATAATAAATAATGTTGACGTTCCTTTAAACAGATGATAAAAATGTTCCAAACATTCGCTTAGTTTATTACTTG
The DNA here is from genome assembly GCA_017654935.2 of Phymorhynchus buccinoides. NCBI lineage: Eukaryota > Metazoa > Mollusca > Gastropoda > Neogastropoda > Raphitomidae > Phymorhynchus > Phymorhynchus buccinoides. The sequence goes on along the minus strand of CM065680.1, from coordinate 87,165,964 downwards.
GATCAACCAAATAGATTTCGTCATCTGTCCAAACGAACTTTCTTTCTTTATAAGACTTGTTGAATTCTAAAGTAGTACAAAAAATTACTATATGTTCAAAATGATAACGATAAACCGTTTGTATTAAATCTAACATAAATATTGTTTTCCCACACCCAGTCATCCCGCAAAATAAGCCACAATGAGCTTCTTTGGTAAGGAAATTTAAACTGCTCAAGTCCATTGTTTTAATACACAATATCTTTTAATCTGTTTTAAACTGTTCAAGTCCATTGTTTTAATACACAATATCTTTTAATCTGTTATTCTCAATGTTCAGCTGAGCATCGCATAGTAAATATACATAAACATATATTTGCTCATCTACTTCTGCTGCTTCTTTATGGATTTGAATGTTTATTCCTCCTGACCCATCACCAACTGTTCTTCCGCTACCATGGAGTTTGTTATCATCAGTTGTTCTAAGATCTAACCACAAAGCATACTTCGAGGATAAATAATCTTCTAGTCTAACATCATGAAGATGGAGGTCTTTACAAATTAAATCAGCAGACGGATCTCTTTGCAGTCCACCTCCACCAAACAACTTTCGAATTTCATCAAAGTGCTGATAAGGTAAAAGACCACTAGCATACAATTGGTTCGGTTGTCCTTCAATCGTGGTTGTCAGCTTAGTTATTTTAGGATTATAAAACTTCTCGCTTAATCTGTTAAAGGTTTTTTTGGTTTCTTCAAACAGCAGCAAAATCCCTTTCAACGATCTAGCTGATGTATTCAAATCGATATTCCAGATTGTGTCTGTTGTCTTTTTGGTTAGCTTACTATGATTCAAAATTCTGTTGTAGTAGATTGCAAATCTTGATTGGTATTGTTGGGAGATCAACCGAGCCAGTTCTTGATGACGAACGATGTCAAACTCTAATGTGATGTCTGAGATACTATATTTTGCATCTGAATCTTCTGTTGATCTGATAACACGGGTGTAATCATTAAAAGTAAATTCATACATAAGTCTGTCTTGTAAAGCGCCCTGATAATACGGAGAGTGTGTGTTTAGTAGTTCGAAATCAAGAGGAATGTAGAATCGATTACCATAAACTTCAGCAACCATCTTATCTTTATTATTGTCTTCTTTGTCATCAGCATCTATTCTATGTTTGAGACCGTTGTCCCTCTGTATTCCCTGATAAATCCTATCTTTTCTTTCATTTTCTGTTAGCCAAAGGTCGTTATAACACAAAAAGACATCTGCATTATCTAATGACATTACTTCTCTCCCTTCAAGTTTAATAGTAATCTTACTAACTATTGATCTACCCAGATTACCAACTAGAGTTCTGTTTGGATCCGTCTCTGACTCCAGGTCTATTTTAAATGCAAGACGAGCAGTGCCTGGCACGATGACTTCATTACTCCCCAGACTAGGAAATCTTACTGATAATATTTGTCTTTGATCGATAGTTGAAGGATTATTACTTATCACAATACTCTGCCTGGTTCCTTTTACACCAAGTGGTTCTTTTAGCCGTCTGTATGGATCAAGACTCGACCCGTATGATTGTGACATTATCTTTTTATTTTGTTTAAAAAATAAAAACATAATTAAAATTAAATCATGGCGGGGATAGAAGACGAACAAGATTATGATGTTTTTGATGCTCCAGACGACATGAGTGAAGCTACTTCGTCTCGTCAACGATCATCTTTAAGACGAGAACTAATGGAAAATAGAGTAGGTTCTTTTTATGAAAGTATAGGACAAGAACCACCTGATGTTATTGTTGCCGATGACTTTGAATTACAAGATGAGCATTTATATCTGAAAAAAGATAATGGGGAACTAGTCCGACTTACGACTAAACCAGACCCCTTTAAGTTTTTAAAAAAGAGTACTGTTCGTAGCAAGCTCAGTGTTAGCGAACAAAGACGATTTGATATTGAAGCAGACCGAAGAACAGAAGCTGTTTCTAAACTTCAAAACGCACTACAAGAACTACCTACTGATTCCCAACTTCAATCGATTCCTCTTATAGACTTGAGCGCAACTGCCGACCAGATAATAAACATGGAAACTAGTTTTATAACTTTAGATGGTGAGGAAACCCATTTAAAAACATTGAATGACCCACCATTACCTATGAGAGATATAATGGCTCTCAACGAATCATTAAAATCTATTAGAGGTGAGTTAACAAATAATACAGCAAAGCTAAGCGAACTTGACGCTCACATTGACAGAGAAAAAGAAAAGTTGGTTGAAGCTGATGACGGTAACCTTGGACAAGACATAAAAGATAGAATCCAAAAAAGACTGGATGATCTTCAACTAGAGAGAGCAGCAAGACTAGAAGTACTGTCAACTAACCGTGAACAATTACGAACACAAGTCAGCAGAATAAAAGAAACCATCCAAAGAATTTTACACGAAGATACAACGTTAGCAGAAAGAATAAAAACTTTATTTAAAGAGCAAGGTGTTACGATTGCTAGTGTTTTAACAGCTTTAGGTTTTGCAATCTCTACTTTAGTGTTTGCTTTAACTGGATCAGGAGCAGGATCAGGAACACCGCCACCATCTCCACCATCAAGCGATAAGAATTGGGTTAAAAAACAACTGGAACATTTAAAGAATCTATTAAAAAAATTAGGAATAAAAGCTCTAGACGCTATACCAGGAATATTAGGTGGAATAATCAGTTGGCTTTTTTCTACAGCAAGCAAAGTAGTCGGTTTTATGGCAGAACATTTATGGATGTTATTAGTTATGATTATCGGATTACTTTTCAGTAAAATAAAAATAAACTAGACCAGCCGCAGTATGGATGTTATTAGTTCTAATTATCGGATTACTTTTCAGTAAAATAAAAATAAACTAGTCCAGCCGCAGTTAAAAAAAGAACTAGTGCTCTCTTTTCGTTTTCATGATTATCAGTCGTTGGTTTATTTGTTGTCGTTGGTTTTATTAAAGTTGGTAAGTTCGCTGTCATAGATTTTATTGGTTTTATTAAAGTTGGTAAGTTCGCTGTCATAGATTTTATTGGAATTGTTTGGCTTGATGGAGCAGCAACTTCAGAATTTAGATCATTGTTTTTACCGATTGCTTGGTCGTCTCCAGCTATAAGGATTTCGTTGTTATAGTTTTCAATTACTCCTATTTGAAGCCTGAGATCAGAGGGCAGCATGTATAATCCACTACCGACAGCAAAGTCTACTTTCGATCTTGCAAATCTCAAAACGTCCTGATATTTTTTAATACTTGTTGGAAGATCGACTGCAGAATTGATCGCATCTTCTAAATTGGCTAAATACTGTTTTTGCGCATCAAACCCAGTAGAAGGATTCATGATTTCAGATTTAACTTGCGCTTGCGATCCTAGCAAACACCACACGTAAGTACGAATAGAATCATTGATTCGTTCTATCCCAGCCATTGTCAATCCTTTAGAAGTATCAAGAATAAAAGTAGTCCAAGCGTTTTTATATTTTTGTTGTTGTTCTACAGATTCTAAATGATGGAGTGAACCCGAAGAAAAGGATGTGTAAGGAGGACTCCAACTGTATTCACATTCTTTGTGGTTTTTCCAATAAAGTGAACCCAATCCATAATTAAAATCTAACTTCTGTCTAAAGTGTCGTCTAAAGTTTACATGAAAATCAATGTTATACTCATTACAAATCTGCTCAAATGCCTTCATGTTAATTCTGTTGTTGACTGGATTGAAAGTGGAATAATTCGGTAATGGTGCCTGCAGCTCAGACAAAATACGTCTGATTGTGTAATAGAAATGAAATCTGTAAACTGCTTTTACCATGAGATCAGGGTGATTTAAATGATCAGCGAAAGAAACACCACACCCTGTTGTTGCACAAAACACAGCAAAGTTTAACTGGTTTTGATAAAACTGCATTGGATGACTAAACCATGCCTTAGCGATGTTGTCTTGTTTGATGGGCGGGTTTAAATATTGATCTAACGGATTACTAACTTTAACTTGAAAGGTGTCATCCCTCACCACAACAACTAAACTGTTAACATCTATAGTTTTAAGGTTATACGATCCGATTGCGTATTTAGCGTCTTTGTTATATTTAAAAGCGTTCATTTTTTTAAATCTGAAATAAAAATGTTTATTTATATAACTGATCAAGACGGGTCAATAACATTACAACGCCCCATTGAAAACAGTAACGGTTCTCTTAACGTTGCGCTCCATGAAATTTATTACAAAGTCAAATGGATTAACATAAGCGAATCCTTAAAGAACAATTGGGTATCAAAATTTAGTCTTGAAGGGGGGACTACACTAACTATACCTGACGGTTATTACGGTTTTTGTACATTAAAAGAAATGTTAAGCGATTTTGGCATTACTTTAAAACTTAATGAGGGAAATTTGAAAGTAACGTTGATAATCAAAGAGCAAGGAGAATCAAGTTACAGCTTCGCAGGAGAACTAGCAAAAATGTTAGGGTTTAGAACTACCAACGCGGGTACATTCGACTTTTCAGTCACAGAAAGTAACAATATCTTTGAAGGAGAACTCTCACTTAATCTCGGAATACATTCTCTATTATACTTTCATTTAGATATCTTAAGTACGGATAACAACTTATTCGATGGTCAACCGTCTACTGTATTAAGAGTTCTTCCAACGGCAAAAGCAGCATACTGTGATTACGAAATTATTACGTTTCCCACATTACAGTTTAAAGAATTAAGTTGTGGCCGTCATGATTCACTAAAGATAAGAATAACTGATGAAAAAGGAAAAGAAGTTCAGTGTGATAGTTTAAATGTTTTGTTAGAAATAAAATGATGAAAAAGGAAAAGAAGTTCAGTGTGATAGTTTAAATGTTTTGTTAGAAATAAAATGATAATTATTTATCTGCAATCTGAAAAAATGTTTATTTATATAACTGATCATATAACTGATCAGGATAACACTACAACTGCAACGTCCTATTGAAAACAGTGATTCAAACCTTAAGGTAGCGCTCCATGAAATTTATTACAAAGTCAAATGGTTAAACATAAGCAAATCCTTAAATAACAATTGGGTAGCAAAATTTGGTACTGAAGGGGCGACTACACTAATTATACCTGACGGTTATTACGGTTTTCATACATTAAAAGAAATGATAAGCGATTTTGGCATTACTTTAAAACTTAATGAGGGAAATTTAAGAGTGACGACGATATTTAAAGTGCAAGGGGAAATAAATTATTTCTTTGCGGGAGGACTTGCAAAAATGTTAGGGTTTAAAACTGACATCGGGGATCCCCTATTAATCTTTCCAGTCGATGACTATGAAGGAGAACACTCAGAAAGTAACAATATCTTTGAAGGAGAATACTCACTTAATCTTGGAATACATTCTTTATTATACTTTCATTTAGATATCTTAAGTACGGATAACAACTTATTCAATAACCAGCCGTCTAATGTGTTAAGAGTTGTTCCAACGACGGAAGCGGCATACTGCGATTACGAACATATAACGTTTCTAAATTTGCAGTTTAAAGAATTAAGTTGTGGCCGTCATGATTCACTAAAGATAAGAATAACTGACAAAAATGGAAAAGAAGTTCGGTGTGATAGTTTAAATGTTTTGTTAGAAATAAAATAATTTGATATAAAACGACAATGTCGCGTGGTGTGATAGTTTAAATGTTTTGTTAGAAATAAAATAATTTGATATAAAACGATAATGTCGCATGGTGTGATAGTTTAAATGTTTTGTTAGAAATAAAATAATTTGATATAAAACGATAATGTCGCGTGGACCAGATCAACCGGTTATGATTGATCCTGTTAGATGCACAACTTTAGAACTGAAGGATTTAGCTGACACAGAAGACTTTGATTTAAACGGGGAGATAGGAGCACAGTACGGATTTGAGTATACGAGTGACGGTTATTATAAACGAGCAGAAATAAGTGATAAAAAACAACCTAAACTAGAACAGCTGCGCAATGTAGTAGCTGATAATGTAGGCCAGTTTGAATATAAAGTTGTTAAGAAAAAGGACAACAAATGGCATTTAATTCCATCCATTGATTGGGAAATTAAGTTTGAATTCATCAGCCCGTTTACATTCTTTGACAATAACAAACACTTTCGCAAATCATTTAACTCAGGACCATTGCATATCAGTCTGATTCCTCAAAACAACAGCAGAAGAGAAATAGCAATCAAACCTTATAAAAAGAGACAGTATTTACTTCATAGAAAAAAGACAGTGACAAAAGATTCATCTACGCAATTAGAGTTCATTCCTAATTTTATTTTAGCAGACGAATTTACTATGATATTTGAACTTTCAGTTAGGAAAGATGATTCAGGACCACCTGTAGGAGTTAGTGACGTCCTGATGAATGGGATTCTTATTTCTTGGCAAAACTTGGAAGTGGAATCACTAAGGTGTGTTATCGTTATTCAAAACAGTGGCGAAGAAATTAAGGCGGTGTCGTCCAGTGATAAAGTTATATTAAACGTTAATCCAAAAAATCTCAAAGAATTAACTTTCATCAACCTTACTAATTTAGATCTCATTGGTTTTTATTACACTGAAAGCATTTTGTCTGAAGATCTTCTTAAAATGATAGCCGGTGTAAATTAAATATCAATATTTTTTTTTTTTATTTAGTATAAAAAGATGCCCGTTACAAAATATCCAATACTGCCGAAAGAAGATGCTGAGCCTAATGAAGAAAAGGACCCTGTCAAAACGTCTATCGAAACGTTCAGATTGAATTCAATTACAGAAATACAAAGAGAATTGGAAAAAGACCTCACTAATTACAACAGAGCTAAACGAAGGTACTCTTGTTTGTTTAATACAGCAACATACTTAAATACAGGTTTTGGATCTCTAAGCGCTTTAACTGCGGGAAGCTCTGTTGGTTTGTTAGCGACTGGTGTTGGAACAGTAGTAGCTTTGCCGTTGGGTTGTGTGTCGTTGACGCTCGGGTTGCTTTCAATGACAACGTCCGCTTTCAACAAAAAAATAAAAGTCAAACTTCAAAAGCATACAGCCATGGTTCAATTGATAATGGCTAAGCTCAGTTCATTCCGATTGATAATTAGTAAAGCCTTGCAGGACTCTCAAATTACGGATGAGGAGTTTGGTCGACTGCAAGCTGACTACAATGATTACAAAATGCAAAAGTTCGAACTACAGAAAAAGTCAAGAATGAACTTTTCTCAACCGCAAGACATAGAAGCGATCAAAAAAGAATGTGAAAAAAAAATAAACGACACATTAAAATCTGTTCTAGGGAAATAACAATAAGAACTCCAAATGGTGCTTATTCAATAATGTATGATTCTAAGTTTAGAAAGTCTACTGATTATGACTTCTAGTTCTCCAGTGGCCGGGGGCTAACGAAAACTCTGGTGTTTGAAATACTCGTTTTGTATTTGTTGCATCGAGTGATTTTTTATTTACAACTGTTGTGTTTATCTCGTGTAACTTAGATTGCAGTGTAACGTTATCATGATAGAATGTTTTGTTGTCGAACAGTGCTTCTTTGTAGTTGTCGTGTGTCATAACCATTTGAACAACAGGTCTAGAAATACCTTTCGCTTTTTTAATAACACTAGTTTGGCTGGCAATTGAATACATCTTTGCTCTCAGACCAACGTACTCTTTGATTATAGTTCCATTCAGTTCATCCTTCATCTTACCGATTACCTTTTTATTTACGGATGAATGTAATGGAGATTCAGCCGGGTAGTCAGTGGTGTCATACCAGGAGTCAGGACCTTTCGCTACTTCTGTCTCTAAATCTTTGTAAAAGTCTTCAGTCGGAATGTCTAAAATAAATGAGTCCGTGTCTGTGTAGAGTACTTTAGATCCTGGGTAGAGTGGTTTAAAGTAGTCGTATAAAAATTCCAGCATCAATAGTTTAGAGAGTTCAAGAACAGAAAACCCAATGAAGACTGGTTTATCTAGTTTTACTTTAAGTTTTTTCATCATAATACCGTAAAGGTTGTCATGGAATTTTTTGAAGTCTTGATAATTAGGTTTTGAAGTTAATTTGATTGCTTTGTTTTCTTGTGTTACTAATCTGACGTCTTTTCGTTTGTGCGGGTTTTCCATTGTCTTTCCAAAACAACTGTTATTCATTAGCTTAAAGAAGTCTTTTTCTGAGGCATCAGTAGCTTGAGTTCTGAGATTAGTGTTCTTCATTATATACGGTTCCATAAACTTCCTCTGAGTGAACGAAATGATTCTATGAACTGCTGTTAGCCTTAATCCGTGACGTAAGTAGAATTGTAGGAGTCGATAATGACAGACGTATTTTTTTTTGGAGTGCAGATTAGGGACAAGTTTTGGTAACTCTGATCCTACCTGAAGTCTTTCTGCGGCTAACGGGTAGTCATTGTGCAGGTCATGGAGTTCATCCGGATAATCTAAGTCGACTTCTAAAATAAATCCTGTTTTGTAGGAATCTGGTAACTTTAAAAGCCATTCTAAGAACTCCGTGATATTAAAATCAAAAGGCGATGTTAACATTTTAAAATTACGTAATGGTAGTGATTGACACATTGCCCAACCATAGAGATTGTTTGCATCTAAATACATGATATAATTTGATGGTTTAGTAGGATCGTAGTCGTCTAAGTATTTGTTGTTGGCCTTGCAGTAACCATGTGAAGCCATAGAGATTCCTCCGCGTAGTCCGTCTTCAATCATCTGGAGAGTTGGTAGATCGGAGAGTAAGTCAATCTGTATTTTAGTAAATCTTAAGAAAGCATCCCAACTCATACCAGGAGCAGTGATATAATTAGCAGGGTCTAGACTGTAATGTTTTATACACGTTTTTCTGTAGTTCTCGAATACATCTGCAAGCAAACAAACGTCAGCCATCAAGTAGGCGTCGTGGTAGTCTCCCATGGTCTGGCATTTTAACTTAATCCACGCTGACTGAGCATGGTTGTAGTCAGAGTCGCTTATATCTTTTCCTTTTAAACTAGAGTAGAATGCGCCTTTGGGTGGTAATTCAACTTCATCGAACCGCTCCCAGCAAGTCATGTACTCGTAAGGGTATACTCCTTTTCGAACAAGTGCCGGATCAAAGTATTTTTCTGTTATAGAACATTTGGATAGTGACTGACCTAAAGATTCTAACGAGCCCATCATATGTTGTAGTGAATCATAAAAAGACAATTGACCTAATGTAAATGTCATGTACTTTTCTGAAGACTGAGCTATACAACTGACGGTTCTAAATTCATCAGTAACTGCTTGTAGAATTAAATGAGAGTCATATCCACGTAGATTGTGAAAGAATATAGGCAGTTTCCAATTCCTCGATTCAAACTTTAACTGGAGATTACAGGAGTTATGTGCTGCTCCTCTGAATTTTCCACTAATGTGATCATGGTCTCGTACTTTATGGTTGTCTGGACGGTCAGGGGATTCCTCTTCCACAAACCCTTTTTTGCAAATCCAACATTCAGTAGCTGATTCGAATTGAATTAAATCTTCAGGCGTCATGATTAAATCTAATAAATTTAGTTGGTTAGATAGTTCATTTCGTAGTTTCATCATTCTCATTAAAAAGATTTTTGCAGCATCGGGTCCTCTATAAAGTTCAGGTTCAAAATGTATCCCATCTGATCTAAGAACAATAAATGCGAATGAACAGATTTGATGATTATTCAATAAAACAGTTTTAGGAAGATTTTTAGGAGCTGGTCCTTGATAGGGTACAATGATTGACTCGAAATCAGCATAAACAACATAAGGACTTAATTGCAGTTTCTTCCAGTTTTTAAAGAACACCTTACTTCCTTCTTTCGGAGTAATAAGTTCAGTATTACAGTCAATGGATGAATTACAATGTTTTCTATGTTCAACCGCTGCATAAATACTTGGCATTCTCTGTAAACATCTTCGGCAGAATTCTTGTTTATGCCCATCTTTTGAAGTAAACTGAATAAGTCTGCTCATTGTACGAATTAATGTATAATGGTAATGTGTTTTTGTTTTATCTGTTAGTAAGAGTAGATCAACATGATTTTTATCGGGATCATTACTAAATGGGGGAGTGTTCTTTGAAACACGGATTGGTTTAAGGTTTTCTTCTGATGACCATGTGTAGACGTTAACTGATATAGGTTTGTTCTGGAGTTCAAACTGATCAATTTTATCAACACTAACAGGGAAGTCAATACCATCAAAGTTTAATTCATTTATGTTAGCTTGATAATTTGTTACTCTTTCTGCGTTCTTTTTGACATAATGGAGTTTAGCTAAAACGCACCACATAAAACATTTGTTATCTGTATTCTTAATGTTTAATACTGCACGTTTTAAAACAAGTTCTTTAGGTAAAGGAATAAATGAGTTTCCTATGATGGGGGCATATTTACTCTCCCTTAATTTAATTTCTAATACTCCTCCTTCTGACCAACCAGATCCTCTCAGTTTTGCCTCTTCTGATGCGTTAATGAACTGGGTGATTAAATTGTCTGCCCAGGTTTCTGTAAAATCATTATAAGTCAGAACTACTTGCTGTTTAGTAGAGACCCATACTTGAAGCTGCTCACCTTGGATTGTTTTATAATCTACGTACACTGTTAACATTACTTTAACTGGTGGTTCTATAGCTAGTTTTTTAGGTATTTGCGAAATAGCATGTTTTACACTTTCTAGTACATTTTTTGGATCAATAACTTCTAAATCCGTTTCTTTAAAAACTTTGTCTAAGTGCTCAATTATTTCATCAAGTGCCATTGTCATGTTGAGTTCCTTTTTTAACTCAAATTATTTTGGTTAATTAAAAATAATTAATTTTGTTTCACCTAAAAGTGGTGTTTTTTCTTCTGAATTGACAGAATAAGGGGGTGGCGGATTTTACTTTTTTCACCCCCTAAAGTAGCGTTTTTGTATCTAAAAAGGGGCTTAAAAAAGTTAGATTTTTTGCTTTTTTATGCCTTAAAGTTGCGAATTCGTGTCTAAAAGGGGTCAAAAATAGTTTCGAGCCAGAATTGGTATTCTTCTGTTCTCTCCGCTTTAGGAGCATATCTGCGTCCTTCGTGCTCAGCAACCCCACATTTAGCAGCCTTCCTCAGTTTACAATCAGACGTATGGTTCCTCCACCTGGTTTTAACATCTTTTGTTGAACCGACATACCACATATTATGAAGTTCACAAATGAGGACATATATAACATTTGGTGTTTCACATGTCATGTGTTGTCTAATGTGCCACTTTCCTTTGTCCCATGGTGAAACAAGTGTTTGCATTTGTTTTGAGTGGCGGCATGTGTCACACTTCTTTTTGCATGGGAAAAAACCTGGTTCGTTTTCAGGGCCATGGGGGACAAAGCGTTTTGGGACAGAGGGTTTGTACAGCTGGGACAGGGACGGCCTCTTTCTATCAGCCCCTATTATGGATTTGGGAGGGGAAATTTCTCTCTCTCTCTCTCTCTCTCTCTCTCTCTCTATATATATATATATATATATATGTGTGTGTGTGTGTGTGTGTGTGTGTGTGTGTGTGTGTGTGTGTGTGTTACATACACCCTTCGTAGAATTAATGTTTTGGTTATAACCACATTTTGACACCTACACACGAGTCTAATTGGTATTCTTTAGAACAACAGATTGCTCACTAACGGGTCCAGGTTCTTTCAGATCAATTGGTTGACTGTTTTCATTCATTTGTATTGCCTCTTCATTGCTATACCAAACAATCACCTACATAGTTGTATTACGTTGTGTTCCGAGTAGATGTGAATGTTCATTGAAAATAAATAAAGAAAGTATAAAGATTTATTTACTTTTTCGTATCTGGTGTACGTTTTGAGCTGTATCATTCCTCTATAAAAGTATAGGGATGTAGTAGTATGGTGTCACATAGAAAAGTGAGCAGTTCACTTGAAAATGTGCCACAAATGATATGATGGGAGTTTGTGTTTTTGTTCAGTCTTGTATAGGAAATGATTGTAACATTTTGTAGCTCATCGGGACCTAACTTCGGACGGCAAAATAATTCAGGTAGCGATTTCTTGTTTTGTTCAATGCAAATTTGTAAATAATGTTCTTCTTGGACTGCGTTCATAATGTTTTCAGATCACGGCTGACGATTTAGCCGCAGCAGTCCAAGAACTGGTGCAGAATTCCACGTACACATCCACCATCAGGCAGGCTTCAGAGCTGTACCGTGAACTGTACCCCAGTCCCAGAGACACGGCAGCCTACTGGCTGGACCACGTGATGAAACATGGCGGCGGCTACATGAGGTCTGCAGGACAGGACATGCCGCTGTACCAGTTCCTTCTGCTGGACGTTCTGATGATCCTGGGCAGCTGTGTGCTGGCTGGGCTGGCCCTCCTCTGGGGGTGTCTGTGCTTGGGGTGTAGGTACAGGTGGGGCAGGAAACAGAAGAGGGAGTGAAGAAGAATACTCAACGAAGAGAGGCAGCGTCTGCGAATGAGAGAACGTAAGAAGCCGATCCACACGTCCTACTGCAGTCATACGGCTATCCAACCGTGACAACTGTGAGGCAATATTACTTCTAAATTAATCTGACAAAACCCTACTCGTTTCGTTTACTATCTCTGTAGTCCCTCATACACCAATGATGAAATAATGTATCGGACATTTTTTTAATTATCAGATTTGTGTGTTGATGTATACATGAATATTGTGAACGAAATTCGAAGGATTTCATTAGATTCATTGAGACAGTAGTATTTCATCAGAATCATGCCTCATAGACATCGTCACAATCGGATAGCCGTACGACTGCAATTGGACGCATGGAGTGATCCCTTTAACATGTTTGCAACTATAAGTGTTGATTATGCCCATGCATTTGTAAGTGTTTTTCGTTAAAAAAATAATACTACAATTTTGAAGCATGACACTCAAACATTATTGCAAGTTAAGGTAATGAGATTCGTGAATATACGTACTTTTAAAGGGGCATCCTGACGGATGAGGTTTGGCAATAAACACGTCGAGATCACCAGGAAAACACCCTTTACAGAGATCGCAACACTCACTTTGCTCTGGTTTACTTGAAATCAACCCGTCAAATCGGCGATTCCTCCTTGGCGGGGGTGCTGGAAGTCAAATGTTTTCACCCAAAGAGAAGGCGCGTGCCGTCTCTTTTCTAATGGCCGCCTGTGTTTTGACCAAATCGTTTGCACGAACTTTTCGCAATGCAAGACTTTTTATTTTTTTAAATTTTATATTTTATACAGTTTATCTAAATGAGTTTTGCTCACAACAAAGGAAATGGCTTCTATTTTCGTCTTTTGTTTTTTACTGCACTACAAAAAAAGAAAACGCTTCAACCACAATGAGTGTCCTCCACCCACCCCATCCAAAATGGCTACTCTCCGGCATCTCCGCCAAAGAGGAATCGCCGTTTTGACGGTTTAATTTATAAGAAACCAAAGCAAAATGAGTGCTCCGATCCTTGAAAAGGCTGTCTTTCTGGTGATCTCGACGTGTTTCTTGCAAAAAAAACCATCAGTCAGGGTCCACCTTTAAGTCATTAGAATAACTCAAAATGTGTTGCTTTATACAGATCTAGGAATATAGTTCACACAGTTTAGGCTATCATGTTGCGAGTAGCTTAGTTTTGAAAATCAAAGAGAATCGCATACATATTCTTCTGAGTTCACGATTCATAGAACAAATCTCAATATCTGAATTTATTCTTGTTTAAACATATCTGGAGTGTATCGTGGGATGGTTCATGTGGAAGAATGATTTCAATAGGTTTAAGTTTTGGAACACAATGGTTTTAAAATTGGACAGAACTCAATCATATGTTCTTAAATGAACAGAAAACTAAATACATGGTAGTTACTTCTCGTCAAAAAAGATACAATTTGATTTCTGCCATGCCCCCTCTGTTCATTAATAACAATCAAACAGAAGAAGTCAGCACTCACAAAGTTTTAGGAATCACTATTGACAATAATCCCCCCCCCCCCTGGCTTGAAAACGTTCCTACGCCACTGTATGGTATTTTGTATTTTGGTACTTTATAGTCACAGAGGCGTCTTTGTGAAATTCGGGTTGCTCCCACCTGGAGAGTGCGTCGCAGCCAGAGGCGCGCCGCCGTGCCACTCATTTGTTTTTATTTGCATGCGAATTTTGTGTGACTGATGAGGAAGGAAAGAGGTGTTAAATGTCGACCCAATGACAATATTTTCGTTGCCGCTGGGCTTAACGTATGCTAAGTGCATGGGCACGCGGGACCTCGGTGTATCATCTCACCCGAAAGACTCCACGTTCAGACCGTAAGGTTTTGTGAAGAATGAGAGGAACAATCCCCTGAACCCAGGTTCGAACTCGGATTAATTGTATACGAGGCGAACGCGTTACCCCTGTGCCACTCTATACCCGTGTATGAGTTCAAAACACTATTAAGCAAGCAAATATAGAACACAAAACAAACATACAAGCAAACAGACAGCCACAACAGCAAAGACAAGCAAAGTAGCAAAGAGGTTGGGCTAAATATAAATCCATAAAAGAATGATAATCACCACGTACATCCTACTATATAGTACTACAATTGAGCCTACCAACGATATATTTCTAGGAGTAGAAAAAGAATACTGGTTTATTTTGAAACAGGTATGAATTGCTGATGAGTACAATAACAATTTTTCAGCGTGCCTTACCATGGTGAAATGTACTAATAGTTTTTGTTTTTCAAGATAGAGAATTATCCATTTCCAGTCCCTCTTTCCCCTCAGCTTTTAACATAATTATTTCTGTTGTCTTCTTTTCTGCCTCCTTCCACATGTTTATAAACCACCTTATCTGATTCTGTCTTCTTCTTCTTCTTCTTCTTCGATCACTCAGACAGGTTCCTGTCAATTATGAGCACAGATGCGTCATGCTGCCGTTATGCGCCTAACTAAGAAATAGTTACGCCCAGCAAGTGAGCTTCGGCTGGAGGAAATGTTTTTGAAAGTGCTTCGTGAAAAAAGGCTGGAGAATGGACCGGTAAGGCAGAAAGATATTAGATGACAGTAAGTAAAGGGAAAAGGCAGAGTCAAAGAGAGCGATTAGAGGAAGTTACAAGCACCGAACTTCCAGAAGGAGGGGGGAACTATTTATACAAAAGACCCCAGTTATCCCCATGGGGGTGGGGGGTGGGGGGTGGATGCCTTTTTTCAATGTCATAACCTTCATCCATACCCGGTAGTTTATGCTTATACTCGCACAGTTCTTGGCGAATATTTTCCCACGCACCACCAAAATGCTATGTGCATGCATTGCATGCAGAGTGTTTACATCTGCTCGTATTATCATGCATTTACATGCACTCAATATTATGTTTACTTTCTTCACCACATACCCCTTGTAATCTGCACTCTTAACATTTTCATACTATTGCACCATCCTCCGTACTTAATGTTTGTTTGTTTACCCAAACAAGAAAATGTTTCTCACTTCGTGTCTGTTGCGTGTATCGAGAGCCATCTGCGGCGCACAAAACATGGGTGGTCTGAAAGTAGTACGTGTGTGTGTGTGTGTGTGTGTGTGTGTGTGTGTTGTGCGTGTGTGTGTGTGTGTGTGTGTATGTGTGTGTGTATGTGCGTGTGCGTGTGTGTGTGTGCGCGCGTGTGTGTGTGTGTGTGTGTGCGTGTGTGTATTTGTGTGTGTGTGTGTGTGTGCGCGCTTGCGTGTGCGTGTGCGTGTGTACGTGCATGTGTATGTCTCTCTCCCTCTCTCTCTGTGCGCGCGCTTCTGCCTGTCTCTGTCTCTCTGTGTATCGTCTGTTTGTGTGTCTGAATATATGTATCTGTCTATTTGTAAGTTCACGTTAGGGAGTGCAAGCGTAGGATCTGCGAGTGCACTAGTTTGCCCTCTCCCGTGAATAATCTTGTAAAGGCTGGGGGCCATTTCACAAGGGCTAACGTTTCGTTGCGCTCGCTCAAATCGGCAAAAATGGTCTAAGAAACACCCTTCGTTTGCGGATAGTTCGCGTGACGTTTTGTTCTTGCCAAACACCGAGCAAGCAACGAACTACCCGGAACTAGTAGGGGGTGAATACATTTCTTGTTGTTGATTGGTCCATTAAAGTTTGGTTAAAATAATA
Organism: Phymorhynchus buccinoides; assembly: GCA_017654935.2. NCBI lineage: Eukaryota > Metazoa > Mollusca > Gastropoda > Neogastropoda > Raphitomidae > Phymorhynchus > Phymorhynchus buccinoides. The sequence continues at coordinate 87,149,877 of CM065680.1, read as the reverse complement.
CTTTTTTTGACCAATCAGACAAGAGCATGTAATATTCTTCCGCAAACGTTTTTCAAAGTGTTTCTTAGACCCATTTTGGCGTAACAGTTATGCGCGCAGCGACCGTCGTCTAGAGAAACTCTACCCTGGTGTCGTATAAGACACAACTTTTCAGAACTGAAGATGAAGTAGAATAAAATGCAGACTAACAGTGTCTACCCACAACATAATCCCCAGGACAATTGTCACGGTTAATCTAAACGGATGGAGCTGGACAGAGAACAAACAGATCGGACAAACCTTCTCCTTGCCACGGTTTCTGAAATACAGAATAGGACTTTTTGTTGTTGCAAGATGTTTTACATTATAATGCATTTCTTTCCCCCCCCCCCCCCCCCCCCCCCCCCCCTAATGACACACCATTTACATTTCTCAGCTCTCCCCACATTTTCACACCTACCTTTCTTACCAAACATTAAGCTGTATCTTATCAACTTTTTGAGCTAATTATCTTTGTTGAATAATTCATCGCAGTCATGATAAAGGCCATTATCTAACAGGACACCCCCCCCCCCCCCCTCCCCCGCCCCCTATGTAGTGCAGTACACACAACAGCCGCGGAACATTTGTCACAGTCCTGGTTCATTGCGTTTTTCCGTCTTGCCTTTATCTTCTACTATTATCGAATGCATGTGTTTATTTTATATAAATGGATAAAACATTAGTGTGAAATATAACAAACGATAGAGGATGAAGTACTCAATCTGCAGTAAGAAAGGCAAGACTGAAAAAAGTGGAAAGAACCGAGAAATTGAGGACGGGGGCCGCATCTTTACCTTTTCCGCCATCTGTCTTCAAATCCATTCGGCCGAGAGAGTGTGAATGTACCCGTGGCAAGGCTTCTCTACTGTAACCAAAGTTTTGTCCAGCCCGCTAGAATAGCCGCTGCTGCCTCTCTATCTGGCAGTCATAGTCGGAAACGACAGACAGGCATACATGCAGATAATATGCTCATAAAATGAAATAATTATAGTGAGATGCAGACACACTAACAACGCGTAAACGATTCATTTGTGGCATGAAGAAACCATTAACATTCCATGTAATAATATGAGTCATTGCAATTTTACTGTAATTGTATGGTATTGCACTTTCTTTTTACCATCATTGAATGTGACCCAGCGCCACGAAAGAGACATTAATGGTCACAGGGTTAATTTCTCATAACAGGCTTGCAAAGTCAAAAACCTCATATTTTGCAATCCATTTTGAATTATTGTTATTTTCATGCTCTCTAGCATCGTATCTTTCATATCCATAAAGGACAAACCTTTAATATGGTCTCTAAATACTCCAAAAAGTGCTTTAAAATCAGTACTTACGCAGGTTGCGTCTTTAATATTGGTAACAACGGAAGGTTATCCTCTTTCAAGGCCAATAATTAATATCCCGATTGCAAAAACGAACTGTAATTTTGTGAACATGAACGATACATGGCCAATGAAGCTTCACAATCATGGATAGTATGGTGATGATAGAATAACATGTTGACAAATCCGGAAAATGGCTAAAAAATAGCCATACAATACAATGAAAAGAGGGACTGGCTAGTAGGGGCCTACTGATATAATAAAAAAAAGATTGGTGTTTCTGAATTTGAAGTAATGCGTTCTCTTTTTTTCTTTAAATATGAACACGAACACTTTATGAAAGCAGATGCTATGAAGAAAATAAGTCAGAGTCATCAAACGTTTGTCATAATAAATTTTATCAACTGTATTAAAAAAAAAAGGCGCTGCTTGCCTTGTAGGCGGTGTAATGCCTTGATAACAGTTTCCAAAGTACATCCCAGTCTTTGAAGAAAAAACACTTTTGAAAAATTTGAACACGGTGAGAAACTCCACGTGAAATACTTCTGTTATAGACATGTTAGAAACATGATGATTACATCCCTAGTACTGTTCAATTTCGTGCACGGCGTAATGCTGTGATGTGTGTGAGTGACGCTATTTTTTGCTTTAAAAAAAAGATTTTTGTTTTCGAAAACTGTAAATCAATGGTGTTGTGAACTTTAAGTTTGGGGCATGTAGAATCCGCTCATATTGTGTTTTATAACATGATTCTAATCAGTAGCATGAAAGCAAAACAATATTATGATGTACCATGCATAAAACAGGCATGTGATGTGAGTGACGCAAGCTTCTAATGCAGTGGTCCCACGCACTTTTTGAAAAGTCTATCTCTTGCTTTGCAAGTGATAACATCATGCCCAGAAAGGTAAAAAAACAAACACCCCCAGATACACAATTTTAGCTTCCTTGCCTATGTTTTCAATATTTGGTGACAGTCCCCTTTTCAGTCACCACTATCAAATAATGAGTCGTGATGCATTTTTGTGATAGGCTAAACTTTAGACTGTGATTGCAATGACCGACAGTCACCCTACCGACTTTAAATGCTCATAACTCTGGAACGGAACAAAGATACAAGAATGTTTTTTTTAAATATAATTAGAAACAGAATTGCCTGAAGTTTCCAACTGTCTCATTTTCTCAGAATGGTCATTTTGACACTTAATGTCCCTTTCGTGGTGCTGGATCACAAATGTAGCTTAACTTGTATCAAGGAAAGCTTAAAGGTTTGTTTGTACCTTGGCAAATTATAATTGTTTTAATAATTAACATGTTTTGCGTTTTAGAAAAAAATTCTTATTACTCAACGACCTTGAACGCATTGACTTTCATGTTATTTTCTGGTTAACCCTTTTACGTGTTGAGTGAAAAGGTGTTGGTGTACATAAATCAAATTGGAAAGGCAACACACCTTCGAGTTGGTGGTTTTGACATTTCAAACGCGTATTTAATACATGGCAAAGACACACACACAGAGAGAGAGAGAGAGAGAGAGAGAGAGAGAGAGAGAGAGAGAGAGAGAGAGACACTCTGAGAAAAACAGTGACAGATGAAGACAAAAACACATAATTCACAGGGAGCCAACAGGCAAAAGCAAGCATGCAACAGTGAGACGGTGCGTCGAAGTTGATAAAGACAAGATGGGGTAAAAATGAAATCCGAGTCACACTGTAAACAGCGTGTGTGTGTTTTTTTTTGTGTGTGTGTGTGTTTGTGCGCGCGCGCGCGCGTGTGCGTGTGTGTCTATGTGTGTGCATCCGTGCGTGCGTACGTGCATGTGTGTGAGTGTGTGTGTGCGCGTGTGTGTTCGTGCGTGCACGCGCGTTAGTGTGTGTGTGTGTGTGTGTGTGTGTGCGTGTGCGTGCGCGCGTGCGCGCGCGCATGCGAGCGTGCGTGTGTATAATGTATGTGCGTGCGTGCGCGTGCACACACACACACACACACACACACACACACACACACATACGCACCCCCCCCCCCCCCCACACACACACATTGCTAAAAAAAACACCCAACTCCGCAAATAACTGAACAGTGCCTATCAGTATGTTCACCTTGTTACAATAACAATATTATTTTAAGGCTGCCGATCTTATCTCCATGGTCTGTTACATTTTTTTTGCTTTACTCCGTGACGCTCCGTTTCAAGAAGAGGTATACTCTTTGTTGGCATTTCGCTAGAATTTCAGGAAAACTGGCGGCTGATTCCTTGCAATGAATATTGGGGGGGGGGGGGGGGGGTGCACTTTGTTGCCTGCGTGTGACGCCTGTGCGAGTATGCCCGTGGGCGTGTGTTTTTGTTGCATCTTTGTGCATACCATATGAGGTGTTATCTCACACACCCCACACACACACACGCACACACGCACGCACGCACGCACGTACGCACGCACACACGCACGCACGCACGTACGCATGTACGTACGCACACACGCACGCACGCACGTACACACACACACACACACACACACACGGGCATTAGTATTTTGCAAGATATGACAGCATCGTTAGGAAGTTTATTTGACACAATGTTGACAACGTTTATTTCCCTTGTATGCTTTCGGTATAATAATAATAATAATAATAATAATAATAATAATCATAAAAAAGATGTAGTAGTGACTGCTGTACTTTTGAAATGAATAGGTAAAAAAACAAGGTGAAGGGAAAAGTTGCCCCCCCCTCTCAGGTACTTTTCCTTTCACCTTGTTTTTTTACCTAATAATAATCATAATCATAATAATAATGATAATAATAATAACAATAATAATAATAATAATAATAATAATAATAATAATAAGTCAAATGAAATGAAATGCGGCAAAGAAGAAACAAAAATAAAAGGAAAATAAACAAAAATACCAAACTGTATTACGGTTATGCATAATGTGGCACACAGACACATTTCGTGAGTGTACACACACACACACACACACTTACTCGCTACATGAATTTTCAGAATAAACATGAAAAACATCATCATCATGACCTCCAACAATCATAATCAAAGTAAAGTAAAGTAATCAGAGCTCAAATGTCATACACACACGCACACACACGCACACGCACACACACACTTGTTACCTGCATAAATATTAATATGCAATATACATCTTCCAAAGGAGTAATGTTCATGGTCAGTGTAAATCACTAGCACACATCATCATAATATCAAAGGACACAAGGATCTCTCTCTCTCTCCCACTCTCTCTGTCTCTCCCTCCCTCCTGTCACTCACACACACACACAGCTACACACACATATATTGCACCACCTATGTCATACATACAAAAACAAACATCTTCATAACCATCAAGCCATAACAAAGAAAGGAAGGTAACAATGCAAAAAATAACAAATCCAATCAATATTCAATTGATCAGTAAATACAAAGAAAACCGTAAGAAAAATTATTGAAATATTCCGAGTTAGAAATACATTATCTGCTTCCTTCACACACACACACACGCACGCACGCGCGCACACACACAGAGTTATTAATTTCCTTTGACCATCAAGCCATGAATCAAAGAAAAAACAATAAGCTTTTCTGTAACTGGATTTAACTATGCTTATAAATATTAAATCTAGATATTCTTATTTCTGAGGCTAACGGCTTTTGCAAGGTATTTTGCAAAAGAGATTACAATTTCTTCATTGTTATTACATAAAATTGCTGTAAGATCTCTTCTTTGAGTAAATGGCTCATTGAAAACTTCACATTCTTTTCTTATATCTGAATAAGCAGGGCAATCAAAAACAAAATGCATTTCATTCTCAACATTATTTCTTTCTTTGCACATTTGACAAAAATTATTATCTGATCTTTCAAACCATTTCTTATTTGCATTTAAGCCTAGTGTTCTTATTCGAAACTTAGTTAGATTAATCTTGTGTCATTTATGACTAACATAACAAAGGTGTCTTTCTGTTTCAAAATTACTTTTAAAAGAAAGGAACCAATCATACTTACTATTCCCATCCATACTAGCATGCCAGTTTTGCTTATAAGAGCATGCAAGGCGGTCTTTAAATTCTGAAATGAACTGCCCAATATTGCCTACTCCCTGACTTAACCACACAATGCCATATCCATTTTCTGTTAACATTTTCTTAATACAAGAAACCCAATTAATTTTGCCTGCTTCATGTTGCAGCATGAGCATGTTATAGGCCTGATTGCACAGTCTTGCAGTTGGTAAATTCACCAATCTTAACCAGTATTTAATTGACCTGACATAAGTACGAATGAAAAGAGGGTAACGCCCACTTTCGCCATAAATCATTTTGTTTGATGAGCGTAAGGGCACATATAGTATACGTTTAATTGCATAAGTGTGAACCTTTTCCATAAGTGTGTTATCTAGCAGTCCCCAAACTTCTGATGCATAAGTCAAAATAGGCTGAATCTTAGTGTCAAAAAGCTTCCAAAATAATAATATATCATCTGAATTAAGTTTTCGCATTGTTCGTAATATTTCAATTACCCCCTTTTTTCCTTTCTTACACATTTCTGACCAACCCTTAGTTAAACTTAATTTTGTGGTGAAAAATAACCCCAAATATTTATAGCTATTTGTCACCTTTATTTCTTTTTCACCATAATACCATCTTTCATGACGCGCTAAGTGACCACCATTTCTAAAAACCATGACATTTGTTTTACTTAGGTTTACCATCAGCTGAAGTCTGTCAGCTTCCCTTTTTAATGCATTTAATTGATTTTGCAGGCCGACTGCTGTGTCAGAAAGAAGGATGATGTCATCAGCAAAGAGCATTAAAAACAATTCTGTTGCTCCTGGTATCATCTGTATGCCATGTTTACCATATTTGGATATCTCTAAAGCCAGTTCATTTATAAAAAATGCAAACAATTGAGGACTGAGCAAACACCCTTGCTTCACACCTCGCGGACACTTGAAATAATCAGTATAGATACCCTTCTCACGTACACATGCAAGCACAGATTTATACATTCCTTGTAGAGCTGCATACAATTTTCCATTCACTCCGTTATTCCTTAGAACGTTCCATAACGCGTTTCTATTTACAGAGTCGAATGCCTTCTGAAAATCCACGAAGGCAACAAAAAGTTTTGATTTTTTTAACAAATATTTTTGAACTAAAGCATACAAAGTAAATATATGGTCAACCGTACTATAACCTGCCCGAAATCCAGCCTGTTCTTCAATTATTTTCTGTTCCTTATCTGCCCATGCTTTAAGCCTTTTATTCAAAATGTGAGTATACATTTTGCTGACAACACTTGTTAAGGCAATGCCTCGGTAATTATCAGGGTTATTACTGTCTCCTTTCTTGTGGAGAGGGACTATAATAGATCTAGACCAGGCCTCTGGGAAGATTCCTCTATCAAATATTGAATTAAACAGTCACTAAGAAATCCACCACAACAGAGTTTGCGCATTTGAACATTTCGCCAACTATTTGATCAGGGCCAGCAGCTTTGCCACATTTTAAATGTTTAATGCTGTTGGTTACTTCCTCTTCTGTTATTGGACTATCAAAAAGTGGCTCTTCAGTGTCTCCTCCATCATCCTCTATGTGTAATTCTTCTGCGCTTTCTTCAAAAGTATTAAAGACATTGAAAAAGTGTTCATACCACTGTTGTGGACTTATTTCATTATAAATAATTGATTTTCGACTGATTGATCTAATTGTCGACCAAAAAAGTTTAGGATCATTGACTGATGCTTTTAGTTTATCCAATCGTTTTTCATCAAATTCATTCTTCTTCTTCCTTTTTAGGGTCTTGTATTCCTTTCTCTCTTTGACATATTTATCTTTATACTCTTTCTTTAACTTTTTGGTTTTAACTCTCTGGCATCTTTTTAAACATCTTTTGACTTCTTTTTTCTTATTGTTCAGTTCCAAATCAAACCAGTCATCAGTCTTGCCTCTCTTTTTCCCAATAGTTCTTAACATGCAGGCAGCCCCACTGCATAAACATTTCACAAACATATCTAAGCCAGCGTTAACATCAATACTAAGGAGTTCTCTAGCTCTATCTACACAATCATTAAATAGATGTGAATTCAGTTCTTCTTTATATGTTTCTGCATACTCCTCCGACCATACAATACGTTCTTCTTCAAGACTCTTGGGAGGCGCTTTCATTTTAATAATGTTGCCGTTATTCCATTTTAACTGTACAGGCAAATGCCAAGACCACAAATGATCTCCAACACTCATTTGACAATTTTCAACTAGATCTTTGGAAGCAATAAAATAGTAAACAATACTAGCACCATTGGGTGATACAAATGTGAACGCCCCATTGGAATCATCTTTACATGTACCATTCAAAATGTTCAAATCAAACAATAAACATAAATCTAAAAGTGACTTACCAAATTTATTTATACTAGAATCATTAGACCGACGTACAATACAGTTATTTGCTTCAACATTGTCATTTGACAAACCATGCTTTTGTTCAAGAACATTGTGATCCCAATTTTCATCATCCTCATCAACATCATCACACACCCCATCATCATCTTCACCATCATCACCATCATCATGAAGAAACTGGGTCATGTTTTCAACCTTAGGCTGCTGGCGCCCTGTTCGAGCATTGAAGTCGCCACACAATAAGAAATCATAGTCATTATTCTCTGTGATCTCTAATAAAGTGTCTTCCAGAGTCAAAACCCCATCTTTGACTACACACTGATCATAAGCTGGCCCTCCCTCTGGTACAATGTAGCAGCCCACAAACAGTACATCTTTTTGCGTGTTCAGTAATGCTTTGCTAACTTGTAGCACTATAGTATTGTCACAATTTACCTTCATTTGTTTCACAAATTTTTCGTGGTCCTTTTTCACCATAAACAACACACCACCCGAGTTTCTACCATGCCGAGACAGTTTTTTAGCAGGAGCATGAAACTTAACAAAATCATCAAACACATAGGACAAATCAAAATTGTTGTTGGTAAATGTTTCTGTAAAACAAACGAAATCGAAGCTGTTTACATAATTAACAAACTCTGAATCACTGAGTTTGTTGCACAAGTTCTCTATATTGTAATTAAGAAATGTTAGCACTCTCTCTTGATGGTCAAATAATCCCTATTTTGAGTTGCTCTTTGATCGTAGTGATCTATCAACACCAGTCGATCCGGTTTGCTTACTTGGCCCACCACCTTTCCCTGCAGAGTTCGGCCTAGTGCTCCCTTTACCCTCAGAAACCTGACACCCACCCATAGTACTGGAGTTAGACGGCGTTTTCTTCCCATTCCCCTCTACACACTTTGTAGCACTTACTTGTACCGGCACAACTGGGGATTCACCATTACTACTGACTGTCAGATCACGTTCATTCCCTCTGCTTTGCTGGCACACCGGTGTGCGATCGCTGGAGAGTTCAAGGTCACTGCCATCGATGTTGATGTTCGTCTGTGCATCTGATTGGCTGTACTGGTCGTTGACCTCGCGCTGACCTCGATGTGACCCCATGTTTCCACCCCAACACGCCTCCACCTCGACTGCTGCAGCTGCACCCTGTTCCGATTGGCTGGTTCTCTTGGTGACGTCACGATGACGTAGGGGGTTCCCCATATCTTCTTTCTGTGCGTGTCGTCTGCTTCTGTTGTCGTCTGCTCCAACTGTTGCAGTGACGGTACTTTCTTGTTTATATGTCGTCGATTCTCTTGTACGTTCACTAACCACCATTCGACCTCTGACAAAGTAAGCAGTTTTGTTTTCTAGTTTTGCTTTCCTGACGACTTCTGCTTGCCTGCGGGTCAGATCGTTCGCTAATTTCACTCCTTTCTTCTTTTCCAGCTCCTGACGATAACCACGATCGCGTAGCAGACTCATTTTGCTTTGCCAGTCACGAAATTTGACGATCATTGCTTGGGGTTCTCCCCTCCTTGCCTGGCCCACTCTGTGGGCCCTAACGATGTCGTCATCTGTCCATGTTTTGAAGCCTTTCGCACTATTGAGTGTGTTTACCACACTTCTAGCACAGGTGTTGTAGTCCTCTTTGTCAGATTGTGGTATACCAAAGAAGCGCAGATTGTCACGTCTGGAAAACCCTTCTAATCTGTCTATTTCTTCCGTCATCGTAGCTATCTGTTGTTGCAGATTGGATGCTGTTGCTGTCAACTTCTCTGTTTCCTCTCTTCCCACCTCCACTCTGTCATACATCTGGTCCATGTCAGTTGACAAGCGTCCAACAGCAGCTGACAGCCTATGTTGTTCTTGCTCTACGTGTGCACAACGATCACTGATTTCTTGACATTTCTCGAATACTTCGTTGATCTCTGATTTAATGTCTGTCAGTTCATTGAAGATCCTAGAGTTTTGCCTTTCCTGGTTTTCCCTTTCCTGCTTTCTCTCTTCCTTTTGATCTTGCAGCGTAGACAGGATTCTTGCAATGTTAGCACACATAGTAACGTTGTCTTCTGTCGAGGATGGGTTTGTACTGGTTTTCTCAATGTTTTGTTCTTCCTTTTCTGAGTCCATGTCTGTAATTTTGGGCTGCTTTGGCGGAGATACAGGGCCTGGATGTTCTTCAATATCTCCCGAGAGGAGGAGGCGTCTCTGGCACAACGCATCGTAGGTGGAGTACAAGGACAAGAGGGCGTGCACGAACGAAAACGGTGTGAGCTGGCCTAGGCCTACCTGACTGACACTGAACACACTGTCAATGGTTGCCGTTCCTCTCACGCTGTTTTCAACCACCATTAACACACTGTCCATTGAGAGAATACCTGCGTCAATGTTTTCCAGAACAGAATGCACAATAGCAATGGCCAAGCAGACCACAGACCACAGTATAACAACGTCGTACACCGACAGGCCTACATTGCACTCTGTCACCTTTTGCTTTGAACCGGGTAGCCATGACCCAGATTTCACTGTCGACACTGCACCACGAAAAAGTCCAATTCGCGAACGCCACAACGCCAAGTCAATCATAATTTCGGTTTGAATGTTCCAACGAACAATTTACGAGTATCTATGATATAAACACATTGCAGTAGCATACCTCCAAACACTCAAATAGGTTAATTGTCACAGCAGAAACTCACACCAGCTGTTAACTTGCCGCCATTTTCGTCACGCCCCCCGAGAGAGAGAGAGAGAGAGAGAGAGAGAGAGAGGCAAAACATGCAACAGAGGGTCGGTGTGTCGAAGATGAAAACGATCAGATGTGGACAAAATGACATACGACTCTCTCTCTCTCTCTCTCTCTCTCTCTCTCTCTCTCTCTCTCTCTCTCTCTCGTGTGGCGACTTTAACGCTAGGACTGGAAATCTTCACCCTAATCCAGAAACATTTGGTATTGACCCAGAACAGTTTACAAATTATGATTCCGATATTATAATCCCATGCCGCTATGCTGAAGATAAATGTGTGAATGGGTATGGAAAAGCCTTGCTGTCTATGTGCGCAATTTTAGAACTGTTTATCTTAAATGGTTTATGTGCGCGTGAAAAGTCTGATAAATTTACCTTTTTGTCAGCTACAGGTAATAGCACAAACGATTATGTTCTTGCGTCACCATCCCTTCTATTTCCTTCGAAATTCAAGAGAGAGTAGAGTCTGATCACATGCCTTTACACTTAACATTGAAAACACAATTGAATACAAAGGAAGATAAAGATAATTGTACCCTTCTTACGAAATATGTTTGGGACAATGAAAAGAGAGATGATGTGATGAGGGAATGGGTTAAAAGGCTAAGTCTCTAGGGAAGACTTTTAGTGTGGTATATTTTCAAGTAGAAAATTTGCATTTAGCCCACTTCTCTAGGGTATGGGAGGTGAGCAACTTTCCCGGTCCCTTTTCATCTAATAAATTTATATTTGTGCCCGGGTTCTGGCTTGTATGATTGAATGAAATACAAGTGGTAGTTTGCTCTAAATGGCAGACAGAGAGAAGTAGGGTTTTACATGAAATTACAAGACTTCCACTCTCATCAGTCTGACCAAAGGGTTCAGGATTATTTGACACTTGTATTTTATTTACTCACAAAATCTGCATAAGATTATGCAGCAATAAGAATAAAGCAGCTCAATGGCGCCAAAACAAAATATGAATGAAAAACAATGAAATCCGAAAGGATTTACAAGACTTTTGTCTTTCTAGAAGGTTAGCCCCAAGCGGGAAGGGTCACTAATATTCTTAGGTGTCCTGGTTTCCAGTTAGTGTTCTTTGGCACTGTCTTAGGGACTTAGCTCATGGCTGTGTTGAAGTTCCTCCGTAGGGATCGGCGAGTGCTGGGTTGACTAGGCTTGCAGGTGTAGAGTAGCTCCCAGTCATTCCGGTTGCAGCGTCGCGGGATGGCACTGTTCAGGCGTGGTCTCCTCGCGGATTCGGGGTGCGGGGGCGACTTGGCGGCGGTCCCGTCTTGATGCTTGAGTCAGCGATTGAACTTCTTGACCACGATGCCCTGTAGTTGGGCTATTAGGACTGGCTGGGAGAGAGGTTGATTCTGCAATGTTGCTCAGCCAGGTTTTGGAGGTCTTGTGAGAGAGAATGTTTAGGTGGGGACTTTCCTCACTAGTCAAATTTCCCCTCCAATTTTAAACACCCGAGGGCCTGTGATTGGTTCATAGCAGTCGACAAGTCACAAGATGACGCTATGATATTATGCATATTAGTACGAACGATCACGCACCGGTTACATCACTGGCACGTGTCACATTCCTCTCCCTATCGTGATCGGGAAATGAGATACGGGGAACAAAGGGATACCGCCAATGTGGGTGTCACAAGCTGACAGGGAAGGTAAAACGGGCTTCAAAGAGATCGCGCTTCGGAATCGGCGACCTGTTTGATGTTGAATTGTAATTAAAGTGGCGTCCTGAATAAAGAAAGGGGAGGGGGGGGGGGGTGTTTAGAGAGGGGGGGGGGTGTAGATAAAGGAAGTGGGGTAGCGCATGACACATTGTCACAGATAAGCTGATGGAAAATCTGAATAGCCCCTCTTTTAGAGATGGTATTGCACTAACAACTGCACAAATAGATGTGACCGAGTGACCCACTCGTCACTAATTATTCATAGCCTAGTCTACTGGTCACAAGATTGTCCAAAGCAGATGGTCAGTTGCGCTATTTTTAGACATCCCTGTAGCCATGCCGACAGACAGCCCAATTGCAATTGACTAGTTTTGACACCCAGTGTTATCGTGTCAGCAGACGACGTAATTGCGTTGTCTCCTTTTTAGTCACAGGGCTTTATTCAAATTCAAATTTGAACAGGTCACACGCTAAGGCAGGCTGATAATTCAAATTTGACCACCGGCTGGTCGTGTCAGTTGACCAGAGTAGATAGGCCTACTAGCCACTCGATCTGCAGATGCGCCTGTGTGATGACCTACAGTGTTTGAGCACTGATCCCTGCTCCTAGCTGTAAGTAATCTAAGTCAGTGTTTATTGCTTAATTTGTTTTACCTACAGACTGTTGTTTTACATGTTGTTTAACTTAATCAGTGATCTAACCTTGTCACTGTACTCCTTTTACGGAACGGGAAAACTGTGCTATTCCCGTCACTGAACCATTGTGACGTCAGTTTATTCATAAACTAGGTGCTAGGCCTATGTTGTCTAGAGACTGACAATTATAACATTCTGATTGTTCTGTTCCATCCTCACATCCACTCGTGTGTGACGTGAATTTACTGTGTAAACAATGAAGGGGCACTTTGCCTACATTCTGTTTAAAGGCCTAACTTGCTCATTTCCATGCTATCAATATTATTGATCTAGGCTTATACCATGCTATGGTGTAGGCCTACTTTGCACTATTTAATTCATAGGCCTACTATCAGGTTGTGTGCTAGGCCTAGTATGGTGTTGTGTTAATACTGCTACTATAGTATTAATAACTAAATAAGGCATTCTCTTTTGATTGAGTTTCTTGCTACTTCAATGATAAACTCTCAATAGGCCTACATTTGTCTTTAGTCAGTTTTCCACTTAAAACTGATCAGCCTACTTTGATGAGTAGTCTAGTTTTAGTAACATAGCATCTGATGATGTCAGTGTTACAATGCTTGGTTTGGGTTAACTCACATGAGCTCAAATGTTTGTGTATGAGTTAAGCAAGCATAGGGTCAGGTAGAACCGGCCTATGTTACGTACAAATAGAAAATTCTTGTGATGAAGCACTTAGCACCTTTACTAATGCTTTATTAGAATCAGCTTCATGTATGCGGAAAGATATAATTAATTCCAAAACGAACAGCAGCCTTGATAATAGATGGTATGATAAGGAATGTAGACAAGCAAAAAAGAAAGTTTTTCAATCCCTTCGCAGATATAATAGAAATAAACAATCGACTATGAAAAAAATTGCTTATAACAAGGAAAGAAAATCTTACAAAGATCTTTTAAAGTTAAAAGAAAAAGACTACAGAAGAGACAAAGTACAGAATATTCTGGCTAATATTCACAATTCTAAAGATTTTTGGAATGAAATGAAAAGTTGTAAACCCATGAAATATGTTACAAATAACATCCCAGAAGAGACATGGCTTAACCACTTTAATGAACTCCTAAACGATGTTAACTCTGACGACCTAAACTACCCTGATTTAAGTTTCGCCAATGGAGAAGAAAATTTAAGCCTAGATGAAATTAATTGTGACATAAGCGAGGCAGAAATCAGAGAGGCCATTTGTGTAAGGCAGGTATCATTGTTTGGCCACCTCTTGGTAAAATTATTGTGTGACATCACATGTTTGTCTTGTGTTCTTTGCATGTCTTGTGTATTTTCTGTGTGTATGATGTTTGTATGTTGTTTGTGTTTTCTGGTGTTTTTCTTGTTTGTTGCGTGTCTTTTTCGTTATTTCCATGTTTGTTGACTGACTTGACTGATTTGACTGGTTTGACTGTTTATTTTCTCTCTTTGGCCATCTTTCCTTTGACCTAACCTGACGTGACTTGACTTGATGTTTGTGCCTATTGTTTGTTATTAATGCCTGTGGTTGTGTTTTGTGAATATTCTGCTTTGTGTCTATGTTTGGTTTTATTGCGTGTGTTGTATTTGAATAGGTGTTTCCTCCTCTTGTAGCGTGCGTTGTCCATGTCTTTTGTTCATTGTTCTTTTTATGCTGATATCGTGTTTTTGGTATGGTCTCGTGCATTTTGTCTATTGTCATGAATTATTTTCCGTTTACGAAATTCACGAGGTTCTTATCCTTAGCATTGTTCAGTTGTCGCTCGTAAGTTAAGTGAATGAGTTGTCATTGATTAAATCGTGTGTTTTGCGTTCCTTTCACGAATATTTGTATTTTTCTGCATGCCAAGCTTTGCTGAGATTGAAGTCACGTGTGCTTCCTGCGTGAGGCTCGTGGTGAATTATCTCCCTTGCCCTTTTTGTGAGTACTGAATATCGTAACATTATAAGCTGAGTTTTGAATGCCTTCTTCAGTTGGCTTTTCTGAGATGGCAGAATGAAGACGGTTTTTTTTTGTATGCTGGAACAGTTGATGAGTTTTGAGGCCCCAAGTTGAGTCCGCTGTAAGACTTGTATTCCCTGTGAAAACCTAGTGGAGTCAAAGGTATGTTGTGGACTGTCGTTTTTCATCGATTGTGAGATCAGTGTTTGAACGTTTTTCTTTGCTTTACTTTCAAGGACAGTTATATTTTTACGATGATCTTTGATGATACATGCGAGATCTGAGTTCACTATTGAATTCAAATTGTTTCCCAAACTTGCCAAGTTTGTTTTTTCGATCATGATAATTAGAGGGGTTTTTTGGCTGATGTTTTCGTAACCCTTTTATCTAAAAGGGGCCTAATTGTAACTGTTGTTTTTTGGCCGATTGGTTACGTTTTGGTAAAGTCTTTTCGTTTGGCGTTATAGCTGTAAAGTAAATTATGGTTTCGTAATTCGTGGGATTTTGTGGGCCTTTTGTCGCTATGTGGTTTCTTATGTTTTGTTGTTGTTTATTTGCAGTTTTTTCACCTTGTCCCGAGTCGAGTGGCTGTACCTTGCCTCATTGCGATGAAGATGTATGAAGTGTAATGGAATAAATGAACTCTGCTCACTCCTTCTTCAAGATTCCTCGTTTTGAGTCTGATGTACGAGAGCCTAGTTTTCGATTGCATCCACCCACTTCATTCCATTCGACTCTAGACACGAGTATCATTACCTCCGACGATCGTTTAGCACAGAAAGTCTTGCACGGGCGCCCACACCATTAAACATGCTAGGTCGAAAAAGGCCCCAGGCCCAGACCAAGTTTTAAACGAAATTCTTAAATTGTCTGAAGACATTGTACTTTTCTTATTAAAATATTTCAACACATTATTTTCTGAGGGTAAGTATCCAAAAGAATGGTGTAGGGGAATCATACCAATATTTAAAAAAGGTGATCCAGAAAACCCAGGTAACTATCGTGGCATTACTCTTTTAAGCTGTGTCAGCAAGTTGTACACGCATATTCTAAACTCCCGCCTAACAAAATGGGCTGAACGCAATAACATAATACTTGAGTGCCAAGCCGGGTTCCGCAAAGACAACAGAACAACTGATCATATATTTACTTTGTTTGCCATTGCTCAGCGATACCTTGCACAAAAGAAAAAAAGTTGTATGTATCCTTCGTTGATTTTCAAAAAGCCTTTGACACGGTGAAAAGAGGTGTATTATGGAATAGTATGATAAAAATAGGTGTCAAGGGGAAAATGCTTGAGGCTTTAAAAGCAATGTACAATTCTGTCCAGTGTTGTATTCGTTCCTCAGCAGGCTTTAGTGAGTATTGTGAGTGTCTCCAAGGCTTGAAGCAAGGTTGTTTAGCCTCACCTATACTATTCTCATTTCTAATAAACGAGTTAGCTATCTATATAATTGAAAAGGGCACCCATGGAATTCAGCTTAATCCAGATGCTGTCGAGCTATTTCTATTAATGTTTGCAGATGATATTGCTCTTCTCTCCTTTTCACCTGTAGGCTTACTACACCAACTTAACTTAATTGTACGATATCGCCAGCAAGTTTGGATTGACAGTAAATTTAGATAAATCAAAAGTAATTGTTTTCCGAAATGGTGGTCATCTTTCAAAAAATGAACAATGGCATTTTGGCGAACAAAAAATGGAAGTTGTGAACTCTCATAAATATTTGGGTCTAGAATTTACTACTCGCCTAAGCTTAAATATTGCCACTGAAATTTTAACTACAAAAGCTAAAAGATCTATCATAGAAATCTCAAGAACGATGTGGAAGCTTGGATGTTCCTCGCCTAAGATAATTTTCAAACAGTTTGATACTAGAGTTGTACCCATGTTGTTGTATGCTGCC
The DNA here is from genome assembly GCA_017654935.2 of Phymorhynchus buccinoides. Lineage (NCBI taxonomy): Eukaryota > Metazoa > Mollusca > Gastropoda > Neogastropoda > Raphitomidae > Phymorhynchus > Phymorhynchus buccinoides. Next base: position 87,133,203 of record CM065680.1, on the reverse strand, counting down.
GAAATTTGGGGTATTTTAGAATCAAATTGAAAAAGTCCATCTCTTTGCGTGCAAACGTTTTCTCAATGTAAGTTTACACACACCAAATTTATGCGTTTATGGAGAGCTAAGCCGTTATCCTCTGCTTATTCTTGCCAAAGTTAGATGTATTGCTTTCTGGCTAAGGTTATGTGCTCTACCAACTGACAGATTTGCTAGCATGGCATACCACATGCTAAAATCGCTTGACGAGCGAGAGAAAACTACATGGGTTACACATATAAGAAATCTTCTCTGTACATCGGGTTTTGCTTATGTATGGTTTTCTCAAGGAGTAGGCAACCCTAAAGCTTTCTTAAGTGAATTCAAACAAAGACAAATAGACTGCTTTTTATAACAATGGTCAGAAAAAATTGAATCAAGACCACGCTACGATCTTTACTGCTCCTTTAAAAGTGCTTTAGGGCCAGAACAATATTTTGATGTGATAATCTCTAGGTACATCCGGAATATGTTTATAAATACGATTTAGGCTAGGAGTCACTGAATTAAAAAGTAACAGATTTAGATATACTTCTGATGTTCCTTCGTTGTTGTGCCCTTTATGTTCCCATTCCCCAGAAGACGAAATACACTTCGTTTTTTATTGTCCAGCTTATAACGATCTTAGGCATAAGTTTCTTACTAAAGTGAATCTAGAGCTCTTTAAGTTCCAAAAGCTATCCATCCATAAAACAGAAAGTGATGAAGCGATTATCCAGCTTGCAAAGTTTATCTGTTATGCATTTAAACATCTGAGAACATTGATCAGTGCCTGATTGGTAAATTCCTTGGAAAGTACTTTTTACTTTTTTCCAACTGTCTATTCATAATTAATAGGCCACAGACCTTTCTTTCCCACCTGTATAACATAGTATCAAAGTCATTTGACGACATTACCTACATACTTATGTATTTTTTTCCCTTGCGTTATTCTTCTTGTTATGTTTTCCTTTTTCAAATGTAAATTCGTACTTCTGTTAGTACGCTTCAATTGCGTCCCCTTAAACTGAATAGTTAAGTAGATGAGCCATTTGGATTTGTTTGTACATAATACTGTTTTCTGAACTCTGTATGTTTATGGGCTTCACATGAACATTAAACCATTTTGAGTTGAGTTTGAGTCTCTCTCTCTCTCTCTCTCTCTCTCTCTCTCTCTCTCTCTCTCTCTCTCTCTCTCTCTCTCTCTCTCTCTCTCTCTCTCTCTCTCTCTCTCTCTCTCTCTCTCTCTTATGTTTTATGTCGATGTGTTTATGTTAACGGCAAGTATGAAAAATGGCAATCGTCTTCTACCGTTGTAAAATAAAGTGTCATTTCATTTCATTTCATTTCATTTCCCTCTCTCACTCTCTCTCTCTCTCTCACTCTCTCTCTCTCTCTCTCTCTCTCTCTCTCTCTCTCTCTCTCTCTCTCTCTCTCTCTCTCTCTCTCTCTCTCTCTCTCTCTCTCTCTCTCTCTCTCTCTCTCTCTCTCTCTCTCTCTCTCTCTCTCTCTCTTCTCTTTTTCTCATAATAGTGTTTGCTATGCATGCAATGATTTTAATATTGTTGTCATATGCTCTATTGCTGAATTATTTTCTTCTTTTTTTTAACTATGGGTGATTATGCTTCATTTTTGAGTGTTTATCTGTTTATTAACGTACCTTCATATGATTATGTGTTTTAAGACTATAATTATTGGGTTTTTTATTAGTATCAGTTCGCTTTAAAAGTTTCATTTATTTGTTTGTGTATGTTAACGACAAGTATAAAAAATGGCTACTGCATGTATGCCAATACTTTTACCGTTGTAAAATAAAGGTTCAATTCAATTCAATTCAGTTATCTCTCTCTCACTCTCTCTGACTCTCTCTCTGTCCTCTCTGTCTCTCTCTCTCTCTCTCTCTCTCTCTCTCTCTCTCTCTCTCTCTCTCTCTCTCTCTCTCTCTCTCTCTCTCTCTCTCTCTCTCTCTCTCTCTCTCCCGCCCTCTCTCTCTCTAGTAGAACAGAATCGCTTCAGATTCTGTGTGTAGGTGTAGGTGATTTTTGTTTCCTTCCTACACAACGTATTTCCTGATTCTTGTGAATTCAATATATATTAGTTCATATGATTACTGTGCTTTGTGCGAGGTTGGTGGTGGGTGGGGGGGGAGGGTGGATGGGTGTATCAATGTGTAGTTGTTGGGTTTTGTTGTGGGTTTTTTTTTCCATTGTTGCTTTTGTTCATTAATTGAACTTTTAATCATGCTTTTCATCTTTTGTTTCGAGGGCAAGATGTAAACAAGCCCATTGTGTGCTTATTCTTTTCCCTCAATCAACAAATGTTTCAAATGTCTCTCTCTCTCTCTGCACGTGTTGTGTGTGTGTGTGCGTGTGCGTGCGTGCGTGAGTGCATGCGTGCGCGCGCATGTGTGTGTGTGTGTGTGTTTGCACTCTCCCATGTGTGTGTGCGTGTGTGTGCAAAATGTGTATAGGCGTATGTGTGCATAATAATATATGTATGTACACAGGCCAAATGTGTGTGTGCGTGCATGTGTGCATGCGAGAGAGAGAGAGAGAGAGAGAGAGAGAGAGAGAGAGAGAGAGAGAGAGAGAGAGAGTGTGTTTCACATTCACTTGGCTGTGTAGCCTACACGTTTTGCGTGATGGTAGGCCTATTTCGTTTACAATTTAATTCATTGGACGCGTATGAACTTTATTAATAATAAACATGACCTAATAGGCCTAGGGCCTACTTGCTTCTAATAATAAGTCATGTGATCTTCAACGGCCTTCAACTTCGCGGCAGAAGGGTAGTAAAGGGGGCGACGTATTTGGCAAGTGTCTGTTCCTTATTTCTTACTTTTTTAAAGCGTTCCCATTCTTTGTTTTGTCATACACATGATTGTAAATTTCTTCTCGATTGCAGATAAGTTGTGAAAGCTTAGAGCTCCCCTGCTTTGTATTGTGGAGTATCATTACTGATTTGCTTTCATAGAATGTACGACTTATTTCCGGCGCGTCGATTTACCCAAAAGGACCCAAAAGAACCACAAAGGACCCAAAAGGACACAAAAGTGTGTGTGTGTGTGTGTCACTGTGTGTGTTCAGAAAAACATACTCTCAATAGTCAATTGTATTTACTTTATTATCAATCTCTCTCTCTCTCTCTCTCTCTCTCTCTCTCTCTCTCTCTCTCTCTCTCTCACACACGTACGCACGCACACACACACACACACACACACACACACACACACACACACACACACACAAAGTCAAAGTCAAAGTCAAACACACACACACACACTTGTGTCCTTTTCGGTCCCTTAAAGTTTCCTTTTGGGTCCTTTTGGGTAAATCAACGCTTATTTCCTGCTCGTCATTCACTGCAGCTGGTTTTAAGCCTGTTGAAGTTGAACAAACAAACAAACACAAATTGATAAAGACACGATAGCACGCAATGCTTTGAATAAATGAATATACTAAAACGTTTGAATTTGGGGTTTGATCAGAAGCACGAGTTCATTTTGCAAAATTACACTGCAATATCATGGCGGCCTAATAACTACTGTAACAGTGTAACGTGACCCGACAAGTTTTCGGTTTCCTTTCAATGGGATTTCCCGGAACTGAAGACTTAGGACCATTATACTAAGTTAGGGCAAAAAGCCCTCATAATTATACAAATTTGTGATATTTTTGGGTTAGGGTTATGCTGTGTGTGTGTGTGTGTCAAGTCAAGTCAAGTAAAAAAGGAATAAGCTAAACAAAACTTTTTTTCATCCTGTCGTCATAAATAAATAAGAAATACAACTGAAGCAAACAAGATGAAAAGCAAAAACTGTAAACAAAACAATCAATTTACAATGAAATATTTGGAAAAAATACACATATGTTCCGCAAGCACAATACCATAATCATGTACAAAATACTGACAACAGTAATCGTAGTGGAAAGGGAGAGGAGAAGAAACAGTTGGGGGAAAAATGACTAGAGAGAGAGAGAGAGTGTGTGTGTGTGTGTGTGCGTGTGCGTGTGCGTGCGCACGCGTGTGTACCACTGTGTATGTGTGTGTGTGTTTGCGCGCGCGTGTGCCACTGTGTGTGCATTTACATGCGCACGGGCGTGTCTGTGTCACAGCTTTGTGGTCTGTGTGTTAGAGGGAGAAATAGGAACAAGCCACTGGTTGTCTAGTTTGAAGAAAATTAGGAAGCATTTTCAATGCAATTTTTTCAATTCAATTCTATGAAGGGTCTGAATATAGCGCTGACTTGAACATAGCGCTTATTTGAAGCTAATAACATTATTGATTGATTGATGGATGGATAGATGGATGGATCGGTGGATTGATTGATTGATTGATTGATTCTATCACGAGATAAAAAGATTTAATGTGACATGACTGAAGTAGGGTTATTGGAAGAATTAACAGAAATAATAATAATGAAACGTTGATTTGGTTCATTCACTTTACCATTGGCATTGATTAACCCCTTCAGTGCTGCCTATTACTTGCGCATGCGCCGCCGGCTTGCTGCGTGATTTTTGAACACGGCAATATCGCTGCTTAGCGGCGACGTATATATACGTCGGTGGCAAGTACTGAAGCGCTATAGAGGACGTATATATATACGTCGTGGGGCAGCAAAAGGGTTAAAAAAAAAATCATAATTATTTATTTCTCTTATACTTATAGCAGAATATATGAGTATGCTACACTCTCTATTTTGAAGATGACTAGTGTTGCTTCTAAGGTCGTATATGTTTAGGGTTTCTGATTTTCCTTTCTCTTAAGGGGCACGCTCACCCCCTGTTTACTGTTTTAAGGGGTATTTTCACCCCCAGTTTCAAATTTTAAAGGGTCAAGAACCTGTTTCCTACGTAAGTAAACGGCACTTACACAGACACACGTGCACACGTACATGCACACGTGCACACAACACACTCTCTTCACTCGCGCACACCTTCTGATCAGTTGTTTTTGGTGCTTGTTTTTGTTTTTGACGAACAACTTTAACACTTGCCAGACTGGTGGCATGTCGACAAAAGAAATATCAAGTGTGTGAAACAATTTTAGTGGATTTTGAGAAAAAGGTCTGCCAATGAACATTGAGCTTTTGCTGTTTCTGCCTTCTGGCAGTTTTTGCACGATCTTTTAAGAATTTTAGATATAGGTCAGCGACTCCTCATTGTGGCAGTAGCCTAGTTTGGCCTAGCAGACTATTGAAATGAGCAACGTTGTTATCTTACTGAAGATTAACGGCTGCGTTAACTCATAAATCATTGTTTTAATGCGTCAACTCACCACTTGAGATTTTAAAGGGTGAATCTTGTGCATGATTTGACATTCATTTTGTGATTTGAGAACTCTAGTGTGTAAACATGCCCAGTCTGTACGTTTTCAGAAGCCCTGAAGTCTTTTCTCCCATGGAAATAAGCTAGAGCGGAAACGAATCGGACTGCATTCTATTCATTGGCAAGAAACTAACGATTAGCTGGATAACGTATTACTATTCGAGCATTGGCATGCTTCGTGCCAATTTTAATCATCAGTATTAGGGTAAGATGGGGTAAAAAGCCCATGGGCGGGTAAGAAGCCTTTGCCAATTATCTCATGAAATAAAGCAAATTTCAATCACATTTTGCCCAAGAGACGAGTGTTAACGTTTAGCATTCGTCTCATGGGCAAATTTGACTGACATTTGCTCTATTTCATGAGATAATTGGCATGGGCTTCTTACCCGCCCATGGGCTTTTTTACCTCGTCTTCCCCTATTAACATGTGCGCAATTTTGTGTCATTTTGCAGATTGCAGCCCTTAGTATGGCTACCGCCGCTGTTCCTGCTAAAGAAAGTGAGAGAGAGTGCAGCATTTGTAACGATTTGTTCACGGAGCCCAAGCTTCTGCTTTGTGGTCATCTTCTTTGTGAGAAGTGCCTCCAGTCGTGGGCAGAATCCAAAAAGAATGCAGAGTGCCCGCTTTGCCGCAGAACCATCGTGGACGCGCAGAAGCACGGGGGTAAAACTTTGAAGGAAGTATTAAAAACGTTTCCCACGGACTTCGGTATGAAGACTCTTGTGGATGCAGAACGTCTCCTTAGAAATAATCTGGAATGTTGCGTTTGTGAGGATGTGGCGGCCACGAATATCTGCCTGACCTGTCGGGACAAGTTTTGTCAGGCCTGCACCAAAGTCCACAAGAAATCATCTGTATCAAAACACCACGCTGTGGAGACGCTGGTTTCAGTGACCGCCGAAACGCTGGCGGCTAACAAGTCTTCAGTTTGCAGCAACCACACAGACAGACCCGCTGATGTCGTCTGTATAAGCCACAACGTTGCCGTCTGTTTGTGCTGCGCCAGAACTGGTCACCGAAAGTGCAAGGAGATTGTCAATGTGGAGGACAAAATAGGCGAGGAACGGGCGCAACTCCAAGAGCTGGCTGCCACGCTGAACCAAGGAGAGTCGGACTTCGGCAAAGCCATGAATGATCTGGGTGACAAAGAAACCAGATGGCATAATAGTGCGAACATCTTTGAAGTAATGCAAGTGTATACTCGCCTATTGCAACTCACCAAAACATACTCTGAACGACTGGAAAAATTGAGACTGAACATACTCTCCGATGACAAGAAATCTATTGCAAAAGTGCGGAAAAAACTTATAAACTTGAAAGGTAAGCTAACCACCCACAAGCAAGCCGCTGCACGTGCCGAGTTCATACAAGAATATTCGGACTTACGTCAGATGACCTCAACAATGAAGGAGCGGGTGGAAGACCTGGACCCTACTGCTACCTTGCCCACATATGGTGACCTGAATCCCTTTAAAGTTGTTGTCTTTGACGAAGAGATGGCGTCCACGGTAGAGAAGGATCTGGAACAGCTGTTTCAGTCCATCAAGATTGTTACTGTTAGTAGGCCTTGCTGTGTAACTTGTTTATTTCTATATATAGCTAGTTGTGTGCCAATATGTGTATGTGTGTGCGCGTGCGTATGAGCGCGTGTGTGCGTGCGTGTATGTGTGTGCGTGGTGTGTGTGTGTGTGTGTGTGTGTGTGTGTGTGTGTGTGTGTGTGTGTGTGTGTGTGTGTGTGTGTGACTTGTATGTGTGTGTGTGAGTGTAAATAAGAGAGAGAGAACAGGAACACGACTAAGACTACAAATGTTTAATGAGGGTAAACGGATAAGCTAAAGCTTCTTTATAACATGCCCCGATAGATAGATAGATAGAGAGAGAGAGAGAGAGAGAGAGAGAGAGAGAGAGAGAGAGAGAGAGAGAGAGAGAGAGAGAGAGAGAGAGAGGCAGGCACATATATAGATAGAGAGAGAGAGAGGCACAGATATAGATAGATAGAGAGAGAGAGAGAGAGGCACAGAGAGAGAGAGAGAGAGAGAGAGAGAGAGAGTCTATACAGGTATTCACCGATTCTATGCATTCTGTTTTTACTAAGCAAACATTTTTCTGTTTCTCCAGGAAAGTCCTTTCCCTTTCCATTCCAGTCATGGGAAGGACGTTGTTTTGAGCAGTATTGGACAGGTAGCAGAGAAAAAGGGGAAAAGTGAATACGATGGCTTGGTGTTTTCAAGGCAGCCAATGGAAAACAACTATGTTTACGAGGTAACATTTTTGCTCTCTCTCTCTCTCTCTCTCTCTCTCTCTCTCTCTCTCTCTCTCTCTCTCTCTCTCTCTCTCTCTCTCTCTCTCTCTCTCTCTCTCTCTCTCTCTCTCTCTCTCTCTCTTTCCCCCCTCTCTCTCTCTATCTCTCTCTGTGCCCCCCTCTCTCTCTCTCTCTCGCTGTGTATCATGCGTACTATCACCTGCTTTGCTACCTTGGTGTTCAGCTCTTATGTGTAATCGTATGCCTTGCCATGTTTATGTTCTATGTTAGTATATGTATCAAGGACAGATTGGAAGAATAGGCGTTGCCAAAAATCCCTTGGAAAATAAAGTTTATGTTCTCAAAAGTTTTCAAGTTGTTTCTCTCATTGTATGTTATTGTTAAGCATATTCAGTACTGGAAAGTTATTTTTATGATCAGTTTTACCTGCAACAATTGAGTTTTTGATGCAGTTAATGCTTGTGTTGGATGTTGTTTTCTTTTTTTCTTCTTCTCAATTCTTCACCCCCTCCTCCTCTCGCCCCTGTTATAATTACGTCTCACATGCAATGCATTATACAAATGTTAAGTACTCATGTTTTATTTGATGGCATGGGATGTTTTAATGTTTGCATGGTTTTGTCAATTGACCAACGTTTTATCAGACAAAGGCCTTATAGTAAACAATACAATTTATTGTCTTAACAAAATGTTGCTGCTTTTTTAAAATATTTTTTCAAGTAGGCTATGTGGGATGCTTATGACAAAATATATTGGCGTACGGAGTAATTGCTGAAATACATGCAAACTTTAAAGAATGGAAAGCTTGTGTGTCGTTTTAAATAAGGGGCAAAAGCGAGAAAATGTTGTTGTTATTCTTTTAGACTGTATGCATGTTTGTATATGGGATGATTGTTTCCTTCATTTTTTGCACACGCTAACGTATTAAGTTTACAGAAACACTGTGTTTTCTTCTTGAATGAAGTCAAAAAGTGGACGCATGAATTGTTCTGATTGTGTGTTATGTGATTGTGACATTCATCACACATTTTATATTAGGCTTTTGTACACATTATGTCTTTGTTGTTGTGTTGATTTGTTGATTGATTTTATCGCTGCAAAAAGAATTTCCTGCAAAATAGACAATAAAGTATTAACTGATTGATTGATTGCTTATGGATTAGAGCGGATTGAAACACATTGACAATCATTAATCTAGTCTATGTCACAACTAAAATCAGCACAATGTTAGGATTGTTTTGAGCAATCTTGCCAAATTAACCACAACAATTCAATTAGAAGTAAATGGCAAAAGTCTGTATCTGAATGATAATCCATTTCAGTTTCGAGATCGAAAGGAAACTTACTTTCAGTGGATAGTTAAATACAGTATGCAATTTACTTCGACACTGTGTCGACTTTGTCGGTTGTGCAGGTTCGGGTGACACGCCTTTCCCCTGGACAAGGAAGTAACCCCACGTTGATCTGGCCTGGGATGGCAACGACATCGCCTGACTCAGATTCACTTGATGTGCCATACCACGCCTGGAGATGGACCTCAGCCACCGTGGTAAACATGGACAAGGCTTGCGATAGGGGAAGAGTGGTAAGAAGAGCGTGCCTCCTTTATATACTACTCAACAAAAGTTAAGTACCACTTGCTGCTAACATTTCAGACACCGTTTTGAGTGTTTAAAATGGCATTTGTACACTTTCTGATGCTGTGATATTATAGCCCAAAGTCTGAACGCTTATGCAATGTAAAAAGGAGCAACACCACTGTACGGCCCAGAAGATGGGACATCAGAAGAAAAAATATCCTGCACAACATTACAAATGCGCCGATTGGAGACTGTTTGAGACGGTTCCTTAAATGAGCCAATGGGATGAATTTGCACACTGTGCCGATGCAATGTAAAGTATAGCAGTGTTCACACATCACTAATGGATAAAACTGCAACTAAATTTTTTCTTCTCACCCTTGTCATTTGCGCGTAAAAGAAATCCAAAACTTAGACAAAAAACGTGCAATTAGCCCTTTGGCCGCTCAGAGGCCAATGATGACGTCGCAGAGATTATAAATGTAATGAAACACATGATTGTCACTATGCTCAATCACGATAAAAAAAGTTCCAGGTAAATTAGTTGGGCAGTTCTTTAGGCAGAAGTAGTTACTTCTTGCATCACTAAAGCAGGGCTAAACCGCCAAACTGAACAGTCACGTGATTTCTGACTGGCTTCCAGGAAGCTATGAATATGTCTGAAGACCCCTAACATGTTTGCACATTAATTTGCTAGCGATCCTTTCAAGAATTTTAGTGTGGACATCATCCATATTTTTGTAAACTACCCCATTGACGTTTTATTGGGCATGGTCACTGCACTAGTAACACATTTGTCCCCCAAAATTAATTGCTCTTTTAGCATGATTGGAAATCACAAGAAAAGAGCGGTTAGTGTGTGCGGAAAAAGCAAATAGTATATTGGGATAAATGTATCACTGGTCATATGACCAGGCCCAGTGACAAAAGTGGTACTTAACTTTGGTTGAGAAGTTGTTGACGCGCTTGCGTACTTGCATGCACGCACATGTGTGTGTGTGTATTTGTGTGTGTGTGTGTTTGCCGAAGTACACATATAGGCCTATGCAATCGCATATGCATACATGCACAGTCACGAACGCACACACATACACACACATACGCACGCACACACACACACACACACACACACGCACGCATGCACACGCACACACACACACACACACACTTACTTAAGTTGCACATTTTGAAAAAATTCCAATATAACATTAAAAATCGCGATAATCAAGAACAATTCGATATTAAATGTATTAAAAATAATTTTAGTGTCAGTAGAAAGCTACTTGCTTTAATGTATAAATGGAAACTAGATGCCTTTAAAACAAAGCACGTTAAAAGCATAGTTTGCATATGTGGATGTGTGTGTGTGGGGGGTGGGGGGTGAGGGGGGTGGGGGGTGAGGGGGGTGGGTAATGTTGGGTTTTGTTTTCCAGTTGGGGTGATTTTAGATTTTGCTGTTACTGGTTTTATTCCTATCTTATGTGGTTTATTTATATTACTTCTACAGTTCAGTCCTATCCATTCATATTGATTGTGCATACACCTGCATGCACCCACTTTGATATTTCACACACATATCCACAAATTCACATGCACGCAACCACTTTAACATGCATACATTTTTTTATAATTATTATTATTTATTTTTTTTGTGGTCTAATATCACGAGAAGTGGATAGACGTTAAATGAAACACACACACATACACACACACACACACACACACACACACACACACACATACCACTGTGACACAAATTTGATTGTAGTTGTGTTAACTTTTAATATAAAATCATTGCTATCAAATGATTACTTAGCAATAATATATTTATCACGTTTTGAAATTGTTTACTATTTCGAATTGATGCATATAATAGCACTGCAAATTGTACCAAATTGATTTAAATTCCTTAATACCGGTAACATGTTTTTGTTTACTAATCTTTCTCTCTCTGTTTCTGTCTTTGTCTCTGTTTCTCTCTGTCTTTGTCTCTCACTCTTCCTCTCTGTCTGCCCTTCTGTCTTTCTCGTTTGTCCTTTTCTTCTCATACTGTTTAGTTCTTTCTTTTGTGCTAGACTTTTGTTTTTATAATTAAATGCTTATTCTAAAAACTTTAACCTTTGCATTTAGGTAACAATCTATTATATAATATTTTTGTTCCTCAGTTTAACCCTTATTTTTGTATTTGCGTTTCATCAAAAAAATTGAATACCACCTCTGACGCTTTCTCCATGTATAATGAGACCTGAATCTGGCAATGGCAATGAAATACCAAGTGCCAAGCTCCCCCCTCTCTTTCACTTTGTAAAATGCATTAAAAGTTGGCAAAAGAATGTAACGCAAACATGTAATAATCGATTAGTTAAACATGCCTATGTTATTTCGACTGTTTTAGTTTGGAAAACAAAATTGGAATGGCAATGAAAAACGGGTTTTTATAGTGAACGGATTTGATGCTGTTTATTTAATTTGAAGCGTGGGAGACAGCAGAACACTTATAAGCATAGCTTAATGGCATGCTACAAACAAAACTGACATTCCAGGATGGAGCAAAGTGTAAGCTGTTCCTGTTTTAATTCTGTTTCTAAAAGTATTTCACAGCTTGAAAAGTTCTTAAATGTTGTAGCTAAGGGAAGGACACTTGGTTTGGAAGCCCACAAAAGATGGTTTGATCCAGAAGACAATATTGGTAATTTATGTGTGATGGGTGCAAAAGTTTTTAGTGAAAATGAAAAGCATTTTTTATTTTATTTTAAAGCTTATGACAACATCAAACAAAACTTATTTTCAACCATTTTATCAGAATCATATCAAAGCACTTGCACAACTTGTTATTATCTTATGACAATGACACATTATGGCCAATTGCAGATACAATCGTCCGTTGGCAGACAGCTGGCCAACATCCAGGCAGGCAGTCGAGTTGGTGTCAGTGTGGACGACAACAGAATGCTCCGGGTTCACCGAGATGGGATGAATGCGGGTGTTGTGTCATCTGCTAGACCTATCCCAGAGCCAGCATACGCCCTCTTTGACGTGTGGGGTGCACACTGCACAGTGAGTCTGCTTTCCACACAAAATAGTTGTATGAAGCAACACTTGTTATATGAATGATTGACTGTGCAAAAGAAACCAATGATTTGAGCCATCATTTAGTTAGTTATTTCTCATTGCTCGTATTTGTTTTTACGGACATGACAGTATTTCATGAACAATACATTGATATTCTTAGATGTTCTTACATGTGCTTTTTTTTTAAAATTCTTACATGTGTCATTTTTTAAAAAATGGACACATTTTTATTCTGTCCCGTCTTCTTTGCTGCACAGTGGCGTAGCTCCCACGACGCTCATTACGTGTCCCAAATCACAGCCACACCCTGGTTTGTCAGGTCGTGGAATCCAAAATCAGCATCCCAAAGGGAGCGAATCTATGTTACCAGGCCGGCATGAGGCTACCACCAGAGGAGACACTGCACTGCTGCTGAGTCACTTCGGTGGAGTTCAGTGGAGCCTGGTCTGGGCTAACATACGCAGGACACAATCTACAAAGTCCCCATATTGACGACAATAATTACATTATTATAAATGAAAGAAAATGTATTTGTCGCGGAGCCAGCGTGAGAGATGTCCTCTTCCGAGGGAGCCACCACGTCCGATCATTGACAGCTCCCCAGAACATACTGATCTCCATGACTTTGACCCGAATGCACTGAGAACATAGACTGGATAAAGATTGTACTGAAGTCACAATGAGTACAGGGCAAGCAACGCAACATAATTTAAGACATTGTATTCTTCTCTTTGATGACTACTGGAGATGATTATGATAATGGTGATGCTATGGATTTCCTTATTTTGTCTGAGACTACATGACAGGGCTGTACTTATACTTCCTTTCATACTTATATACCGCAGTTAACTAGGCCGAGAACTACAGACACCTGCAGTGTTGTCAAAATAAGAACAACACTCTCAGAATTGCACTTGGATGAAGCTCGACTGTGTGGTTTTAGTGTTTCCATTGAGCCCCTAGCACATTCACTTTTGGTAGGAGTTGATGCCTCTAATGGGATTTGAATCAGAGACCTCCCAGCCAATAGTGCGTGACACCACCACTGCACCACGGCTTCTGGTTTTATTTGTCACAACTTGCTTAAGACAATTTTGATGTTTAAGAAAATAACTTTTTTTTTTCATTTTCAAATGGGCCTAAAAAAGTTGTGTGTTTCTTTACGATCATTTTTTTGATTGTGTTGAAATGTAATTCGTTTTTTTTTCTATAAGGTGACACGAAAGTAGGCATATTTAACCTACATGTGAAATACATTATCAGTTATTGTGACTTTGCTGTGGGATATTGCTTTTATCCTTTCTCGAGAGACCTGTTTATCCTATGAGTATGAGGTCGAAGACCGAATAGGATAAACATCAAGGTCTCAAGAGATAGGATAAAAGCAATATCCCACAGCAAAGTCATAATAACGATTATATACCGATATTTTACCTCTTTCAGATAAAATCAGCTGATAATCGAACACGCAACGATGAAGCGAGACGCTGTGCATGCAGATCTGAAATAATACTAACCACTTCACCGTAGCAAGAAAATCCCACTCATCCACAAATAATATAGTGCTCCAAGTTAGAAAGTCGTGAACTATGTTGATCTTGCACAAGCGATACATTATGAAAGGAAGCTGATTATTAATAGAGACATGAACCGTACTGGCCTCAGCTGTACAAAAAATATCCATTACAATGACATATTCTTCTTTCGCTTCAATCACTTAGGAGTTATTGTCATTTAGCCAATGACAAACTTTCAATGATGACGTAATTTCGGTGATTGCGTAAGTTCACTAACATGACGTTTTAGGGCGTCCTGCTAAGAAGACTCTATGTGCAGTGCCACTGCCTTGAGTATTTGGTTATTATGTGCTATTTTTTATCATTTGCAATTTCACTAACAGTTGCTGTTCATAATTTTTTTCAATGTAAAATGTTCATCAGAAACCACCTTTTGCATTTATTGGGTTAAGGCATAGGGTTAGGAGTATGTTTGGGCTTTTTGTTTTACTAAACATCACTTGATGCAAATAAAGAAAATATGGCTTGAGTACTGCAGATAGTCACATGCGAGTGTACAAGCCGTGAGATATATAACTGTGACGTCAAGTTTCTAATAGCAACGGTGTATTCTTACACCTTTTCTCACGCGCGTTTACACTAAGCCTATGGGTTAATATATGCAAATGATATCTCTGGATATTGTTTTATATCTCACGGCTGGCAGGCCTCTTTGCACTACTTGTACATCAGTATATTTTAGATTGTGAACAAATATAAATATTTGCATTTGACTTTTTTTTTTAACAGATTGAGGCACTCCCTCTGAGGTTGTTCAAAATATAACAGCCATCAAAGGATGCTTCCAAAGGTAGCAATGCGCGACAAAGTGTGGCCCAGCAGTGCGAGAAGGTGACACAGTAGTACGAAACTGAATCTGAACCGGACGTGTGTGAATGAATCGGGACAGTAATGCAGAATTGTTGAATTTAGACCAGTTATGAATGGTTGGATATGGACCAACCAACAATATTATTGTTCTATTTATAATATCAACTTCGTTATTAACTCTCATCATGCTTTAAAAATCATGTTCTTCGCACCAGTACATTGACCTATGCACGCAGACAAACGTGGACATAAACATGCGTATATGCGCATACCCAAACGCGCAAACTTTATATATGCATGAACGCATGAGCGCGAACACACACACGCGAGCACATGCACTATTCACACAAACACACACACACACACACACACACACACACACACACACACACACACACACACACATACACACACTAATACGAACACTTAAACAGAACAATTACGTTTGATGTTTTACAAATAGCTAATGTGAGCTTGAGAATGAGTGCCTTAGCCACTATAATTGTTGTTTTGCCATTCGCTTGTGTCAAGTGTTATTTTTTATTTCAGTTATTTGCCTTGATTGGATCTCACTCTCTCCCGCTTCTTTGCTGTCAACCTCTTTCCCCTTTTGTCTCATTATGTTGTCTGTCCACGTTTGTCTCTCTCTCATTCTTTGTCTCCCCCCCCTCATGTTCTCCTGTGGTGCATGCATGCAGTTTGTAATTATGAACTATATACAAATGATGTCTACTATTTCCTTGAGTAGTTTGTTCAAACAAGTACAGTATAGTGTGTCCTGTATGTTATGTACATCATGGAATTTTGCAATATCGTTTTTTTGTGGTCTTATTATACAATTCTACACATATATTATTTAGACAAGCATACACATATTTAGATAATCATGTGCATACTATTTTCCTTTTACTCAGGGTCAATTGTTACTTTTCTTCATATGCTTTTTCTAAGGTTACTTAATGAGTTAATCCGTCACATTTTTCCTGTTAGTTTTCTTTTTCCTGTTAAGCTTACTTTCTTTCTCACATCCTCACCAGACAAACCAGACACACACAAACATAATTTGTGTTTTTCTGGACAGAACCATAGGAACTATTTCATGGAATTCAGAGCTTCAGATTGTTTTCTAACTGTATGGGTCATATGACCCCTGTTTACAAAAAATTGTTGATCGACTTCCAAATGATGGACCAGTAATGTGTCACTGTGGTGTTGCACTTAAATGTTATTGCACGCTTCGTGGGTCATATGACCCCTGGGTACACAATCTGAAGCACTGCGGAATTTGATGTAGCTTTCGGTTAAAAAATGGGTATTGGTGTGTCATAAGGTGAAGCCTAATAAGCTTCCTCATTTGAACAAACACATGCTAAAAAGTATGTGGGCCAGGGGTCAATGTGGACTTGCGCTTTGAAAAAAAGCAGTAATCAGCTACTTTGGTACATCCATGATAGATCCAAATGGACCCACGTCTTCTGGTGAATTACTTAAGTGTAAACTCTTTGGGACTCTTTGACTAGTTTGGATCCATGAGGACCCGCAACACATGCATATAGGGATAAATACAGTGACATTATGCAATAAGGCTTATGTCAATTGTATATGTGCATCGACAGGGGAACCAGCCATCTAGATTCGTAGTCAAAAGCGAAATCTAGTGAAGATTAAACTAATGAACAAAGGGACTAATTAAATGTGAGTTTCGCATACAATGTTTTTAACAATATATTTGAATTGGGCATGATCAATCTTATTGCAATTTTTGTTTGTAATTTTCTGATAATGTTATTCTTTTCCCAAAAGACATGTCACAGTTGCTTTTGTTAACTTTGTTCTTTCAATTAGTGTGTTATCTTACTAAAGATATCTCGTCAGTGTGTGTGCTAAGTCTGTCTCTGTGTATGTGTCTGTCTGTCTCTCTGTGAATATGTTCTTTTGGAATTGACTTTGGTTAGGCCTATTCAAAGGTATTTTCTTACATCAGATTACCAAAAGTTGGTACATAAAGATTTGCAATGTTTATGTATTTTACTGCTGTGAAGCATGTGTTTCCAAGCATCATAATTGTATTAACACTAAACTCATGAAGATCACTACTATATACACGACTTGAAGGCTACTGTCGTAATTTGAACACATGTCCGAAGAGTATGCGATGTAGGCTTTTCAGGCTATGTAGGCTATTCCTGAATAAAAGTTAAAGACTAATTCTTTACAAGAGCACAAAACAAATACGCGTAAAAAAAGTGACCATGTGTATTAACTACTGCTTTAAAACCACAGGAATCATTGCATAACGTTTCAGCCTCATTTTATATCACATAATTCAGATTGTGTATTAACTACTGCTTTAAAACCACAGGAATCATTGCATAACATTTCAGAATCATTTTATAGCACATAATTCAGATTGTGTATTAACTACTGCTTTAAAACCACAGGAATCATTGCATAACGTTTCAGAATCATTTTATATCACATAATTCAGATTGTGTATTAACTACTGCTTTAAAACCACAGGAATCATTGCATAACGTTTCAGAATCATTTTCTAGCACATACGTCAGAATTACGTGCTAGCAAATAAGGCTGAAATGCTATACAATGAATCCTATGATTTTAAAGCAGTAGTTAATATACAGCGTCACTTTTGGACAAGTGGTCCTTTTTTTTCTTCTGAAGAGAATAGCATAAGGCCATGTACACACATAAGCGGATATTCCATGCGGAAACCAGTGCGCAATCCATAAATAAGTGAAACAAAGAAGGGGAAAGATTTGCGCACGTGTCCGAATTTCCCCATTATGCGTAAACTTTTATCCTTCTTTCTTCCACTTATTTAGGGGGTTCCGTACGGAACTTATGCGTCTAATATGTGAGTGAAAAACTGACCTATAAAGAGACCTAGAAGTAATGAGCATGAATATACGATTGTGTCATTATGGTATTAGTGCGTGTTCGACACGCTCTAGATATACAAAACCTGATTATACGTTCTGTTTATAAATCATATTATAATGAATTAGGGGAAGACGGGGTAAAAAGCGCATGGGCGGGTAAGAAGCCCACCCCAATTATCTCATGAAATAAAGAAAATTTCAGTCAAATTTGCCCATGAGACGAATGCTAGACATTAACGCTCGTCTCATGGGCAAAATGAGACTGAAATTTGCTTCATTTCATGAGATAATTGGGGTGGGCTTCTTTCACCGCCAGCCATATTTCAGCCAAAAGTTTCTATTAAATTTACCTGGGTAGAGAATAACATTCATCTGCAGTATTGGAGATTCTTCTGTGATATATCTAAAATAAGGTCTATCCCTACTTCCCAAAACTAAGACAATAGGGTATTAGGATAATAGACACCAATTTGATGCCACATAGGTGTTAAATCACTGTGGTGCTAAAATGCGACTTTGGCGGTGAAAGGGTTAAGCATACGTTGAGCATGAATAAATGCACCAGAACAAGAAGTAGCACGTAACACATTTTGTTAAAAGTTACAGTATGACAAAATAATAAATAAACGACTATCTTTAGCTTTGATTTTGCACGTGTGATTGTTCGATGGCTTACAGTTATTACAGTTATTAAAGTGATTAATCTTGTGCTGGACTTCTTAATCGTGATGTTATGGGCTATGGAATTGAGCGTGGTCCTATTATGTTTATGTAATGTGTTGCATTTTGTGCATGCCTTTGAATAATAAAACCATGTGTTGTTATTCAGTATAGTATTTTAATGTACATTTTGTTTGAAAGAATGTTATTATATGAATTTTATTTGTTTCGACAGAAAATTGTATGAATAGCAAAATAATGTCGCCACTCAATTGTTTTGGAGATAATGAAATAGTTGGAGTTGGGTTCATCTGAGGTAAAGCGCTTTATAAATGTACTAGTATTATTATTATTATTATTATTATTCCACTGTGGTAGGTTGGTACCTTAAAGCAAATATGTCTAAAACGGCAATTAAAATGGTAAATACAAGAACACGTTTTTTTAATATTTGCATGTGAAAGACTGTCCATGGTTGGTTTGTGGAATGAAATGTGAACGAAATTCCGTTTGTTATTTTTCAAGTAGTTTATTAACACACTCGCGCATATACACATATGCGCCGCTAACACACTCGTACGCAACTTATTGGGGACTTAATATAAAAAAAACCCACCAAAACTTTCCTTGACAATGACAGTCCTGTGCTATGTTCATCTACCTCTCACAGTTAATACAGTGATGTCGACGAGCCAACTTTCCTAGAAATGGGAAGCTCAGAAACCAAACCAACCAAAGTCGGACGTGCTGGGCCTAAGTAGAAATAGCTAGGCGCGCAACGGCGGCATGACGCATCTACGCTCACATCAGCAATCGGCTAAGAAGAAGGAGAACAGTCAATATCAAAGTCATCAATACAATCGATACTTTACACCACGCATGACATTGAACCAGTCTTTTAACGTATCAAATTTGAAGCCTGTAATTAATTATAAAAACACGTGAAAGGCATGTCTTAAACAAGACTTCAATATGTTCAAGGTCAAAGGTGAAGGTCCAGGTCGACATGATATATATCCATTGCCAGATATTCTGAATTATCACAGACCATAGTACCTATGTACCAAATTTGAAGACTATAACTCCAACGATGTGAAAGGCATGACCACCACAGAAATGTACGTCTTCGAGGCCAAACGTCAAGGTGAAGGTCACAATGTTTCTATCGTTTTCTACGGATGTCTTTTACACGGATCGTTTCTTCTCTTTGTGATACACCACCCCACAAACTTTGAAGCGAATCTGTTCAGCAGTTTACAATATAGGCCTAATCTTGGGACATTGAAAAAGACAGAACCAATTGCAAACACACAAGTTATCGCATGCTGTGTCTCCAGTGTGTAACGCACAAAAAGCGTATTTGTGGCTATACCCATCTCAAACAAACACCAACGTATAATCTAAATAACTTATATTATCCCCTTGACTGCCACCAACGTATTACATACTGACCTGATGACATCACTGATGATGTCATCATATGAAGAGGGGTAACCCTGATATTTTGGCTTTTGCTCTAAGATAGTCAAGAGATTAATATCCCCAGACCATTTTGCCAGATTGGCTCTATCAGTTGTCTTTTTCATGGCATTATTTGCAGAATGTTTCTTTAATTTTCTCTGGCAGTCAAGGGGTTAAGCCTAATGACAAGTTGGCAATGTGGCTTTGAGATCAATCGTTTAAGATCACAGACTCGCTCTGTAAGGATGATGTGCTGGCGCTTTGTAGGTTATGAATCATGACCTCAATATAGGAAATTACGATGGCTTGGAGTCAAAACGGACTATGTTTAGATAGCCCATTGACGTATTATTGAACTTATTTCGAAAACTAATAACTTGCATAAAAACAATACTGCAGAAATATAAAAAGCATAATCCCAATGTAATATGATTTGTAGTCTATTTTTAATACAAGTTTTTAGTTTTTGCAATATCATCAATACTAAGTCAATGGACTACCTAAAGATAGTCCGTTTTGACTCTAAGCCTTCGATTATTTAGGCCACGTCAAGGATCGTTGACACGGCGAACATTACCTTCATCTGGAAGAATAACGGGAAGGTCAATCATTAGGTCAGTGAGTAGAGAGAATGAGGTATTGGGCTGATAACTTGAGAGGTTATCTATCTGGTCAGTGGCTCAGTGAGGAGGGTGAGATAGTCAATAAACATCACAAACCATCGTTAGTCAATAAACATCACAAACCATCGTTAACAAGAGCGGGCTGTAGGAGGACATTCCTTGCGCCCTCATATCGTCTCAACAGAATAAATAACACAAACACCGTTTCCAATAAAATATTATCGGACCCTAACTTTCATTTCGCTCAACCGCGACCGTGACAAATTGTTCCTATGTTCTTCAAGGGTATTATTTTTCATGTTTAAAGACCCACCAGATCACGTGTCAAAATCACGAGTTTAACGTGTTTTCCCTCTTATAGCTGGTAAGAAATCTTGTCTTGACCAGGTTTGACTCCCATACAAATGCCCCCAAATTCGAAATGAAACATCATTTTCAAGAGCAGCCTCAATTTCAAGTTGGGGACATTTGTATGTGGGTCACAGCTACTCAGAAAAACCCCCAAAGGGACTTAATCGTGGTGCGTCAGTGTGTCTTTAACAGAGAAGATAATTAGATGGACATGCTTCTGATCCACTCTCTTTTATAACTACTAGCGCAACTCCGAGTACCGGTAACGCCTAGTAACGGTAACGCCAAGTAACGCCTAGTAACGGTAACGCCAAGTACTGGTAACGCTGAGTACAGCAAATTTGCAGCGATTTGGTTAAGAATATGTGGAGTTATAAGGCCCCGTTTCCCGTTGGCGCTGCTCTGAGAGTGATGCCCTCTCCCTAGTAACGGTAACGCCTAGTAACGGTAACGCCAAGTACTGGTAACGCTGAGTACAGCAAATCTGAAGCGATTCGGTTAAGAAACGGCGGAGTTATAAGGCCCCGTTTCCCGTTGGTGCTGCTCCGAGAGTGACGCGCTCTCCTGATTCTCTTTAAATTTGCTGCCAGGTTTTGCCCCGGCCACAGAAAGCCTGACAGGAAATTTGAAGTGATTCGGTTAAGAAACGGCGGAGTTATTTGTGAAAAGGTGAAGCGGCGTCTATCGCGTGCGTTTATGAATCGATTCGCTTCCGGTTTGGCACATCGATAGTCACCGTCCGCGGTCATCTACCTGCCAAATGTGAAGGCAATCGGTCCAGAAATACCGGCGATACGGGCAAATCGCGCAAATGACACGGCCGCCTCGGTTGCCGTTGCCATCAGGGCCGTTAGGGCTCATAGCAAATTTGAAGCGATTCGGTCGAAAAACGGCGGAGTTATAAGGCCCGTTTTGTGTTTCAGACAGACAGACACACACACACACACGGACACTTGGCTTTTTACTATATGATTCTTGTGCTTCCTCTGTGACTGAGAAACCCTTTCAACACAACTGTTATGCACAGTATTATAGTGCAGTGGGGCGGTGGGTTCGGCTGAATTGCATAATACCGCATCATTGCTGAGCCTTTTAACGCAACTGACGACTTACCATCAGCAGTTTTATGAGAATGTGTAGCCAACTAAGGCCAGCCCAGCAATGATTTGCCTTAGCAAGCCAGGGACCAAACAAACATCAAGAGAATATATTATCTGTTATGGGAATTGTTGTGGTGTTGTTTCTGTGTGAGTTGGTTTAATATCATTACCAATACCAATATAGGCTTTACGATATCAATATCCCGTTTGATAGTAGGTTTACACAAAATAGAAACAATGAGCGGCTTAGATGGCTGTTGTGACCGCCAGGTGGCATAACGCTCGAGTGGGGCTAATCCTCTATATTCTTAGTTGTGGATAAAGAGAGAGAGAGAGGGAGACGAGTTCCCCCCCCCCCCTCTCTCTCTCTCTTTCTCTACCCTCAACTAAAGATGTCACGAGATAAGACCTTATTGAGTTGGTTGCCACCTGGCGGTCAAATTGGCGAGCTAGGTTGACCATTGATCTTATGCTAAATCAATTGAAGTTGCGTAGAAGCGGCACACATGGGAGAAAAGAAGACGCATGTCTTGCTTATTAGCCCCAAGCGCAAACAGGAATTGGCATAGTGTGCACAAACAATAACGTTAGATCATCTTCTAGTTGACGAAAAAGAACGTGCATACACAATGCGAACAAAGAGTCTTTATTTGTATTGTTGTGTCGGTGAGCTGGGAATGCTTGTCAAAATGGAGTCGTGGTGTTTGCTGTTTGTTGATGTCCAAAATAAATAGTAATAATAAAGTCCCTGTGGAAAGTGCGTGTAGAGATAAACAAACGATATAGGATATTCATAGCGAAAAATCCGTATTCAACCAATATACGGGAACATTACTTTAGAGAATAATTATTATTGAAGCAAATGCCACAAACTTATTTTCTATAAGGAAGTAGAAATTTATGGAAACGCTGTATTTAATTTGAATACAAACACAAACAAACAATCACTGTAACAATAATTGTTCAAACACGTATAAAGGAAAACAATTCCATTGATTTAATTACTTAATATTGTTCTCTCGTCTCATTAAATTCACTTTCACATCTCACCCCCGCCCCCTCTCCCTTTCTCCTGATAATACAAAAAGTCAAACCAAAATGATTTCTATTCCTAATTATTTCAGGTATTCTCTCAAGCCTCACTACCACCCACTCACCCCATCCCCTTACACCCCCGTCACTACCCGCTAAAAAAATATATATCTAAAAACACACACAACTACACTGCGCCATTAGATGCACAGCAGCAACTGTCAGTGACAGATGCTCCAATCAGCATCGTTTAGTTCCTAGCTGCAGTTGGCTGTTTTCAGGTTTCTTTTTCTATTGTTAATCTGAATATATCGCGCGTGCTGTTACATGTGACTCCATTAAAAATGAATTTTTTGGTTTAAACGATTTTTTTTAATGATTGAGTATCACATAGTAAAGCAGCAACATAAACAAATGAGAACGAGCACAAGATTAAAACTTATACATTGCAAGGCGCTCAAACACAAGTAGAAAAAAAATTGAATTGGGAGGATTTGAGAGATGGGGTTTATGTGGTTTTAAAAGAGAGAGAGAGAGAGAGAGAGAGAGAGAGAGAGAGAGAGAGAGGGGGGGGGGCAGACAGACAGACGCACAGACACACATGTAGAAAAACAAACAGACAGACAAAGCCAGACAAAATCAGACAGAAACGAGCGGGGAGAGAAAACGAAGAGAGATGAGCTTCACAGGAAGGGAACACGAAGCACTCTGTTTCAATTTCACACTTCTGACCGGTGATTTTGTTTCCCTTTCTGGAGCTCAGCATGAGCCATCCTTACAGTCAATGTGGTTCTTTGGTGGAAAGAAAACTTTCTGTGAGAGAGAGAAAGACAAAAGAAAACCAGAGATAGATAAATAGATAGGCAGAGACAGAGATACAGAGACTGGGAGATGAAGGGGGGTGGGGGGTAGTTTGCTGTTACATTGTTGAAAAGATAAGCATCAAGGAGCGATTGGCATACATTTATTTTGACCACAAATCAGAACAGAGTAAAATATAGGAAACATTCTGGCTACAGTAGACTGCTTCTTACAATGCTACGCATACAAGCCTAGTCTGTAGATATGAAATTGAGAGTGATACAGTAATCATACATATAAATCATTGCTCTGCATAAAGTTTGATTAACTGAAAAATGGAGTGAGTTATATATTGCATGGTATGATACATACATCAAGAAGTAAAGCAGAATGGAGTATTCTTATAAAACGAAATAGAAACAAGGTCAGTTTGCGAATGACATTCTACTTTCCATACAATAGCTATGCGAACTCTTCAAATAATAATTATTAATTTGTAGTTTGCAAACAGAGAGATAATCAAAATCCAACCTCAGACCAGTCGAAACTTTCCCATGGTTGGTTTCTCAAGTCAGAGCTTCCTCTTTCTTGTCTTTTAATTCGTCAAATTAACCAACAAGCGTACGAACAGTTAACTCATAAGTGGAACTAACAGAAACTAAAGACAGAAAAAACATTTGCCGTTCAAGATACAACCAAATATAATATAAAAGAACATATGCTAGTAATTATGCCACTTTTAGAAACTGATGCCTTCATTATTCACTCCCTCTTCTGTTTCCTGCCCCACCTGTACCTACATTCCCAGCACAGACACCCGCAGAGGAGGGCCAGCCCAGCCAGCACACAGCTGCCCAGGATCATCAGAACGTCCAGCAGAAGGAACTGGTACAGCGGCATGTCCTGTCCGGCAGACTTCATGTAGCCGCCGCCATGTTTCATCACGTGGTCCAGCCAGTAGGCTGCCGTGTCTCTGGGTCTGGGGTACAGTTCACGGTACAGCTCTGAAGCCTGCCTGATGGTGGCTGTGTACGTGGAATTCTGCACCAGTTCTTGGATTGCTGCCGCTAAATTGTCAGCTGTGATCTGAATTTTTTTTAAAAACAAATAGTGCACGACAGTTTTAGGTAATTCATAATAGGCAAGAAAGCGAACTTCGCATTCTCCTGCAAAAAGTCACTTCGTCTTCTTCCGGTTAAGTGCCCACAATCAACAATTTGATTTTTATGCTACTATTTCGGTCGAGGCCTCCCGCTCGTCTGGCAAGACGATGGTGACGTAGCGCTGTGGTGAATTGGCCACTGCAACTAGGGCTATTAACGCCCTTGACGGCAAGAGTTAAGCCCTTGTTGTTCAGTATCCAAAAGGGCATTGACTCTCGCAAAAGGCAGCCCCCACCCTTTTCCCTAAGAAAACAAACAAAACTAAAACAATTCATGTCGCCGAGCGGCAGCTAAATTTCCTCGCGGGCTATGCCTAGCAGTGTGGAAGCAGCATGATGTGTACTTAATGGTTCAAAGCATGTTTCAATAGGTGTATGAATAGTAATGGCATTAGTCCTTTATTTCATGCCCAGATTGCACTATTTTGCTTCTCGGATTTAAACATTTTCCGGGGGAGCATGCCCCCGGACATAGGGGTCTTGGTGCTTCGCACCTTCGATGAATTAGCCCCCCCCCCCCCCCCCCTTAAACCCAGAGCCGGCATATTTAAAGCGTTCACGCGAGGCGGCCAAGAGGACGTAAAACACCATTTTCGTCGTCGGGAGGCATCATTCCCCTCGCTGCTGGCAAGAGAGACGGTTCAACCGTTCTTTTTTTTCCCCCTGTTGCTCGAGCCACTGTGAGTCGAACTTCGCAGCGACTAGGCTAGCAGTCTACACCCGATCCCTGGGATCGGTAGTTGTCCCTTTAAAAACTTAGGTCCGGCCCTGCTCCAGGGGTGTGATGCGATGGGTGAAACGACACAGCCGACACAATAAATGCAAATGAAGCAGCAAATGAAGCAGCAAATGATCTACATCACAGAGTAAGCGAAACGCGCGTAGGCGAAACGGATGGCACCCGATCTGGCTCCTCCTCCTGTGCCTTCTAGCTGTTAGCTAGGCGATCCAATCTGTTGGTGTCAGCTAATGCGCATTATTATACTATTATAATATGTATTACATAATATACTATGTGTGAAAATCACTTTGAAAATCTTCAGTTTTTCCTTTAACTGTTGATTGCAAAGCATTTTTATCTCCCTCAATACGTGCTAAACCGATATTGGAGTGAATCTGGAAATACGTATGAATTAAAGTACCTGAAAAGTTGACACAAAAAGTTGTTACTTAGATACAGGCAATGTAATTTACATAAAAGTAAATATATGGACATTAAAAAACACACGAAGATCACTACAATTTTTCTTCTTTAGATCAACCCGATGTTTCTGCACGCTTTATCACCTGAATTGGACACATAGTTGCAGCGATAAAACTTTATTCTAAGAGCAGGGCAAAGTTGACATTTTTAAGTGCCTGTTTTCTGCTTCGTTCTTAACTTTGCCTGTAAAGCAGGAAACCATAATTATACAACTCTGCAAATGAGTTATGAATCAGTGATCACACCAACACACCCACACCCACACCCACACACAAACACATAAACACTGACACACACACACACGCACGCACGCACGCATGCACACACGCACGCACGCGCACACACACACACACACACACACACACACACACACACAACCACATAAACACTGACATACAGATACACACATAGGGGAAGACGGGGTAAAAAGCCCATAGGCGGGTAAGAAGCCCATGCCAATTATCTCATGAAATGAAGCAAATTTCAGTCACGTTTTGCCCATGAGACGAGTGTTAATGTTTAGCATTCGTCTCATGGGCAAATTTGACTCAAATTTGCTTTATTTCATGAGATAATTGGCATGGGCTTCTTACCCGCCCATGGGCGTTTTACCCCGTCTCCCCCTACACACGCACGCACGCACGCACTCACGCATGCACGCACACACATACACACACACCCCCATACACACAAACACACACACACACACACACACACACACACACACACACACACACACACACACACACACACACACACACACACACACACACACACAATATTGTTGAAATACTAGCCTTTCGAATGTCCTTGCAAAGTCCAAAACCTTTACGTTGTATTGTGTTGGCGTTTTGGGCCTGGTCGTTGACAAAAGGTAGATCCAGCATGGGCACCCCATGGTACAGCGCCTGGTAGTGGCTGGTTAAACCGCCATGACTGACCAGCACCTTGGTGTTAGGGTGAGCCAGCAACGAGTTCTGAGGCAGCCACGGTGACGTCATGATATGGAGGGGATCAGATGACCTTATTCTAGATCGAAACACCACCTTCATAGGACTCAACTGGAGAAAGGCGGACATGAGCTTGTTGGAGATATTCTCTGGTAAGTTTAGAATCATTGATCCAAAGCTGACCACAACAACACCTTCTGTGGCGCTGTCCATAAACGTTTTGAATTCAGAATGCAGTGGCTCAGGTGGCATGGCCATTATCCCCCCAATGAACTTTGTGTTGGGCAGCGCTGGGTAGGGAAACCTCAGGATGGGGTCTGCTTCTATCAGCCAGAGTTCCGCCATGGTGTTTAGGCTGCTTAAAGAGATGTAAGGCTTTTCTGGGGCATAACGAGCAACCACATCTTCCAGAAGTAAAGGTCTATGGAACTGTTCATACACAAAGCCTAGTGTGTTCTGTATCCGCTCCCACAGATTCATCTTCTGATCGAAGCTGGATTTGTCTATTGGCACTGTAGCTGGTGAGACCGGAATTCTTCGATTTAACGGCTGGTAAGCACAGTCGAAATAAGCAAATGGTATGTCCAGTTTATAGGGAAACACAGCAAACATCTTGGAAATTGTCATTGAATCATCGAACACAAACAAATCTGGCTTAACAGCTTTGAAATCCTCGTACAGAGTTCGATTGCCCAGAATATCTTGAGCGATTGAAAAGTACATGTCAGTGGGGACACCTATGATGTCATCTTCTAAAAACTGCCTCACACTTTCGTTGATGATATCATCTTCAAAGCTAACAGAGGTGTGATACTCAATGACAGACATGAGGCCGGTTACGTTGACGATTCCTTTTCTTAAGATCCAATCAGAAAGAACCAGCGTGACGTCATGTCCTTTGGACACCTGGGAACGGGCGAGTGTTACGTGAAGCAAAGTGCGGCTGCTCGTGGGAAACGGCATGAAGATGACTCGCTTGGCTGAGGTGCTGATCCATGTCATCCAGCACACAAAGCACAGAGCATACAGCAGGCGGGTCATCGAGACT
Organism: Phymorhynchus buccinoides; assembly: GCA_017654935.2. Classification (NCBI taxonomy): domain Eukaryota; kingdom Metazoa; phylum Mollusca; class Gastropoda; order Neogastropoda; family Raphitomidae; genus Phymorhynchus; species Phymorhynchus buccinoides. The sequence continues at coordinate 87,105,277 of CM065680.1, read as the reverse complement.
GGTTAGTTGTGTAACCTGTTTAACGCCAATTTGAATTTTAGAAATTAATACATAAGAGTATTTATTTATTTATTTATTTATTTATTTAAGAAAATGTAAATAGCGCTTAACCATTAAGCTCTAAGCGCATTACAATTGCACTAACATGATTCATATTAAAAGCAACCCCTTACATACCCCTATCCTTCACATTCTTACACACACACACACACACACACACACACACACACACACACACACACACACACACACACACACACACACAAACTCACAAACACACACACATGCGCACACAAAGAAATATGTACATATTTAACTAAATATAGATAAAATACATGTACATCATAAAATAACAATTTACAATTACATGCAGATTACATTAACCCATCCATTTTCAATTTAGATAAACAAGTTACTCATTGACAATGACCGCAAAAGTAAAGCATACATATAGGTGCACACAAGGTTCACAAACATTCAACAATAGACAAACACGCTCATAAAAGCAAATTAAGACATATCTTCACCACATTCACGGGTTTAAAACCGACAAGAAAAAAGAAGAAGATTTAATGTAAAGCAAATTAAAAGAAAATGTATTCAAAAATACACACACACACACACACGCACGCACGCACGCGCACGCACGCGCACGCACGCGCACACACACACACACACACACACACACACACACACACACACACACACACACACACACACACACACACACACACACTACATCATGAGTTGCAACCATGTTTTGAAACGACCACAGCTGTTGCCATAGCTTACTTTTTATTGCTGTATTGTTAATTCCACTGTATTGCTGTGCCTTTCATACAAATGCGAACTTGTAGTCTTTTGGCCTGACTAAAAGTATTTCATGAACCGATTCTTGTACTGTGTCTAGCCCACTAAATTATAGATACTATGCCACTCACTCACACCCAGTACCCGACACTCCGAGCCCAATAGACGATTTTCGGAAAAAACAACATAGGGGAGAACACTTCGTGAAAATTAGAATTGTTTTCCTCCATTACTCTGTCAAATTCCATAGCAACAATGCAGCAATGGCGTCGAAGCTTGAAACCGCAGGATGGAGTCAGCGACATGCAAACTTTTGTTTTAGAAAAATGAAGGGCGTCCAGTATCCACAAACTGATAAAACTTGCAAAATGTGACGTACAAATATAATTTTTAATAACATTAGTTTTAAAATGACGCACAATGTTGTAAGTGATGTAAGTTTAATCAAACACACGAGCCGAGAGCAGTGGATTTACCTGAAGGTAGAGTAACTCCCCCTGTTTGACCGATTGAATTAGGCAAGATCACTCCCACACACCATGAAATTACTCCCCTTAATTATTTTCGAACAATTCCTATTAGTTATCTACTAGCATTGAAGAGAGACTTCAGATGCCATTATGCACATTGATAGAATTCGGTTAAGAGAAGGAGACATGACAAAAGGTAATGGGGTCATGATTTATTTAGGTCAAGAATAAGCAGTAACTAAGCACATGCATTGAAACAGCTAATGAAACAAACATCCATTTAAACAAAAATCAAAAACAGGACAGCTAACTCAACCAAATAAACAGAATTGTTGAGCATAGCAAGTAGATATGTTGTACGGAACAACAACAATAACAACACTTCGTAAAACATGATGCTTAACATATCAGAACTACAAACCCGAACCACAAGACTTCTTGTGTTTTGTGTTTAAAGTTTTACCAAAAAAGAAGAATAAAAACAAGTAAGGAAATAAAATGCTGCTCACCCTGTTTGACCCACTCGGCATGTGTGTAACTACCTTAATATGTGACAAATAAAATAGTGAAAGCTAAACACGTTTATTATGGAAGACGTTTGCTATGGGATGCTGTATGCAACTTGCCAATTCATTCCACAACAAATCGACAATCTCCCTTCCAGTCCCGACTAACAAGAAATAAATCAGCCCATTCAAGAGAGGTCGCAACAAGGAACTCTATGGGAGCTCGCTAGCTGCAAAATAAATAACTTTGAGATCTCGTTGTTTTTTTCTTCTTTAGGAAAGCATGGAAATGAATTGTGCGTAATGTTAATGTTAATGTTAATGTTAATGTTCCACTGTGGAACTGTCCGAACATTAATTGTTTTCCACACACAAATAGATTACATTTTAGAAAAAAACGATGCCAGGTTAAAAGTTGAAACGTTGAACTGCAACAAGGTTATCTTGAGAGAGAGAGAGAGAGAGAGAGAGAGAGAGAGAGAGAGAGAGAGAGAGAGAGAGAGAGAGAGAGAGAGAGAGAGAGAGAGAGATGACAAATGACAAATGACAACTTTTATTGACAATGACTTACAGTCTTCATGTCAAGGGGGTGAATACGGGATCAAAGCGAAAAACAAAAGCATAACATTACGCTTGTACATAAACATAAGCAATTCGCAATTCAAGCTCACACGCGCGCGCGCACACACGTACGCACACACACTCACACACACGCGAACACACACACACATTCACGCACGCACGCACGCACATTCACGCACACGCACGCACACACACACACACACACACACACACACACACACACACACACACACACACACACACACACACACACACACACACACACACACACACACTTAAAAGTTGAAACGTTGAACCGCAACAAGGTTATCTTGAGAGAGAGAGAGAGAGAGAGAGAGAGAGAGAGAGAGAGAGAGAGAGAGAGAGAGAGAGAGAGAGAGAGAGAGAGAGAGAGAGAGAGAGAGCTCAGAACTCAGAAACTTTATTTTACAAGGAAAAGAATTTAGGCTGGGCCTAGTCTTCCATTCTGTCCTTGAGAGAGAGAGAGAGAGAGAGAGAGAGAGAGAGAGAGAGAGAGAGAGAGAGAGAGAGAGAGAGAGAGAGAGAGAGAGAGACAGACAGACAGACAGACAGACAGACAGACAGACGGAGAGAGGTACGTGGCACATTCAGGCTGGTTTACTTCAAGTAAACCCTTTCTCAGTGTCAATGTATGTGTCTTCGTGGGTCTGTATGTATGTGTGGGAGGGGGTAATGAGGGGGGGGGGGGGGGGTGATCCAGGAGGAGCATATGAGTTGATGAACTTAGTATCAAATAAATCGGCAGTGAATTTGTTGACTGATAATAATCTCCTCTTAGTGATGATCATTACTTCAAGCACACAATTAATTAACCCAAGCAGAACTTTGCTTGTATGAAGTTCACGAGCTATCTAACTGCAAAGAAGACATTGGAAACGTCTGCCAAAACTAAGAAGAAGAGACAAATAGCCATACAAACATACACTTTTGTAAAATAAAGAACAGAAACTGCAGACAGCAAAAGCAAAAGAGAAATCGTCGAACCGGTAAAGACACAAAACAGTTATCTCACCTGAGGTAAACCCTTTTATGGGGTATTGCTTTGGTGATAAAATTCACTTTTGTACCCGAAAGAGAAAATATAGGGTAAGACGGGGTAAAAAGCCCATGGGCGGGTAAGAAGCCCATGCCAATTAGGCCTATCTCATGAAATAAAGAACATGTCAGTCACAGTTTGCCCATGAGACGAGTGTTAATGTTTAGCATTCGTCTCATGGGCAAATTTGACTGACATTTTCTTTATTTCATGAGATAGGCCTAATTGGCATGGGCTTCTTACCCGCCCATGGGAAAGAACAATCTAGCTAGCTCCCTTTTTGTGAACAAAAACCCGCTTACGGCAGAAATTTCAAGAAGAGTACAATTGCTAGTTTTGACACCATGGAATACCTTCGAGAGACGCATCTAGTCTTTGTTGCACGCTCCAGTTGCCATAATTATTTAACCCATCTGAGTCAACGAAGAGAAATAGGTGAATGGCATTTACAATTCATATTCAGTACACCGCTCTTTAGACAACCATTGAATGATGAAAGGCCTACAGCCGCTGTAGTCATGAGTACGAATTAGAAATTCAAAACCGGGGACTAGTATGTAACTCAGGCTAAATTTACAGCCAATCGTTTCGGGAGTTTAGTATCATTTACATACTATTCCTCGTGTTGACTGCCTAATTCGTACTCATGACTACAGGGCGAGGTCAGTAAAGGGCGAGAGAGAAAATGGGTTTAACGTCCACGACCAGTATTTTGAATATCTGTTGTGTGCGTGGGGTAAACTTACTTGTTTTCCCTATGCAAAGCGCAGTGAGTCCTGCTGTGTCAGGATAATAGCGCTTTAGAAGATTGATTTATTATTATTACTATTGTTATTATAGGCTCACGTGGGACATTACTAGGGGAAGACGGGGTAAAAAGCGCATGGGCGGGTAAGACGCCCACCCCAATTATCTCATGAAATAAAGAAAATTTCAGTCAAATTTGCCCATGAGACGAATGCTAGACATTAACGCTCGTCTCATGGGCAAAATGAGACTGAAATTTGCTTCATTTCATGAGATAATTGGGGTGGGCTTCTTACCCACCCATGCGCTTTTTACCCCGTCTTCCCCTATGGCCAAACGAATACCCTTAACTTTTGCGTGCACACACTAACTTTCACGGGCGCAGATTCAGCCTGAATGTAGGTTATCTTTACCTGGTTGTTTTTGTGAGCGTTGCACGTGAAAGTTGAATTTGAATTTAACTCTTGTTTTTCTGGTTCTTAGTATGAATAGATGTTTCTTCAGTTCTGTTTCTGGTTGTTAATACAGAAGGTTGTCGAGGAAAGAACTCCGTCCTCTAGTTTGTGAGGATGTCTTTATAACCCAGTAACCAGTGGACTGGGGTAAGTGTTTGTAATTAGAATGTATAGTGATGAATGTATTTTGTAGTGGCAATGATTATGAATTGAATGTGTACTATTTTGCGCAGAGCATAATTTGAGAAAGACGTTCATTGTTTGTGTTCTGCATTTTATTATAATCAATAAGTACTCAAGGGAGACAATCATTATTTGACAGTCGTTTTTGGTACTCTTATTACTTGAATAATATTCGACTGTTTCATGTATTGCGTTTGTATTTCTATTAGCAAAATAATTCCTTGTTTTTGTATTTTTTTACGAAGATATAGTTTCCCACATGACTGAGTAGAGGGTTTATTGTGGGGAGTTAACTTCAGGCATATGGACTGAAGATGCATTCATTTTCATTAATGATTTACCTGAGGAAATTGAATCATCTTGTAAAATTTTCGCTGATGATACAAAAGTTTTTAATAAGTCTTGCAACAGTAGTTCATTACAGAAGGATCTAAATAAACTGCTAATTTGGACCGATAGGTGGAACCTTTATTTTAATACAGACAAGTGTAAAGTTATGCATATTGGTAAATCTAACCCTAACGTTGAATATGTTATGACAAAGGACAACAAGATATGCTTATTAAAAACATGTGATCATGAAAAAGATCTTGGGGTAACATTTGACAAAGATATGTCTTTTAATACACATATTCAGAATTGTATTGGTAAAGCCTGTCAAATGATTGGTTTGATTAGGAGAACATTTTTGAACATTGACCGTGACATTTTCATTAAGTTATATAAATCATTGGTAAGACCAAAACTAGAATATGGTAACATCATATGGTCTCCTATGTTCAAGTACCAATCTAAAGCTATTGAAAAAGTTCAGCGCAGAGCCACTAGACTTGTGAAAGAGTGTGTGACGAAGTAATGGGTTAAAAGGCTAAGTCCCTAGGGAAGACTTTAGAAAATTTGCCTTTAGCCCACTTCTCTAGGGTATGGGAGATGAGCAACTTTCCCGGCCCCTTTTCATCTAATAAATTTATATTTGTGCCCGGGTTCTGGCTCGTATGGTTGTAAGAAATACAAGTGGTTGAATTGCTCTAAATGGCAGACAGAGAGAAGTAGGGTTTTACATGAAATTACAAGACTCCCACTCTCATCAGTCTGACCAAAGGGTTCAGGATTATTTGACACTTGTATTTTATTTACTCCCAAAATCTGCATAAGATTATGCAACAATAATAATAAAGCAGCTCAATGGCGCCAAAACAAAATATGGATAAAAAAACAATGGAATCCGAAAGGATTTACAAGACTTTTGTCTTTCTATAAGGTTCGCCCCATGCCGGAAGGGTTACTAATTATCTTCATTGTCCGTAGGAAAGTTCAAATGATTGGCGCAGTCCGGGGGACTTAGCTGTTGTCAGGTTCCTCCGTAGTGATCGGCGAGTGCTGGTGTGGCTGGGCTTGCTCGTCAGATGAGAGTAGCTCCCAGTCGTTCCGGTTACGGCTTCGCGGGATGGCACGGTTCAAGCGTGGTCTCCTCGCGGATTCTGGGTGCGGGGCGTCTTTCCCGTCTTGGTGCTTGGTGGAGTCCGGGATAATCTTCCGGCCCACGATGCCCTGCTGATAATCACAGGAGAAGGTGGATGTAGATCTCTATGGCTTAGAGACAAGGGGCTTCAGTCGGCAGGGCATTAGTGAATCCCAACCGGCTTGAAGGCTTCCCTTGTACAATAGCACTATTTAATAAATAAACTGAATTTCAGTTAACAAACTGAGATCAGAAAAACATAAAAGGTGATCAATCCATCATCACTCTCCATCCAACACCTGGAAAGGAATGGTATCATAAAGTGCAAGATTGCGGCCCATAGGTTTCCTACTAAAAATAGACAAATGGGTTAGTAGGCATAAACTCCGGTTCTGGTACCAAAAGTGTTCAAGTCAAAAACACACACACACACAAATAATCAGTGTGCATAAATAGAACAGAATGTTTACCACTTCTTTTCTATAACATATCTATCTACTCCTTATTCATCATTGAACATAGGATCTAGATCAAAACTAGGGTCAAACACACAACCAGTCTCAATCACCAGTCATCAATAAGACTTACTAGGTGGGCTATTCTGGCTGGGAGAGGTGTTGCTCTAGTCAGTTTCAGCGTCTTGTGTGAAAAACTTTTTCTCACTACGCCAATTATAGCCTTCACTTTCAAACAATGAAAGCCTGCTATTGGTTTATTACAGTCGACACGTCACAAGATGATGTTCAGAGTGTACCGAACAATCACGCGCCTATTACATCCTTATCACGTGCCGGACATTCAAATCCTTCTCGTGCTCGGAAAGGAAGGGTTGAAAGGGGCCGACTGTGGTTGTCACTTTCTTGTGATGAGACGGTAGATAAGAGGGGGGGGGGGGGGGGTGAAGGGAGATAACCTCGGTAGGTGGTACGTGCTGACCGGGGAGACAAGTCGAACTTCAAACAGACAACGCCCTTACTCGGCGTTCTCTTTGAAGCGGCCGGGCAATTAACGTGGCGGCCGGTCAGAGAAAAGAAAAGGAGAGGGGGGGGGGTGTAGATAAAGAAAGAGGGGTCGCGCGGGACACTTACGTCACAGAGGCCCCCCGAAGAAAAGATTCTGGTACCGGAATCTTCCTGTGGAACGCCGACTCCACTTTCGACTTGGGTGACAGGGACAAATTAGTGGGGAGACTGGGTCGGCTGGAATGGTGGAACATCTGGTCGCAACACAGAGTTCAAAGGAGCAGGTGGGTTAGAGATCAGTGGAATGGATTCCGACTGACGTTGGTGCGGCAATCCTGTGTTGAGTTGTCCCAAGGTTGATTGCAGAATAGCAAACACCTCTTGCCTGAGTTTCCCCTTTAGCCTGGATTCATCATTGCTGATGATGTGGTTTGGTAGGCCGATTCGGGCGAAAATGGCTTTGAGTGCCGCGGCTATCTGGCTAGCATCAAGTGAGGAGATTGGGGCGGCATCGCACCTCATGGTACATATGTCGACCACGGTGACTATGTACCGGAATTTCTTCTTCCGTATCAATCATGGGATACATTTTTTAGCGCACCACAATACAATTTGACTAGAAACCCTTATGGCAAGGTCTTTATTAAACGTTTCAACACTAATATCAGAAAAAATTGCTTCAGCAATAGAGTTGCTAACTCCTGGAATGATTTACCTAACGAACTAAAATGTGCACCCAATACTAACTTATTCAAAAATCGTCTCGATAGATCTCCAATTTATTTAATCCTATTTAGATGCTTTGACGAGTAATCGTAGGAAAATTTTGACCGCGAAACCTTGACCAGTATTTGACATAACACTGATTACAAAGATGGGACTATCTAAAAAGCTTGTCAGCTTGTGTTGTCCCTATCTACTACTACTACTACTACTACTACTACTACTACTACTAAGATATTATTGTAGTTTTCAGTGCGGGTTATGGGATTCAAGACACGTCACGGAGGGTTGGCTGTGAGTTCTCAACTCTACACCATGAGGCCTGACTCGCCGACTGAGCGTGGTGCTTGATACTTACCTGCACTACTGAATGGTCGTCACTGAGGGTTGGCTGAGAGTTCTCAACTCTACACCATGAGGCCTGCCTCGCCGACTGAGCGTGGTGATTGATACTTACCTGCACTACTGAATGGTCGTCGTTGTTGTCGACGTACCTGCGGTACTGGTGACCTTGGTGTGGTCGCTGGTGTGTGGCCTTCTTGTGGCGACACTTCCTGGTGTGTGGCCTTGGTGTGGCTACACTCTAATCTGCGAGATCGTCGCCGTGGGCATCTTCAATGTGTGCTGGCAGTGGGTGCCATGATTGTGTTTTGTACCAGCAATGTGAGACAACTGTGATTGTCTTCAGTGAGGTACCAGAGTGGTGCCTATTTCCCCCTTCATCGTCCCCTTCCTAAATCGTCGTCCATCTCGTTCGTTGTCCCCTCATCTTTCCCATCGTTCGTCGCCTTTAATATAACATCAAACGGTAACAGCCTTCGTCATCATCGTCTGAAGTGTCTTCATCGTCCAGCGTTGTTTATCTTCCTTGTTTGAACATTATAAGTTTGTATATTACTCGTTATTCCTAGTCTCTCTATTATTTGTGTATGAATATTACGCTCCATTGTTTGGTTTAATAGTTAACTTGTTGAACTTACTATTGCCTTTTGCGTGAGTGAGGTGTGAACGGAAAATATATATATATATATGGATATGGATATGAGAGAGAGAGTGAGAGTGAGAGAGAGGGAGAGAGAGAGAGAGAGAGAGAGAGAGAGAGAGAGAGAGAGAGAGAGAGAGAGAGAGAGAGAGAGAGAGAGAGAGAGAGAGAGAGAGAGAGAGAGAGAGAGGGGAGACTGTACTGGGGGATTCTTTCTTTTATTATTATTTTTTTATTATTATGTGGACTCAATAGTCCAAACGAATTATCAAACACACACACACACACACACACACACACACACACTGCAACACAATCTAATTATACACACAGAATGTGGGTCACAACAATGACGTCAAGAAAAGTTACGTGTTGTATTTGTTACGTCAAGTTTGTTCTACTGTCTGTCCCGCGTCCAAGGCCAAAAGCCGAAATATTGGGAATAGTCTACATTCTTTCTTGTTAGTTTTCATTCTCATTTTTTTGTTCTGCTATATATATATATATATATATATATATATATATATATATATATATATATATATATAGTATGAAAGAAAAATCTCAGTGAATAGCCAGTTATCATACATACTTCGCTTATTTAAAATTAAATATCTTACTAAATTTTTTATCAGTTCAGAATTTTAAACTAAAATAATTTATTTTTTTTTAAACCCAAGATTAAAACTTAAGTCCGAGATGTAAATTTTTCCCCTGTATAGGGAAGTCCCGGGGGGCAGAGTTATCTTCCCCTGGTAGGACACATTAAATTTTTTTTATTTTAGCCCGAGATGTACATTTTCCCCCTAATTTATAGGGATGTCCTGGGGGCAGATGTTTTCTTCCCCCGGTAGGGCTTGTAAAACTTTTAGATCTTTCTTTCACCTACTAACTCTTGTAAAATATCGAACATATATTTGTAAATAAATCCTTTTTTTTAAAAATAAATAAGGGCCATTAATGGTTTTTTATTATTAAAAACTGAAGTTAAATCTTCTTTTTAACATTTGTAGCCCTGAAATTTTAATCCCGGGGGAGTTTAGGGTTTTCGGTTGGGTCACAAAAGGCTTAAATAACAAAAGAAACTTATCTATTAAAATTAAAAAAAAACCTATCTTAAATTTTATCAAAGTATTACCAGACTCCTTTAAATAGCCTAAAAAAAAATCTCGTCAGACTAATATTCCAAAAACGGCTTGCGCCTCTAAAAAAAATATCCCCCCAACACTATTTTTGTTCATGTCCCTGTCCCCGTAACGTTTTTATATTTTGTCCTGTCCCTCAATCTAAATCCAAGTAAAAATGTCTCATATGTGCCCTTAGGGGTCGAGAGGACGTAAAACACTAGTTACCACCAGTGAATAGCCAGCTCCGTACCCCTATTCTGAAGGACTGAAAAGTTAGTGCATTTGAAATGCAGAATAGTTTGCTTTGATAAAGCTTTTCTGTGTCCAATGTCTTTATTTGTGAACCTCATATATATATATATATATATATAAAAGTCAAAAATAAAAGTCAAAAATAACAACCGCATAGCTAGGCTTCCCACTCCACACATATTTTGTACGAGCTTTCGCTTTATTTAAGCTTCATCAGGTATATATATATATATATATATATAAAACGTTCACACTAAAAAAAAAACAAACAGGCAAAATAAAACATTTCCCAAATTTTCGAGGTTTTACTCCTCTTTGTCAAGGACAATGATAAAATGACACAGGTAAAAATCGCATCGCATACAGCAGAAAACATTGGTGATTAAAATTCATTCTTAAAACAAAATAAATTAAAATCCCGTGAATTTTGAACATACAGGTAAAAATGAAGCTATTGCAAGAAAGAGATGAAAAGTGAACGAGTTAAGGTAGGTGGTGTGTGTGTGTGTGTGTGTGTGTGTGTGTGTGTGTGTGTGTGTGTGTGTGTGTGAGTAAGTGTGTGTTGTGTGTGAGTGTGCGTGTGCGTGTGCGTGTGCGCGTGTGAGTGAGTGTGAGTGTGAGTGTGAGTGTGCGTGTGCGTGTGCGTGTGCGTGTGCGCGTGTGCGTGTGCGTGTGCGCGTGTGCGTGTGCGTGTGTGTGTGCGTGTGTGTGTGCGTGTGTTTGCGTGTGCGTGCGTGCGCGTGCGTTTGTGTGTGTGTGTGCGTGCGCGTGCGTGTGCGTGCGTGTGTGTGCGTGAGCGTGTACGTGTGTATGAGTGTGCGTGTGCGTGTGTGTGTGTGTGGAAATGGGCTAAGGGGATTAGGGGAAGAAAGGAGGGACTGACAGAGAGCAAAAGGAGTACACAATAGAAGACACAGCCTTATTTCAACGTTCGCGGGAACTCTGATCATGTTTTAAATATCCCATTAAATTATGCCACGGGCTATATAAATATATTTATCCCATTGGATAAATAATTTCCGCTGAAAGGAGGTATAACATGAATAGTGTATACCTTATCAAATTTCATTAAGAAAAATAATAAATCAAAAATAAATAATAAAACTGTCAATATTACATTAAGACATTGGGATAATAGGCCAGTCAAATCCTGCACATCCATAAACTAAATAACATGCGATGAAGATGGCATATGAGACAAGTAGCCTACGCTATGACATTCTCGTTGTCTTTGCTGATCTACCCATCAACATCGCAATGAAAAGATAAGGCTAACTCCGGAAACAAACACATTATATTGTTTAAACATCTCTTTTATCTTATATTTCTATTAGGTTATCTGCCCATAATAGGAAGACCCGAAACATTTATGCTATGTCTTGGGGGTATCTTACATTAATTTAGTTGATGCTGACCAATTCCTCACACATGATAATCGGAATGAAATCCATAGTTTGAGAAATATAAACAATGCAAAGCATGTACTTATATTATTTAGTTTTGATCAGGAAACTGGCTCCTGTCATCCACTTGGTATATGACAAGAATAGGCGTAAGGAGGCAAAAGGAGGGGAGGTGGGGAAGTAGGGAAGAGGGGGTGTTGGAAGAAGGTTTTTGGCAGCCAAACAGAGGCCTGAATTCCAGAAGGCAGTGAATTAATCAATGGCATTCAGGCCAAAAGGGACTAGGGTTTTGAGTTTTTTCATCCAAAACTTTTCCCTGCTGAGTCTGTGTGTGAGATTGTCTGAAGGGAGCTGCTCTATGACTAGGCATTTCATGTTGGACAGAGTATGGTTGGGTAGATTGAAGTGAAGGGTGACTGGAGTGCCTACATTCTTCTTGATGTGTGAACGGTGGAGGTAGAAGCGTGTTTGGAGTGAATTGCTTGTTTCCCCCACGTATTGGGTCTTGTCACAGAGATTGCAGTACAGGAGATAGACGATGTTACTGGTTTGACATGTAGTGTGCTGGCGGAAGGAGAATGTTTCCCCAGTCTGGTGGCTGTGGAAGGTGTTTGTTTCTGCGGCATGCTCTCTGCATGTTACACACTTTTTGGTGCATTTGAAGAAACCAAGGGGGGCATTGGGAATTTGTTTGGGAAGTGCTTAGGGCATGAGAATGGTTTTTAGTGTTCGGCTGTTTTTTTCGCCCAAAATGGGAGGAAGGGGAATTGCGTTCTTAAGTCTGCTGTTGGTGAGAACAATGTTCTGATGGAGCTTTTGAAACCACTGATGCAGTGGGGGGTTGCAGGGGTTGTGAGTGACAATGACTGGTGTTCTGCTGTCAGTGACGTTGGGTTTATAGGTTAGTGTTTCTGTTCTAGGAATTTGTTTGGCTTTGTCTAGAGCTTTCTGCAGTACTTTAGGTTTGTATCCTCTAAGAAGGAATTTGAACATTTGCTCTGAGCGGAGGGTGAAGTCTTGAGGTTTGGAGCAAATACGTTTGATTCTTAAGAACTGACTGAATGAGAGATTCGTTTTGCAGTGGACTGGATGACTGGAACTGTAGTGTAAGTATGCATGCGAGTCAGTGGGTTTGGTGTGAAGGTCTGTGTGTATGAAGTGATTGTCAAGGAAGAGTCTGATGTCGAGAAATGGGAGTTGGTCAGAAGAAGTGCTGTGGGTAAATTTGATGGTGGGGTGAGCAGTGTTGATGTATGAGAGGAATTGTTGGAGTTCTGATTGGGATTTGGTCCAGAGAAGACAAATATCATCAATGAATCTTTTCCAGAAAGTGGTGGGCACCGGAACAGGACTATTAGCAAGGAGCTTAGTTTCTAACCACCCCATGAAAAGGTTTGCAACAGAGGGGGCCATAGGAGTTCCCATTGCAGTACCAGAAACTTGATGGTATGTTTTCCCTTCGAATGTGAAGTAATTGTTTTGCAGAATGTGGTTCATGATGTCAAGGACTGTCTGCGTGGGAGGTAAGTCGGGGTCATCAGTCAGTCGAAGGTAGTGTTCTACTGCGTCGTTCAGGTCTGGGTGGGGTATGTTGGAGTACAGTCTCACAACGTCAATAGTCACAAGAGTAACGTTATGGAATGGGCCGTGTTGGAGGTTCCAGTCGCTAATGGTTTTGAGGAAATGGGTCGAGTCTTGGATGTAGCTGGGGAGGGAAGAGACTGTGTCGCGTAACCAGTGGTCTACCAAAGCAGAGAGTTTTTCGGTTGGTCCTCCCACCCCTGAAACTATCGGTCTACCTGGAGGCTGTTGTAAGGACTTGTGGATCTTGGGGAGGTGGTAAAACAGGGGTGTCCTAGCCGCTCTAGGGTCAGTGAGGTCCCACTTGTGCGTGGTAGTATCTATGATGCCTTTAGTCAAAAGATCATTAACAACTGCGTTGGATTTAGTAACTATTTGGGCAGTGGGGTCTTTGTTTACTACTGCATAGTGGGCTGTATTGTCTAACAAGCGATTAGCTTCACTAATGTAGTCACCTGTGTTTTGCACCACTACCTTCCCTCCCTTGTCAGCCACACTTATCCGGATGGATCTGTCCATTACCTGTTGGCGAAGTTCATGAACTGCTTTCCGTTCTGGTTGAGATACATTGTAATATTTAGCTTTTTCTGCTTTAAAGTTCTCAACACGATTGTGTAGAGTGTCACAGAAAATGTCCAGTTCTTTTTCTGTCCCTTTGGGTGGTACGAACCCGGTTGGCTTGTAGAACTTTGGTGCTGGGGGCTGCGAATCTGGCGGGGCGTCATAGTCGTAGAACAGCTCCTTGAGGCGCAGTTTCCTGCACCCCTCTGCTACGTCTTCACACAGCTGGTCGGGTCCAGGGTGGTAGAACAGCTCCTTGAGGCGCAGTTTCCTGCACCCCTCTGCTACGTCTTCACACAGCTGGTCGGGTCCAGGGTGGTAGAACAGCTCCTTGAGGCGCAGTTTCCTGCACCCCTCTGCTACGTCTTCACACAGCTGGTCGTGATCAAGGGTGCGGGGTGTCGGGCAGAACTTTGGGCCCAGGGATAACACATGGCATTGTTCATCTGTTAACTGCTGGTCTGAAAGGTTAACCACAAACTGTCTGTCGGATTCACGTTTTGTACTGGTTGGCATGCCCTGAAGGTTCTTTTTGAATCTTCTGTTTCTGGGTTTGGAATTGACAGAGGGATTGGGCGTTGGTCCGGGTTGTGGTTTATCCTGAAGGGTTTTCTCGCGTAGCAATGCCTGTAGTTTTCTTTGTTTTCTTTTGAAGCAGGTTTTCCTTTTCGAACAGTATAGTTGGTATTTGAATCGAAGAACCGCTTCAAAAATGAAATAGTCTGAATCTTTGAACAACTGATGAGTTTTTCGTCCAGTATCTCTCTTTCCTTGTCAACAAGAGTATGATAACTGTCCTTACAAGTCAGTTATACTGTCCAAAAAAAGATACGCATAACTTGTAGGCCTAGTCAAAGTTTCATCTTAATTTCAAAACTTAACAGAAAATCACACAATGCGATTTTCGTTTTGAAATTTGACATGGTGCTAGCTGCAGGTATGGCAAGTACATGTGTATCCTCAAATCATTCAGTCAGTTGATATCCGTGGGTGTGAGGGCTGTCAGAACAGTAGGGTGTGACCGCCTTGAACAGCAACAAGTGCCTGGGACACTATCAGCATGGGACTTGATCAGACGGCGAATGTCTTGCTGTGGGATGAAGTCCCACTCCTCCTGCTGTGCTTTCAACAACTTGCGGTGATTCACTGGCACATCTTCTCGGCCATGCACGCGTCTATCCAGTTCATCCCTGAAATGTGTTATTTTGGGTTCATGTCTGATGATATGGTTGGCCAGAGAATTTCGTGGAGGTGATTGTCGGTGAGCAACTGGGTGCCGAGTCGCACAGTATGAGGTCCGCGCCTTGTCATGTGTGACGAGGTAATGGGTTAAAAGGCTAAGTCTCTAGGGAAGACTTTAGATAATTTGCCTTTAGCCCACTTCTCTAGGGTATGGGAGATGAGCAACTTTCCCGGCCCCTTTTCATCTAATAAATTTATATTTGTGCCCGGGTTCTGGCTCGTCAGATGGTTGTAAGAAATACAAGTGGTTGAATTGCTCTAAATGGCAGACAGAAAGAAGTAGGGTTTTACATGAAATTACAAGACTCCCACTCTCATCAGTCTGACCAAAGGGTTCAGGATTATTTGACACTTGTATTTTATTTACTCCCAAAATCTGCATAAGATTATGCAACAATAATAATAAAGCAGCTCAATGGCGCCAAAACAAAATATGGTTAAAACACAATGAAATCCGAAAGGATTCACAAGACTTTTGTCTTTCTATAAGGTTCGCCCCATGCCGGAAGGGTTACTAATTATATTCGGTGTCCGTAGGAAAGTTCAAATGATTGGCGCAGTCAGGTGGACTTAGCTGTTTGAAGTTCTGGGCTTGCTCGTCAAGTGAGAGTAGCTCCCAGTCGTTCCTATTACGGCTTCGCGGGATGGCACGGTTCAGGCGTGGTCTCCTCGCGGATTCTGGGTGCGGGTTGTCTTGGCGACGGACCCGTCTTGGTGCTTGGTGGAGTCCGGGATGATCGTCCGGCCCACGATGCCCTGCTGATAATCACAGGAGAAGGTGGATGTAGATCTCTATGGCTTAGAGACAAGGGGCTTCAGTCGGCAGGGAATTAGTGAATCCCAACCGGCTTGAAGGCTTCCCTTGTACAATAGCACTACATGTAGTTAATAAATAAACTGAATTTCAGTTAACAAACTGAGATCAGTAAAACATAAAAGGTGATCAAGACAACATCATTCTCCATCCAACACCTGGAAAGGAATGGTATCATAAAGTGCAAGATTGCGGCCCATAGGTTTCCTACTAAAAATAGTGCAAGATTGCGGCCCATAGGTTTCCTACTAAAAATAGACAAAAGGGTTAGTAGGCATAAACTCCGGTTCTGGTACCAAAAGTGTTCAAGTCAAAAACACACACACACACAAATAATCAGTGCATAAATAGAATAGAATGTTTACCACTTCTTTTCTATAACATATCTATCTACTCCTTATTCATCATTGAACATAGGATCTAGATCAAAACTAGTCAAACAAACCAGATCTCAATCACCTGCCATCAATAATACTTACTAGTGGGCTTATGATGACTGGTTGTGAGTGTTGCTCTAGCTACGTTTCAGCATCTTGTGTGACAACTTTTTCTCACTACGCCAATTATAGCCTTCACTTTCAAACAATGAAAGCCTGCTATTGGTGTATTACAGTCCACACGTCACAATTTGCTGTTCTAAATGTACTGAACAATCACGCGCCTATTCCATCCTTAGCACATTCCTGACATTCCTAACCTTGTGATTCAAAAGGAAAAACCGTGTTCAAAGGGAGATAACCTCGGTTGTCACTTTCTTGTGATGAGACGGTAGAAAGGGGGGGGGGGGGGTGAAGGGAGATAACCTCGGTAGGTGGTACATGCCGACCGGGGAGAAAGAGATAACGCCCTTCCGCGGCGTTCGTTTGAAGCAGCTGGGCAATTAACGTGGCGGCTGGACAGAGAAATGAAAAGGCGAGGGGGGGGAGGGGAGGGGAGGGGGGGGGGGGGGGGGGTGTAGATAAGAAATAAAGAAAGCGGGTCGCGCGGGACACTTACGTCACATCCTGCAGGAACACAGCGTTAATGTCGTGCAGAAGAGGAAGGACGTGTGGACACAGAATGTCCTTAGGTAGTGCTTTGCAGTTAGGCGCCCTTGCACCAACACTAAGGGATTCCCTTTCGTAGACATTTGCGAACAAGGTGTTAACTCTGTGTTCACGAAATTGCATGAGATGTTATCCATGTATGGCACGTGGGCATGAAAAAAAATCGCTTTTCTGACATTTTAGGCACTGTGTGCGCATGCGCATGCGCAGAGAGAAACATTGACAGCGATCATGACAAGGACCACTGGGTGAACACTTCTAGTAGTTTGGAGGATATGCGTGCTGCAAAACAATGACGGCAACGACATTTGAAAAAGTATGCGTTTCTTTTTTGGGACAGTATATATATACACAACACATACAAGCATTCTATATAAACCAGTCTGTAACACCGGGGGGAAGAGGCCTGATACCGCTGTTGTCATATTACCAAAATAATAATAATCTTGGATTTATATTCATTCTGCCTTTAGTTTTTGTTTTCCTAATTCGCGCGCGCGTGTGTACGTGTGTACGTGTGTGTGTGTGTGTGTGTGTGTGTGTGTGTGTGTGTGTGCTTATGGGTTATAAATCCAATGTGTTATTCAATATTGAACTACATTTAACTACATTCGTACCGTCTTGCATGACTTTATGAACGTCTACAGAACGAGTGACATGAGGTTTGACAGTAATCCCAACATTTATATCATACTCATCCGGATTCAGGGTGTGGCTGCCCACGTGGCGGGGTAATCAAACACGGTCACATACTTAATTTTCTCAGCCATAGCGGGTACATAATGCAAATAACCATCCCTGTGAACATGAAGATTGACTAATATCGCCTCTAGATTTTAATGTTTCTAAATGATACATTAAGCATATAGGACATTTTTAATGAAACATTTACTCCGTCTGATCGACATAAAATATAAACAGAACAACTATGCAAGACAAACCCAAATCTTCTCAGCATAGGAAAAAGCAACTGACGTAAATACTATTAAGCTTCAGCACAGCGTTTAGAAGTCATTCTCATTACATTGAGAGACTGATGTCATCCACTTCACTCCCTCTTCTGTTTCCTGCCCCACCTGTACCTACATCCCCAGCACAGACACCCGCAGAGGAGGGCCAGCCCAGCCAGCACACAGCTGCCCAGGATCATCAGAACGTCCAGCAGAAGGAACTGGTACAGCGGCATGTCCTGTCCCGCAGACCTCATGTAGCCGCCGCCATGTTTCATCACGTGGTCCAGCCAGTAGGCTGCCGTGTCTCTGGGTCTGGGGTACAGTTCACGGTACAGCTCTGAAGCCTGCCTGATGGTGGATGTGTACGTGGAGTTCTTCACCAGTTCTTGGATTGTAGATGCTAGTTCGTCAGCTGTAACCTGGAAAAGTTTATAATAATATTGTTTTCTACATTACGTTATTGAGCGAGGGTATCACTTACTCATTTGTGATAAAAGACACTTTAAGAAATAAGAATAAGAAATGTAGTGCATCTATTGTTTGTCTTTGTTCTTTCTCTTTCTGTGCAAGCATTAACTGCAGCATCCCATGATATTCAAACACAAAAAAGTAATATGTGATACATATACTGTTGACAATTTATGAGGAAATCAGCTTTGACAATTAAACAGTACTAATCACAGTCCACACTTCGCCAACATAATTTTTTTTATTATGTCTGTTTCAATTTGGTCAATACTAACATACCACACAACCACTCAAGAAATATGAAGTAAAACACTTCTTGATTCAACACGAGAATGCAGGTTTTGATCATTCATGTAAACGAGGGTGAGTTGTAGAAAGACAATGTGATTAAGAAAAGACACCCTTTGCGGTCATTTAAAAAGAACGACAAATAAAGCATGAAAAAACGAGGGTAGATCTACAGGTCTGAATGAATTTGAATACGTATGTTTTTAGTTACTCATTTATGTTAAAGCTAGATTCCCTTCACATATTATAGTAAAAGGAAACGCATATATTTATACAAGTAATACGAAATGAATAATCAGGAGGGGGGAGTCAGCTCACAAGATACATGCATTTTCAGAGAAACACTTTGTGCATGCACATTTCTGTTTTTAATTAATAAGCAAGCGAAAATAAAATACAGGTACGGACATATAAATACATTTGGGAAGCGTTCCTCATAACATAAATTATAAATAATCCACTGACTGTTTTTAGAACCATACATGTTAACTAACGTTAAGTGCTGTTAAACCAATAACCTTTCGAATGTCCCTGAAAAGTCCAAATCCCTTCCGTAATATGGCATTGGCATTCTGAAACTGGTCGTTGAGCAAGGGTAGATCCAGTATGGGCACCCCATGGTACAGCGCCTGGTAGTGGCTGGTTAAACCGCCATGACTGACCAGCACCTTGGTGTTAGGGTGAGCCAGCAACGAGTTCTGAGGCAGCCACGATGACGTCATAATCTGGCTGGGGTCAGGTGACGTCACGTTAGATCTAAACACCACCTTCATAGGACTCAACTGGAGAAAGGCGGACATGAGATTGTTGGCGATGTTCTCTGGTAAGTTTAGAATCATTGATCCAAAGCTGACCACAACAACACCTTCTGTGGCGCTGTCCATAAACGTTTTGAATTCAGAATGCAGTGGCTCAGGTGGCATGGCCATTATCCCCCCAATGAACTTTGTGTTGGGCAGCGCTGGGTAGGGAAACCTCAGGATGGGGTCTGCTTCTATCAGCCAGAGTTCAGCCATGGCATTTAGGCTGCTTAATGATATGTAAGGCTTTTCTGGGGCATAACGAGCAACCACATCTTCCAGAAGGAAAGGTCTATGGAATTGTTCATAGACAAAGCTTAATGTATTCAATAATCGCTCAAACAGATTCATTTTCTGATCAAAGCTTGATTTGTCAAACGGCACTGTTGCTGGTGAGAATGGAATTCTTCGATTCAAAGGCTGTAAGCAATAATCCAGACAGGCAAAGGGTATTCCTAACTTGTATGGGAAAACAGCAAACATTTTGGAAACTACAATTGCGTCATCAAAAACAAACAAGTCTGGTTGGGCAGATTTCATCTTTTCATAGAGGGACTCATTCGCAAGAATGTCATACGTCATTGTAATAAACATTTCAGAATAAAATGTGTTGCTGCCATCCTCAAACAATTGCCTTAACATTTCGGGAAGGTGATCGTTTTCAACGGTAAGAGTGATGTGATACTCAATAACAGACATGTTGGTGATATTGAGGATTCCCTTCTTCACGGTCTGATCAGAAAGGACCAGAGTGACGTGATGACCCTTGGTGATTAAGGAACGGGCCAGTGTGGCGTGAATCAGCACCCGGCTATTGGACGGAAACGGCATGAAGATGACTCGCTTGGCCGAGGTGTTGACCCATGCCATCCAGCACAGAAAGCACAGAACACACAGCAGACGGGTCATCGTGGCTGGTCAGCTTTTTAACCTGTGCACACAGTTATGATGACAGATGGTAGCCATGGCTAAAGATCAGAGATTCAATATGTTATCATCCTTTCACCCCTATGGAGGATTTCATTTAATATTACAAATAACACAGCTTAGAAGAATAGTCGTGCATAATTCTGTATAATATAGGAATACAACATTTTACCACATTGCATGCTTTAATGTTTTTGCTTTAATGTGGTTTTTTTTTAGATACGTTGGTTTTTCAGCAGAAAACAAATTACAAAATCAAAAGACAATTATTTTTTAAAATTATTTTTAGAATCTTAATCAATTTTAATTCCATTGTAATGTATAAAAGACAATTCTGGGATACAGTAGTGCACTTGGTAAATTTTGCTGCCATAAATCAGATCAATGGACACATTTAATTATAAAATGGTATTTATCACCTAATGTATTACTATACAAGAAAATAAAACCCCCACAAATGCCCATATTTTAGTTTGCAGCGAATTTTCAAGCGTATTACACACTTTTCTTCAGGCCCTGTGTATTACTATTGCATTTTCTTTTACAAGTCCGTTCTGATCTTGGGATACCATTTTACGAACTGTTTCAACAGGGAGCGAGTGGTTAATACACTTAAATTTTACTAATGGAATTGCGTACGTGTATGGTAATTGACACATGTAATTGTCGCTTTTGAATACGTGTTTTGGGGGGTGTTTTTCATAGTTTGTTTGATAGAACACACATTTATAGTTACTGTAATTATTCCAACAGAAGTACTACAGACATGGTGTTTGTCCTTAGACAGCTCCAAGAGAAGTGTCGAGAATAAAACAAAGGGCTGTATGTAACATTCGTTGACCTGACTAAAGCGTTCGACACTGTGAGCAGGAAAGGGTTGTGGCAGATCAACGACTTGGCTGTCCTCCAAAGTTCTTGAACATGGTCGTCTAGCTACACAAGGACCAACCTGGCCAAGTCAAACTTAATGGCGACCTATCGGAGCCCTTCACAATCCTCAATGGATTGAAGCAGGGCTGCGTCCTGGCGCCAACTCTGTTCACGATCTTCTTTAGCATGATGCTGAAGCAAGCCACTGAGGACCTTGATGATGAAGACAGAATCTACATCAGGTATCGTATTGATTGCAATCGTTTCAATCTCAGACGACGTCATGCCCACATTAAGACCATGGAACAACTAATCCGATACCTTCTTTTTGCAGATGTTGCCGCTCACACATAGAGAGCCCTGCAACGAATTACTTCCTGCTTTGCAGAGGTCTCCCAACTCTTCGGGCTCGAAGTAACCCTGAAGAAAACAGAAGTTATCCACCAGTCTGCTCCCAGGGATGAATACCACCCCCCTCACATTAACATAGGAGAGACTGAACTGAAAACAGTTCATCAGTTCACCTATCGTGGCTGTACCATCAAATCAGATGCCAAGATTGACAAAGAAATTGACAGCAGATTGGCAAAGGCGAGCAGTGCATTTGACAGACCGTACAAAAGAGTCTGGGATAGCAAAGATATGAAGACTGGCACCAAGATCAAAGTGTACAGAGCAGCTGTACTTACTACAGTCTTGTACGGCTCAGAGTCGTGGGTCACCTATCGTCACCATCTGAAACGCCTTGACAGTTTTCATCTGCGTTGTCGCCGCACTATTCTTAAGATCCATTGGAACGACTTCATCACGAACACTGAAGTCTTCGAACAGGCGGAGCTGACCAGCATCGAGGCCATGCTTCTAAAGTCTAAACTGCGATGGGCAGGGCACATCTCCAGGATCGAAGATCACCGCCTGCCCAAGATTGCCCTGCATGGGGAGCTGGCCACAGGCTATCGGGACAGAGGATCACCAAAGAAAATATATAAAGATGCTCTGAAGGTAGCCCTCAAGGCTTCCCACATCTATGCTCATCAGTGGTCCTCCCACATTGTGGTGTAGAGTGGCACAGTGGTATCGCGTTCGCTTCGTGTCAAGTAAACCCGAGTTCGAACCTGGGTACAGGGGGATGTTTTCCTCTCATTCTGCACTAGGCCTTAACGGTCTGAACGTGGAGTCTTTCGGATGAGACGATAAACCGAGGTCCCGTGTGCCCATGCACTTCACGTTAAACCCAGTGGCAACGAAAAAGTTGTCATTTGTCTCCTCATCAGTGACAAAAATCGCATGCAAAAAAAAAAAAAAAAAAAACAATTGGGTGGCGCGCCTCTGGCTGCGACGCGCTCTCCAGGTGGGAGCAACCCGAATTTCACAGAGACGCCTCTGTGACTATAAAGTACCTAATGCCTAATAATACCTAATACCCTTGATCAGAACCGCAATACCTGGCGTTACAAAATCAATAGTGCTGTCTCCTACTTTGAAAATGCTCGAAGAGCCGCCATGGAAGACACAAAGCACAAGATGAGGAACCCTGCAACTGCTACCGCAGCAAACCCCAACCAATTACTAACTTGTAGTCACTGTGGCCGTTCCTGCCAATCTCGCATCGGGCTGGTCAGCCACACCCGTGCCTGCAGTCGACGTGGGAAAAACTGCCTTCCATAATTTTCGTTCTTGAAGGAAAGCCATGATAATGAATGATTCCAATCATTCGTTTTTTAAGTACAGTATAGAACCATGGTCTGAAAACTACTTGCATTCAGTGGTGATCACAGTACTCTTCAAATGTAGCGAAAGAAAGGTATTGAGGATTTTGTTTTCACACTGTAACTGTTCTTCGTGGAGTTTTGCACCCAACGAATATGTCGTGAAATGGAGGCAAACCTATATCTTTCTCTTGTTTGCTTACTTATCTGTCGTGGACATAATCAGAACCACACACATATACACATTAAAATGTCTCAACATTAACCATAAGAATCACTACAACGTTGAAATGGCTAAGTCTACATTAGTTTCTGCAAGTGTATAAAACAGTATTAAAAGAATACTATTGACTTATAAACAACATTAACATTGAAATTATTTGTTAAGTAATGACAAAAACCCGATATGGCCGATAGATGTCACGGGTGACTAAAAGATTAGATGTATAACATGTACTATCTTTTGTACATTTACATTTACCTCATCAACAGAAGAAATGACATTTCTTATGAGCTCTTCGCTTGACTAATGTTCATTGGATTGTGGGCTTGTGCTGTTTTAATGTGCATCACACCAATCATATGGAGAGAGAGAGAGAGAGAGAGAGAGAGAGAGAGAGAGAGAGAGAGAGAGAGAGAGAGAGAGAGAGAGAGCGCTCTGTGTGTTGAGATGGAGTGGTGCTGTTATCTTTCATAAAATTAATGACGATAGATAATTCTGTTGCTTTTAATTTAATCTGACGTCCGCCTTAATCGCGATGAAACACCTGTCAGATAATTGAATGGATCTTCATATATACTATTTAAAAAAAAGCTAAGGACCACGTGTTTCGAACAAATTCAGACACCGTTTTGAGTGCTTTAAGTGACATCTACACACCTTCTCATGCTGTAATATAGCTCAAAGTCCGAACTCTTGTGCAATGTAAAATATCCCGCACGACACTGCAAATGCGCCGATGGGAGATCTTTTAATAGGGTACCTTAAATGATCCAATTTGCACATTATACCGATAAACTTTAAACCATAGCAATGTTCACACATGACCAATGAATAAACTGCAACTTAATTTGTCTTCTCACTCTTGTCATTTGCACGCATTTCCCCCGTGGGGACACCGTATTTCCCCCCCGTACAAATAGTTCCCCCACCTTCTGGAAGTTCTGTGCTTGTAACTTCCTCTAATCTGTCATTCTCTTTGACTCTGCCTTTTCCCCTTGCTTACTGTCATCTGCTATTTTTCTATCTTACTGGTCCATTCTCCTGCCTTAAAAAAAATTCTTACAAAGATTTCTTCAGCCGAAGTCGGACATGCTGGGCCTAAAGTTAGGCGCATAACGGCAGCATGACGCATCTACGCTCATATGACAGGAATCTGTCTGAGCGAAAGAAGAAGAAGAAGAAGATTTGCGCGCATAACAAGTCCAAAGACAGCCCAAAACGCGCAAGTTGCCCTTTAGCCTCTCAGAGGCCAATGATGACGTCACAGAGATTGGAAATATAATGAGTCAATATTGCCATTATACCCGACAACTAAAAAGTTTCAGGTAAATTAGTAGGGCAATTCCTTTGGCAGAAGCAGTAACGCATTGCATCACTACAGTGGGGCTAAAACGCCATATTGGATAGTCATGTGATTTCTGATTGGCTTCCTTGAAGCTATCCATATGTCTGAAGACCCTCAGCATGTATGCACATTTCTTTGCGAACGAACTACCCCATTGACTTTGTTTTGAGGCCAGGTCATACGACCAGTGACACATTTGTCTAGAACCACTAATTGTTCTTTTCCCATGACTTCCCATGATGACAAATGAACAATGAATGTTTCTGGACAAATGTGTTACTGATCACGTGACCAGGACCAATGACAAAGTCAATGGGGTAGTGTACACAAATATAGAGAGTATTCACAGTATAATTCTCGAAAGGATCGTTAGCAAGTTTATGCACAAACATGTTAGCAGTCTTCAGACATATCCATAGCTTCATGGAAGCCGGTCAGAAATCACGTGACTTTTCAATATGGCGGTTTAGCCCCTCTTTAGCGATGCAAGAAGTAAACTGCTTCTGCGTAAGAAACTACCTCACTAATTTACCTGAAACTTTGTTTTAGGGGTTGAGTATAATGCCAGTAATGTCTTTCATTGCATTTCTAATTTCTGTGATGTTATCATTGTTCCTGTGAGAGGCAAAAGAGCAACTTGCACGTTTTCACCAAAGTCTTTGGATTACTTTTACGCGCAAATGACAAGAGTGAGGAGACAAATTAAGTTGCAGTTTTATTCATTGGCTATGGCTTGTGTAGATGTTATTACCACAGTGCGCAATTGCAGCCCGTTGGATCATTTAACCCCTTGACTGCCACCAACGTATCACGTACTGACCTGATACCATCACTGATGATGTCATCAGATGAAGAGGAATAGTCCTGATACGCTGGCTTTTGCTCTAACAAAGTCAAGAGAGTTATATCCCCAGACCATTTTGCCAGATTGGCTCTATCAGTTGTCTGTTTTATGGCATGATTTACCCAATGATTTTTTCTTTAATTTTCTCTGGCAGTCAAGGGGTTAAGGCGAATTCTTAAATGGTCTCCTATCGCGATATCGGCGCATTTGTAATGTTGTGCAGGGTATGTTTATATTGCGTAAGAGTTCAGACTTTGAGCTATAATATTGCAACATTAGAAAGTATATACATGTCACTTAAAGCACTCAAAACGGTGTCTGAAATTTTCGAAGCAAGTGGTCCTTAACTTTTTTTAATACCATATAGTTTGGACTGTGTGCAATGTGCAAGCTGTTCACACCACAAATATTATATACGAATACAATGGACTGTGACAATATTAATATCATATTATCTTGTCATGTGTGTCTGTACCAGCAACATGTATAACAACACGTCTTTGTCAAAGGGTGCAGATCAGCCAAACCAAAATTAAAAAACCCAGTGACGCACCACGATTAAGTCCCTTGGTTTTTTTTATGGGTAGCTGTGACCCACATACACATTGCCCCAACTTGAAATTGAGGGTGCTATTTAAACTGATATTTCGGTTTGAATTTGGGGCCATTTATATGGGATTCAGACTTGGTCAAAACAAGATTTATTTCCAGTTATAAGAGGGAAAACACGTGAAACCCGTGATTTTGACACGTGATCTGGTGGATCTTTAATAACATTCATAATGGGTGTCTATCAATGTTCCGTTGAATAATAGAAAAGCACAATGAATCATATTTACTACTTAATTATCCTCATTGTATGCCAGTATGTTTGGATGCTGCTGCTCGCTACACTCACGAACGCGTGATCGCTTGGTCACATACGCATGCATAGACACACTTACGGTTACACGTACGCGCACGTATACAGAGAGAGAGAGAGAGAGAGAGAGAGAGAGAGAGAGAGAGAGAGAGAGAGAGAGAGAGAGAGAGAGAGAGAGAGAGAACAGTGAACAATGAACAACTCTTTAATGACCAGGCCATCTGCCCATGTCAAGAGAGAGAGATAGGGGGAGAGAGAGAGAGAGAGAGAGAGAGAGAGAGAGAGAGAGAGAGAGAGAGAGAGAGAGAGAGAGAGAGAGAGAGAGAGAGAGAGAGAGAGAGAGAGAGAGAGAGAGAGAGAGAGAGAGAGAGAGAGAGAGATGCCTAAAACGAGGGGGATCCATCAATTTCTAAATGATTCTTCAGAAGCGCCTCTGAAAATTGATTGGCGCGCAACTCAAACAGAGAGGCCATAAACCATGAATGGGCTGAATATCTCCCTCCCACATGCTCGCCTGATGTCATGCTAAGATTGCTTTCCCTGGAGTCAAATGGAACTCCGAGACAAATCTGTGTGTAAAAGGCCCTCGCCGCGGTCTTTAGAGGCGGTAATTCGAGAAAATCATTCATTATGCATTTTGTCTTTTATAGAGCAGGTCGTTGGAACTAATGAATTGTTCGTTCATTACAAAGGAGGAATGGTGAAGTAGTCGTCATTATTCATGGTCTTTTAATTCTTCGCTAAGCTGACGGGGCCGAAAGTCAATGGTTGAATATTGATGTGTTACTTTAATTGAAAGAGCCGGTATTGAAATATGTGACTTCCAGATAAAGTCCAAACCTCCGCCAAGGAAAGAACTGATATGTAAGAGGCATTCATTTTCGAACCAAAGCTAGTTAGTCGTTGTTGTTTTTCTTCAGATTCTGATAAGAGCGAGGCAGCAAAATGATATCCGAATCGACAATCGAAATTAAATAAAACAAGAAATATAGTCTTCGTTATGCACTCTACTTACTTATAATGGGGATTACATTCTTGTTTGTTGTTCTTCCTCTAAATCCAGTATCACGATTCACAAGGGAGTAAGAGATGGCTCATCATTAGGAACAGTGCAATGAACTGTTAGCCCGTGTACACACATAAGCGGATATTCCATGCGGAAACCCGTGCGCAATCCATACATAAGTGAAACAAAGAAGGGAACAGATTTGCGCACGTGTCCGAATTTCCCCTATATTATGCGTAAACTGTTATCCTTCTTTCTTCCACTTACTTAGGTTTTTCCGTACGGAATTTACGCGTCTAATGTGAACCCGGTCTTATTGTATTTTCAGGCCTGGAGCCAAACACAGCACGTTAAAAGCCATTGTGACAAAACAAAGAAACCTGGATCCAAGACACAGCACGTTAAAAGCCATTGTGGCAAAACAAAGAAACCTGGAGCCAAGACACAGCACGTTAAAAGCCATTGTGACAAAACAAAGAAACCTGGAGCCAAGACACAGCACGTTAAAAGCCATTGTGACAAAACAAAGACACTTGGAACCCAGACACAGCACGTTAAATGCCATTGCGACCAAAAACAATGGAACCCAGACACAGCACGTTAAATGCCATTGTGACAAAACAAAGAAACCTGGAGCCAAGACACAGCACGTTAAAAGCCATTGTGACAAAACAAAGACACTTGGAACCCAGACACAGCACGTTAAATGCCATTGCGACCAAAAACAATGGAACCCAGACACAGCACGTTAAATGCCATTGCGACCAAAAACAATGGAACCCAGACACAGCACGTTAAATGCCATTGTGACACTTGGAACCCAGACACAGCACGTTAAATGCCATTGCGACCAAAAACAATGGAACCAAGACACAGCACGTTAAAAGCCATTGTGACAAAACAAAGACACTTGGAACCCAGACACAGCACGTTAAATGCCATTGCGACCAAAAACAATGGAACCAAGACACAGCACGTTAAATGCCATTGTGACAAAACAAAGACACTTGGAACCCAGACACAGCACGTTAAATGCCATTGCGACCAAAAACAATGGAACCCAGACACAGCACGTTAAATGCCATTGCGACCAAAAACAATGGAACCAAGACACAGCACGTTAAATGCCATTGCGACCAAAAACAATGGAACCCAGACACAGCACGTTAAATGCCATTGCGACCAAAAACAATGGAACCCAGACACAGCACGTTAAATGCCATTGCGACCAAAAACAATGGAACCCAGACACAGCACGTTAAATGCCATTGCGACCAAAACCAATGGAACCCAGACACAGCACGTTAAATGCCATTGCGACCAAAAACAATGGAACCCAGACACAGCACGTTAAATGCCATTGTGACCAAAAACAATGGAACCCAGACACAGCACGTTAAATGCCATTGCGACCAAAAACAATGGAACCCAGACACAGCACGTTAAATGCCATTGCGACCAAAAACAATGGAACCAAGACACAGCACGTTAAATGCCATTGTGACCAAAAACAATGGAACCCAGACACAGCACGTTAAATGCCATTGCGACCAAAAACAATGGAACCAAGACACAGCACGTTAAATGCCATTGTGACAAAACAAAGACACTTGGAACCAAGACACAGCATGTTAAATGCCATTGTGACCAAAAATAAATGGTCGAATGGTCGTCTCCCAAGGGTTGCAAATCGAATGCAATGCGACCCCCGTGGGAATGCCGGGGGGTCTTTTGTATAAATAGTTCCCCCACCTTCTGGAAGTTCTGTGCTTGTAACTTCCTCTGATCTGGCACTCTCTTTGACTCAGCCTTTTCCCTTTGTCATCTACTATTTTTCTGCCTAACCGGTCCATTCTCCTGCCTTTGTTCAAGAAACACTTTCAAAAAGATTTCTTCCAGCCGATGTCGGACTTGCTGGGCCTAACTATTTCTTAGTTAGGCGCATAACGGCAGCATGACGCATCTGCGCTCATCATTGACAGGAAACTGTCTGAGTGATCGAAGAAGAAGAAGAAGAACGCAATGTTACCTACGTTTTCTAATCAATAATGCCGGGTTTTTTTGCTTGACCAACGGGCTACAATTTAACTGCTGAACTTGTACAACAGGCTGTTACTCAACATTTGTTGTAGAATGTCCGAAGCTGTGACAGCAATAAAAAAATCCTTAGGTTTCTGTTCAACGCAGAGTAATTAATTTCGAAAAGACAACATTTGCTTGCCTAGTTAGCTTTCATTACTGACCAGGGCTTCTGAACACGTAGCGATTGTGCGTATTTACGCACTAGAGCTATCATATCACCCCCTAGAATGTCAAACCATGCGTGAGATTTACCCTCAAGTAGGGGGTGAGGTGACGCATTAAAACGATGATTAATTATGCGTTAACACAGCCGCTAATTTTCAGTAAGATAACGACGTTGCTCATTTCAATAGTCTGCTAGGCCAAACTAGGCTACGGCCACCATGAGGAGTCGCTATGAAATTCTTCAAAGATCGTGCAGAAACTGTCAGAACGCAGTAAACATCGAAAATTCATTGTTCGTTGGCAGACCCTTTTTACTCAAAATCCAATAAAATCGTTTCAAACACTTGATATTCCTTTCGTCAACATGCCTCCAGTCCTGCAAGTGTTAAAGGGCCACCCTGACGGATGAGGTTTGTAAGAAACACGTCCAGATCACCAGGAAAACACCCTGTACAGAGATTGCAACACTCACTTTGCTCTGGTTTCCGATAAATCAAACCGTCAAATCGGCGATTCCTCCTTGGCGGAGGTGCTGGAAGTCAAATTATTTAACCCATAGAGAATGCGTGTGCCGTCTCTTTTCTAATGGCCGCCTGCGTTTAGACCAAATCGTGTGCACAACATTTTCGCAATGCAAGCCTTTTTTTCTGTAAAAAACAACAACACATTTTATACAGATTATCTAAAGGCGTTTCGCTCACAACAAAGGAAACAGCTCCAATTTGTTTTACTGCACTACAAAAAATAGAAAACGCTTCAACCACAAAGAGTGACCTTCAACCACCCCATCCAAAATGGCTACTCTCTCTGGCAATTCCGCCAAAGAGGAATCGCCGTTTTGACGGTTTAATTTATAGGAAACTAGAGCAAAGTGAGTGTTCCGATCCTTGAAAAGGCTGTCTTTCTGGTGATCTCAACGTGTTTCTGGCAAAACCTAATCAGTCAGGGTGACCTTTTAAAGAAAAATTGAAGACAAAGAAGAAGAAACAGGTTGTTCGTCAAAAACAAAACCAAGCTACAAAAAGTGATCAGTAGGTGTGAGTGAAGAGTGTGTTGTGTGCACATGTGCATGTACGTGCGCGTGTGTGTCTGTGTAAGTGCCGTTTACTTAGGTAGGAAGTAGGGTCTTGACACTTTACAATTTGAAATTGGGGGCGAAAATACCCCCTTAAAACTGTAAACAGTGGGTGAGCGTACCTCTTAAAGGAAAGGAAAATGAGAAGCCCTGCCGACTATTCTTCTTTTCACAAGATGACGTCTTCTGAAGCAGGTTAAAAACCACATAAACCGGATCGGATGTCTGACAGGTCAACGAATAGATGGACCAAACACCGCCAAGATTGCCTCATTAGACGGCAGCCACACTGACAGTCCTTTGACAAAGACAAACTTCTTCTTCTTCTTCTTCTTCTCTTCGATCGCTCAGACAGTTTCCTGTCAATTATGAGCGCAGATGCGTCATGCTGCCGTTATGCACCTAATTAAGAAATAGCTAGGCCCAGCAAGTCCGACTTTCGGCTGGAAGAAATGTTTTTGAAAGTGCTTCGTGAACAAAAGGGCAGGAGAATGGACCGGAAAGGCAGAAAGATAGTATATGACAGTAAGCAAAGGCGAAAAGGCAGAGTCAAAGAGAGTGCCAGATCAGAGGAAGTTACAATCACAGAACTTCCAGAATGTGGGGGAACTATTTATACAAAAGACACCCCGGTATCCCCGCGGGGGGGGGGGGGGGGGGGGGGGGGGTGCAAAGACAAACAGATAAGCAGACGTCTGTGGCTTGAAGAGGGAAAGGGTTAAGACGGGTGTGAAAACGTGGGTGGAGGAGCGCGCTGACAGAGTGTCTGCTTTTGTAATGATAGCCGTGGAATACCCTTGCTCTTCTGCAAAGGAAGTGTCGTTTTCTATTCAGTCAATCAATTCAAGAGCCCATTGTTTTGTAGTAAACACACATCCACTCTATTGCGCTTCTGTTTGCTTTATTAGTCCCCGAGCCGAAGGTTCGGAGAGCTATTGTTTTTGTCTGGTCCGTCCGTCCGTCCGGTGTCCGTCCGGCGTGCCTCCGTCCGTCCGGCTATTTGTCCGTTTTTCTCAAAAACTATTCAGTCTATCATCATCAAATTTGGTATAGTAGTTTGCCAAGATGCAAGTTATCCACTGATGTATTTAGTTTTACATTAAGGTCAAGGTCGCGCCAGTTACGGGGTTCAAACCCCGAAACACATAATCGCTAATATCTCGCGAAGTTTTGCATGTATTTCAATGCAGTGTTTTTCACAACATTTCTTGATGAATGGTCTATGACACAGTTGTCACGAATTTTTCTGTGCGCGCGTGTGCGCATGATCGCGCGCGCACAAATCACGGGTCCGAACCCCAAGGCTATATATCAAAAACTATTCAGTTACGTGCTGTTTTCATGCGTTTTTATGTAGTTACGTGCTGTTTGTATGCGTTTTTATGTATGTGTACAGCCGACACATTCCGATTTCGGAGTAGCTCGGCGATGCTGCGAGGGGACGTTGCAGCCGCTCGGCGTTGCACTTGTTTTACATTCGCTTGGTAGCAGTTTAATTTAACACAGAGTGAAACATCAACGTACTTTATTTTATTCCACGTAAACGCAAATCAAAGAAACACATTCACAGACACAGTGCACATCGCATGCTGACATGAACGTATGGTGTGGTGTTATTAGTGATTGATATACCCTCCGTCTATTTAGCATTAGACACACCAGGTATTGAATTCCCTTTACACAACACGTCCTAACATTGTTTGCAAATGGTATGATGATTACAATGTAAGGAAATAACCAAGTTAATCAATTTCCAGACTAAAAAAATAAAATAGACTATTTCGAATTTAAGTTTAACATGAAATGTGGAGAGAGAGAGAGAGAGAGAGAGAGAGAGAGAGAGAGAGAGAGAGAGAGAGAGAGAGAGAGAGAGAGAGAGAGAGAGAGAGAGAGAGAGAGAGAGAGAGAGAGAGAGAGAGAGAGAGAGAGACAGAGAGAGAGAGAGAGAGAGAGAGAGAGAGAGAGAGAGAGAGAGAGAGAGAGAGAGAGAGAGCGAGAGAGAGAGAAACTGGACACTGGACACTGGAAAACGTTATTTGAGAAGGATAAATATTTTAGGAGAGAGAGAGAGAGAGAGAGAGAGAGAGAGAGAGAGAGAGAGAGAGAGAGAGAGAGAGAGAGAGAGAGAGAGAGAGAGAGAGAGAGAGAGAGAGAGACGCTATGTTGTTTCTGCTGGAATAAACAGACGAAAACCTAAAACAAACATAGAAAAGACCAGGATATCCAATACACGGTGTTACGACGAAAACAATTAAGAACGATATTGTTTACAATAGATTAAATAAATGCATTCTATTTCGCCTGAAAGGAATTCAGTGTATCTTCTCAGCCCATCGCTCTCAAATTACTGCTTAACCTACGTTGCTGCAAATTGACCCAGTAATGACGATAAACACATTCTTCAAATGAAAGAGAGAAAACAAAGAATTATGGAGCATCATAATTCAAAAGGCAATTTCCGTTGCCAAAACAAAGAGATCGGATTTTTCTTTAATCGCATAACGTTTGTTGATATTAAACAAGCAATTTCATTTGAAAAGGTCAACGTTAGCAATGATTTCGCCTTCACGGGTTTCTCCGTTTTCTTCCCGCAGAAACATAATAATTATTCGGATTTGTAACCAAATATCGGCACTGCAGTTTGCTTTTGGTTTAACCCTTTCACCGCCAAAGTCGCATTTTAGCACCACAGTGATTTAACACCTATGTCACTAAAAGGCATCAAATTGGGGTCTATTATCCAGCGAGCCTATTGTCTTAGTTTTGGGAAGTAAGGATAGACCGTATTTTATATATGTCACAGAAGAATCCCCAATACTGCAGATGGATTTTGTTCTCTACCCAGGTAACTTTAATGGCAATGTTTTGCTGAAATATGGCTGGCGGTGAAAGGGTTAAACACATTTATTCCAAATTACACAGTAAAGCAGCAACAACATTTAGATAAGATTACAACAAGACAAAAATGCTTATATATGGTACTCGCTTTGTTTTTAAGCTACCGTATTTTACGGACTACAAGGCGCACCCGACCACAAGGCGCACCCCACATTTTGTGTGTTTTGTTTTGCTGTCCCATCTTCTGGGCCGTATAGTGGCGTTGCTCCCACGCCGCTCATTCCGAATCCCAATTCGCAGCCACACTCCGGCTTGTTCAGGTCGCAGAATCCGAGACCAGCAGTCCAAGGGGAGCGAATCTATGTTATGCCGCCTCAGGAGGCAACCAACCGAGGAGACACTGCACTGCTGCTGAGTCACTTCGGTGGAGTTCAGTGGAGCCTGCTCAGGACAACGCCTACTAAACCTGACTACACTATTCTCTTAGTCGCGGAGCCAGCGTGAGTGAGGTCCTCCTCCGAGGCACCCCCCAAAATAATTCCACACAATATCCAGACCCTGCAGTTTGCCTTCCAACACAAAGCAAATGTCATTAATCCTAAAGTTGAGAAAGTGGCACCAGAACGGTGACTGACGATTTAAAACTGTAGTTCGAACAGCATTTGCCAGAAAGTGCTATGGACCTTCTTTATTCCTCTTGTGATGATGCCTTCTGGCATACACCCATCTATGTGTTTCAATTGTTTGCTTTTCTAAAAACGTTATGGACATCACTCTATTTCGAAATTTGAATGTTTTCTTGTGTGTGGGCTTTGTTTTATATTTCTGTGCCCCAAGTGGGTGTGAAATAAATTCTTTGCCTTGCCTTGCCTTGCACAGCCATTTTATTTTTCAATTCGTCATTCTTTCCATAACCTCTTCCGAACCCATTATTAGAGACATTTTCTAAGAGGCAGGATAATGCACACGAGGGAAAAGATCGAATACTGGATCGGATTCATTAAAACAAACAGAGCTATATCAACATTGAACGACACTATTCATATCGATAGCCAGAGACAAAAATACAGTCTTTGTTCGCTTGCTGGAGGACTCGAATGATGACAACAAGATGCCGTCTTCTAAAAGCTTTCTTCCTGTTTTGTCTTTAAAATTAAGCTATCTTGTGAGACATCGGATACACGAGGAAATGCTATAGTGTTCCTGCGGAAAATGCTGTTGAATTATTATTGAAATAGAAATCCAGTAACGTATGCAGAGAGCATGGCTATGATGATGATGGAGAACATTAATTGCACAATTGAGGCTAGCTATATGTTTTACGTTATTATATGTTATTCATAGCTCAATAATTAGTGGGCGATAGAAGCATGCATGGTAGCAACTTATGTTGAGCCATGCACACATAATCACAGAACAATATAAAATATATTGGTAGTTTAGAAATTAGGCTGAGAGTTTGGAGTGAGGGAAGGGGAAGGAAGAGGTGTAGGGGGAAAGAGAACGGAAAAATAGAAGAGGCCAATTCTTCTTCTTCTTCTTTTGCGTTCCTAGGCCACATGGCCATAATGGATAAGGTAGCATGTGTCCGGTTCTCAGTTTTCACTGGTCTCCCCGCTGCGTACATCCAACGCATTCAGATTTCGGAGGAGATCAAAGGAGAAAAATGATTTGGAAGATTGCTTTGAAAAAAGGCAGGAGAATGGGCCAGTAGGTCAGAAAGATAGTAGATGATAGAAAGCAAAGGAAAATGGCAGAGTCAAAGAGAGTGGCAGATTAGAGGACGGCACGAAAGACCCCCCGGTATTCCCACGGGGAGAGACTCGTGGACGGGGTGGGGTATTCCAGCTCCCCATATGGAGGCACGAGGCATCCATCCACTGCCCCCGAAGAGGCCAGTAAAAATGATGTTGGTGGTGGTGATAATGTTATAGTAATGGTTTCTGTGTGGCTTCCAGTATCTGTGATGGTACATGGGACAAAACAGACATAAGTCGCTCAAAATGGTTTTGAGCAAAATCCAACAATAGTGAACAACACCCAAAATACCAATTGTCTGTTTATGGTATATTAATGTCTGTTTTATTTATGTTTTTGAACAGTATCCACAACATGAAATGCAATTCTGAATGAAGTCTTTGTTTGTTTGATCATGTTTGAAATCAAGTCTATAGAAACAAAGAGTATAAGGGTCAAATAAACAGACGACGTAGCAAGAAGAAAGAGCAGGGAGAGATACTGGCGTCATCAATTGAAAACGAACTACCCCCAAGGACTCAATGTGTGGGACTGAAGTTCCCTTCTATTCTCATGCCTTCTGGGAGTCAGCACTAAGGATAGATGGAAAGATAAATACTGGGTACAAACAGAGAGGTTTTATTGTCACACAGTAATCATAGATGATCAAGCCTTTCCATCAATGTTAAAGACCCACCACGTCACGTGTCAAAATCACGGTTTTTCACGCGTTTTCCATCTTACAGCTGGTAAGAAATCTTAAGAAATCTTCCTAGCATAAGAGGGAATGTGACACGTGACGTGGGGGGGGGGGGGGGGGGTGTCTTTAAATCCATCTACACTACTCACAAAAAGTTAAGGATCACTATGAGAAAACAGGTGCGCAATAAACTCCGTTCGCTCCTGTTATTTTTTTCTCAGTCAAGCCAAATTGTTATGAATTCTTGTTCAGCTGTAAGTGGGCGATGTTGTGTTAGTGGAAACATTGCACGTGATTCTCTATTACTGAGCTTGGCAGCAAAAGAAAAAGCGGAAACTTGCGAAAAAGGACCTTGTTTTGGATCGTTCTGCATGAACACATTGCACAAGCCAGATGGAAAAACCATTATGCACGTGCAAGCACTGCTGTTTATGTGTGAGATGCTGTCTCTTGCTTGGCTTTATAAGAAGACATACCACCAGTATTAGGCCTGATTTGACAATGCCTCCACGACGAAAATTGAGCGAGTTGGATAGGGGACGAGCTGTTGCATGGTTCCAAGATGGTGTTCCCAAGCGAGAAGTGGCCAGGCGACTTCAGGTGTCCATCTCGGTCATTGTCAGACTGATTCAACGCTTCACAGCCACTGGGAGGGTCCATGAAAGACGCAGATCTGGTCGACCGAAGAAGACAACTCCACGTGAAGATCGTCTCATTGAACGACAAGCCCTGCAGACAAGAACAGCCTCTTCCAGCATCATTCGAAGGCAGCTGAGGGTGGCTACTAACATCAACATCAGCCAGCAGACCATACGGAACCGCCTTCATGGGTTTAACCTCCGTTCTCGTCGCCCAGCTGTACGGCCACGCTTAACTCCAGCCCATAGGGCAGCACGCCGCGCCTTCTGCAGACGTCACGTGAGGTGGACACGTCAGCAATGGTCCCAGGTCCTGTTCAGTGATGAATCACGCTTCACCCTGAACCACAACGACGGCCGACTGAGGGTCTGGAGGCGCCCAGGGGAACGCTTTATTGACGCCACTGTCCAAGAAAAGGTGGCCTTTGGTGGAGGTTCTGTAATGGTCTGGGGGGCCTTCAGCCTTCACCACAGAACACCCTTGTATCATGTACAGGGTAACCTGACTGGCCTCCGATACCGGGATGAGATCCTTCGACCGCTGGCTGTGCCTACACTGCAGCAGATGGGACCGCCGGCTGTCTACCAGGATGACAACGCTCGCCCCCACAGGGCAAGGGTGGTCAACGACTTCCTGCAGCAGTCTGGAGTCAACAGAATGGAGTGGCCAGCATGCAGTCCCGACCTCAACCCGATTGAGAACCTCTGGGATGAGCTGGATCGCAAAGTGAGGAGCAACCACCCCCCTCCCAGGGATGCCCAGCACCTCTACCAGATGCTGCAGGCTGAGTGGCAGGCGCTTCCACAGAGGATCTTCACCACCCTGGTCAACTCCATGATGACTCGCTGCGTCGAGTGCCAGAACAGCCATGGCGGATACACGCATTACTGAACTTTTGGGAGCATCAGAATGCCCTGTCTTGTGATTTCAATGACTTTGGGAAATCAAATTTCGATACGTACCCACTTTAATCAAATGTACAGACCAAACGATTGCTAAAAATTGAAGGCAATTGTGTATCGTTATCACTAAAGCATTGAATTAAATGTTGGCCAAAATTCAACGCATTGACTTTCTTATTTGGAAAGTTATGAATTAGTTTGCAAGTGATCCTTAACTTTTTGTGGATAGCTTATATCTTACCATGTTTAGATTTCGCTTTGTAGGCCTCTGGAGACTGGGTTAGAATAAGATGTGGTAAATAGAGCATACAAATTATGCTTTAACATGTCTGTGATAGTTTTGCTAGTACATTCGTGTATGTGTGTATGCTTGTGTGCGTGACTTGCATGCATGCGTTTGAGCGAATACGCGGAAGGGAAACAGTAAATGGATTTGCATGTATATAATTATAGGCATTATATTAAGGATGTACATTTGTGTGTGTGCGTGTGCGTGTGCGTGCGTGCATGCGAACGCGCGCGCGCACATGTGTGAGTGTATGGGTCAGTGTGTGTGCATGAGAGAGAAAGGGAGAGAGAGAGAGAGAGAGAGAGAGAGAGAGAGAGAGAGAGAGAGAGAGAGAGAGAGAGAGAGAGAGAGAGAGAGAGAGAGAGAGAGATGCGTAAAAGAGAGAGCGAGAGAGCGAGAGAGAGAATGAATGAATGGTTTACCTTTTATAGCAGAGTAGAGAGAGAGAGAGAGAGAGAGAGAGAGAGAGAGTGAGAGAGAGAGAGAGAGAAGAGAGAGAGAGATGAGAGAGAGAGAGAGAGAGAGCGAGCGAGAGAGGGGGAGAGAAAGAGCATGTATGCTATGCATAATACAAGTACGTTTCTGCATATTATGCATGTAGGTAGCCTATATGCAGGCACATGGGTGAGCGTGTAATTGAAAGAACATTGTGACAATGACAACGGTAATTATATTGCTACTGTTTTTATGTTTTTATTATTTTTTTGACTTGAGGATTTAACTTGAACGTGAAACTCATGTGTGAGCTAGAGTGAATTTGTTCCTTTTTTTCTCCCATTTTAGTGAACTTAATACAAAGATTTAACCTCGAGTGTGGCACACACAGCCTATGTTAATTTAGTCCATGATTGGGTTTGACACAGGGATGTAAAGTTCCGAAATATATTACCAGCAACAACGTGGGTGTTCGGTGTTTTTTGTTCATCATAGTCAAATAATCTATGTCTGATTTCTGTAAATTATAATGTCTTGAAAGTCAAACTTTCAAATGAGTATAAAATCGAAGCTAGCCACGATAATTACATTATTTCTGTGTATTTACTAGGAATGTTTTCTCCATCTGTTGAAAACAAAACCTCAATTTGTGTCAAAATGCCATTATGTCTGCTTGTTTGTTTGTTTTTTCTACGCGCGCACTGTCACATTTATGAACACGGTTCAGTTCGCTAACATGCACGCTTAAATCAATTGTGCGTTCTGAAAAGCACATAACATTA
>CM065680.1:87058873-87063873 GCA_017654935.2 Phymorhynchus buccinoides | reverse complement strand
ATGAAATTGTTTGTAACCCATTTCTTACCGATAAATTTGTTTCTGAGATTTCTTGAACGTTTTGTTGTATTATATTTGAAATACACGCATTGACGCGAACATAAAACTTATTTAAAATCAATATTACGTTCTTAGGTTGTTGTTTTCAGAATGCACTCTTCAATTGTGCATAGCAGCGAACGGAACCGTGCTTTTTATAGTCACACTCCCCGTGGGGATACCGGGGGTCTTTTGCAAAAATAGTTCCCCCACCTTCTGGAGGCTCTGTGCTTGCAACTTCCTCTAATCTGCCACTCTCTTTGACTCTGCCTTTTCCCTTTGCTTTCTATCATCTACTATCTTTCTGACTTATTGGCTCATTCTCCTGCCTTTTTTCAAAATAAATCTTCCAAATAATGTTTCTCCTTTGAGCTCCTCCGAAATCGGAATGTGTCGGCTGTACGCAGCGGGGAGACCAGTGAAAACTGAAAACCAGACACATACGTACCTTACCCATTATGGCCATATGGCCTGGGAATGCAGAAGAAGAAGAAGAAGAATAGTCACAAAGAAAACACAACGCAACTAAACCCCCATTACCACCACCACCCCTATGCCCACCACATACAGCCTCAGGACTTGGTAGTCTCTTCAGGTTTATCTTTCTCCTTCCCCCATATATTTCCCAACCCCCTCCCTTACTCCAAACCATTACCACATTGTATAAACGTTCTCTATATTTTATATTTTCTTTGATTCTTCCTACATGGCTCAACATCAGAAAAAACCAATTGGGTCATTTTGCTCCCTCGCACGTTTGTAGCATGCAGGTAGGGGGACAAAACTCAATGGAACTTTTCAAATTTCGATAAACGAAGACTAACTTAA
This sequence comes from Phymorhynchus buccinoides, assembly GCA_017654935.2. NCBI lineage: Eukaryota > Metazoa > Mollusca > Gastropoda > Neogastropoda > Raphitomidae > Phymorhynchus > Phymorhynchus buccinoides. The sequence continues at coordinate 87,063,006 of CM065680.1, read as the reverse complement.
TTTCTCAAAATACATGGAGCATGATGTAGGCCCTATGCAAATGTTGAAAGCAAATAAACCACTCAGTCAATTTTGACAGAAATGTTAAAAATTAGTTATCGCCTTTGTAATTAAAATTTCAATTTTTGGGAAACAAACGAACAAGGCAAAACTGCTATCAAAGTAAAGACAAAACAATTGACTATCGCTGAAAGTAAATACTTGTGGCGGTACCATAGCCGATGAGGTTTAACCGAGGCGTGGTTACTGCTACACTTATCTGTATTGTTAAAAAATCGGGACTTTACTTGTGTTGCACTGCCTCCGGGCAGTGCCTCCAGTATCGTTCCCACCATCTTTGTATTTACAAATGTCCCATATGTGTAGTGTTCCAGACCGAGAGGACGTAAAGCACCATTATTCATTCATAAAACTCGATCCATTTCTTGTATCTTTGATTTAAAATACGCACTCGTGAAGCATGTATGGTAACAAAAATGGGTTAATATTAGGAATCAACTTTTTCGTATATTAATAATCGAAAAAGAAAACAAAATCAAACTATTAATTAGCAGGGACGACAATCCGCATGATTAGCCATTCGCAATTTTCATAATCTAGATTGAAATTGGTCGAAATCTGAATGAAGATCAAAGATTCCTTTCTAAAATTGCCAAGTGAATGAAACGTAAAAGAGTTCGTAGTGTGATTAATAGGCTAGCCTGCGGAAAATGGAATCATATTTAAAAAAAATTGATCTCATGAGATTATCACTTGAAAAAATATGAAAGATTATGTTTCTTGTCTGGTCCACAACGTTTGAAGAATCTGCTATTGATCCCTAAATAATCACACAGCTCACGACAAGTGAGCTGCTATTTGATTTTAAAAGCAAGTGATTTAACGGAAATCACTTGCTTTTAGGTAAACTTAAAAAAACAAATCAAGTCTTCGCTAAAGCAGGTATTTATGAAGTGAATGAACAATTTATTTTGCGTTGCTATGATTATATATGGGGCTAAAATTGAAATAAATCACATTTACCTGAAACAAAAGAGCATAGCTAACAACGAGGTCAAAAGAAAGCAACTTGAACGAACACGTCTCTGAGAGAGAGAGAGAGAGAGAGAGAGAGAGAGAGAGAGAGAGAGAGAGAGAGAGAGAGAGAGACGAGAGAGAGAGAGAGAGAGAGAGAGAGAGAGAGAGAGGAGAGAGAGAGAGAGAGAGAGAGAGAGAGAGAAGAGAGAGAGAGAGAGAGAGAGAGAGAGAGAGAGAGAGAGAGAGAGAGAGAGAGAGAGAGAGAGAGAGAGAGAGAGAGAGAGAGAGAGAGAGAGAGAGAGAGAGAGAGAGAGAGAGAGAGAGAGCGAGCGCCAATGATTGCTGTTATATGGACATGATAATGTTAGTGGTTATGATCTGGTAACGTTCTTGCTGATGTTTATATGGGGTTTAGTTTTTGTTTCCCCTCTAGCTCTTTGGCCTATTTCTGTCATATACAATTTACATCAAGTGTGTGTGTGTGTGTGTGTGTGTGTGTGCGTGCGCGCGCGCGCGCGCGCGTGTGTGTGTGTGCGTGTGCGTGCGCGTGCGCGTGCGCGTGCGCGTGTGCGCGTGTGCGCGCGTGCGCGTGCGCGTGCGTGCGTGCGCGCGCGCGCGCGCGCGTGCGTGTGTGCGTGCGTGCGTGCGTGCGTGCGTGCGTGCGTGCGTGCGTGTGTGTGTGTGTGTGTGTGTGTGTGTGTTATTTGCCTGTTCATCTATGCATAGCATTTCTGCTTGAATGCGTTACAAATGTTGAATGTGTGCGCGCGTTTCGATTTGATTTCTACCAAGATTTAGCGCTATATGAATAATGTATTTTGTTGTTGTTGTTGTTGTTGTTGTTGTTGTTGTTGTTGTTGTTTACTGATGTTGTTGTTGTTGTTGTTGTTGTTGTTGTTGTTGTTACTGATGTTGTTGTTGTCGCTTCTGTCAACTCTAGTATGATCGGTTGGTACTTATAGAATTCAAGCCATCGAATGAAGCGGCGAACACCGTATCGCAAGAAAGAAACACAATGAACGTATTAGGACAAGCGGATCAAGTGTTTCCCCATTGTCATACACTTTGTTCTTTGCTTTATTATAAGTGGATCACCAAAAGAGGACATATGAAATCACTGGCGCTAAATACTAGTTGTTGTTGTTGTTGTTGTCTTGCCATGGCTTAAAGACTCCAGGGATCATCCCAACAGGCGAAGCACTTGACCACTATGCTACAAATGAGCCAGCTGGGGATGAGAACATTATGTGTGTGATCTTTTTTTTACTACCTCGTCACGTGAGCAGCCACATGCTAGTGACGGTACATATTGACGTTTCGAAAATTTGTCTTTTATTGTCCATTTAACGCTGTCATACAATATTTAGGTATTATTAGGTATTAGGTACTTTATAGTCACAGAGGCGACTCTGTGAAATCCGGGTTGCTCCCACCTGGAGAGCGCGTCGCAGAGGTGCGTCACCCATTTTTGTTTTTTGTTTTTGTTTTTGCATGCGCTTTTTGTCACTGATGAGGGAGGGGTAAATTTTGACCAAAGACCAAATGACAACTTTTTCGTTGCCACTGGGTTTAACGTATGCTAAGTGCATGGGCACACGGGACCTCGGTTTATCGTCTCATCCGAAAGACTCCACGTTCAGACCGTTAAGGCCTAGTGCAGAATGAGAGGAAAAAATCCCCTGTACCCAGGTTCGAACTCGGGTTTACTTGACACGAAGCGAACGCGATACCACTGTGCCACTCTACACCACATAGGCTACATGGGAATACCATTTGCTCGTGTTGTTGATAAACGGCTGTTGATTAGCATCTACATTGAATGTATGTATGCACGCATGCCTGCCTGTCAATTATGACAATGAATGCCAAATAGCAGCTACTATTCCGGCGGGCTGGGCTAACATTTGTTCATAGTGGAGATAGGCTACCTTGCCCAGGGTAAATCCCCACTCTATCGGCTAAAGGGATTTGAGGTCCCCATAAGCTAACAATCAATTTGGCAGCAGCACAAGAGCCAGTGCAAATACCCCCTAGTTTGAGAGCCACAGTCTTCCATAAAATATTGATTGAGCATAATGTTATTATGTCAACCGAAGATACATCACACAAAGAAAACGCACAAAAAACTTTCTACAAGATAAAAAAAAAATATCAATCTTGCAATTTCAATGTATCGGGATGAAAGGTTTCAACTCATCACGAGCTATCGTAAAAGGAACTAAAAAGAAAGGTAATATTTTAGACGATGATTTACGCTTAAAGACCCACCACGTTACGTGTCAAAATAATGGTATTGACGTGTTTTGCCCTCTTACAGATGGCAATAAATTATAAGAAATATTCCAAGCATAAGAGGGAATGTGACACGTGACGGGGGGGGGTCTTTAAACAACCAATCCCTAGGGCAAACAGTTAATCCTGGGTTTGAAGCCACCAAGCCTTTTAAGAAACGGAAACGATTGTTTGTTTGTTTGGATTTGGTTTGGTTGGTTGTGTTGCAGTGTTCTCTTGGGTGTTTTTGCGATGCACTTTGTATGTGGTTCGGTCCAGTTCGTTTTATTGTGGCTGACTTGACGACTCGCACTTTTCGCATTGAAAACACATCAGTTCAATCCCCTGAAGTCGGAGTATGGCCGCCCATGTGGCAGGGCCCTTTAAAAAGCAGCCATACACGTAATCTTCCCACCTTAAAATTCTGATCGCTTCTCCGCCTTTTGGCTAAGACAGTGATTCAGGAACATAAATTTTTGTTTATATCCTGGTTTGTTTGTTCAGCCCGTCGTACATGGCGAAAGCCGATACGCGACGTTAAACTGAACTTCCAATCTTCCCACCCAAGGCCATGCGAAAAGTTCACATGGCACTGGGTGTGCCCCCCAGAGCGTTTAAGCTGGGGAACATCAGTTTAATAGGCTACACTCTTTTAGAATGCCCATTATTATCATTGTTATGCAAACTGTATGGGATACAAGTTGCACAAATTTGGAACTTTAACCCTTTCACCGCCAGCCATATTTCAGGCAAACTTTTCCATAGAATTTACCTGGGTAGAGAACAAAATCCATCTGCAGTTTTGGGGATTCTTCTGTGAAATATATAAAATAAGGTCTATCCTT
>CM065680.1:87046373-87048873 GCA_017654935.2 Phymorhynchus buccinoides | reverse complement strand
TATTAAAAAAAAATCTTTTTTGTGTCATCTCAATGGACGTTTTGTTCAAATGAACAAAGTATCAGCTAAAAGCACTGGCACAGATCAAAAAAAGATGGGGCAGGGCAAGATAGGGAACATCGAAGAAAACGCAACTCGTGTAGTATTGTTCACAATACCTTCTCACAACAAAGAACCCGTGTTGTCCGATTACACAGAAAGGAACCCCACACACACACATACATGCACATACACGCACACACACACGCGCGCACACGCGCACACACAAACACACACACACATACACACAAACACACAAACACCCCTACACCTACACACACGCACACACATACACACTAACGCACAAACACCCCTACACCTACACACACGCACACACACATAATCACAATCGCACACACACAAAAAAGGGAAACAAAGAAACAGGTATCCAAACAAGAAAACTGATGACGCGTACTCCTTTTGCCAACCGAAATCGGACAAAGGACAATAGCATTTGACCAAAGTATCTTCTGTCAGTTGACTGACTAAATGTGCAAAAACAAAGACATAGAGACAAAAAAACAACAACAAAAAACACACACCATTTAAACAGAGCGAGATATTTCGAGGGCATCACTCCCCTCCATGGATCGACGATAATGTAACGTTGTTGTTGTTGTTGACGTACCCTGGCTAAAAGACTCCAGGGATCATCCCGACAGCCGAAGCATGTGCTCACTAGGGTAGGGGAAGACGGGGTAAAAAGCGCATGGGCGGGTAAGAAGCCCACCCCAATTATCTCATGAACTAAAGAACATTTCAGTCAAATTTGCCCATGAGACGAATGCTAGACATTAACGCTCGTCTCATGGGCAAAATGAGACTGAAATTTGCTTCATTTCATGAGATAATTGGGGTGGGCTTCTTACCCGCCCATGCGCTTTTTACCCCGTCTTCCCCTACAAATGCATCAACTAGGGATGGGAACGTTACGTAAATGGGAACATTACGTAATGATGTGACCGTGTGTGTAAAGAAACCAAATACATGTGCGATTGTGAAACGTATAAACACGAAATAGCCAGTTGAAAGGTATAAGAATTAATGGTGCGTAAATAAAGCGACCCCGTCGGCGTGACTAGATACATACTAACAATAATATAATGGGCATACGCCCGGGACGATTTAAAACACAGTATATGTACTGTCACAACAACAGCAACAACAATAACAACAGCCACATACAGGCCCTTAATCTTGATAGAAATCAAATCAAAGCGCACGCACACATTAACATTCGTAACGCATTCAAACATTAACGGTATGTACATACAATAACAGAAAAAAAAAACACCCGCCCATTTGACATAAAAAGTGCAAGACACAAACAGACCTACAAGCAACACACATCATTCACATAGAGGTGGTGCATCCTACATAATTTTTATACAATGAAAACATTTAGACCCTGTAAAAGTGTGTGTTTTTCGCTCTTAGTTTAGGTGAAAACGTTTAACCCTTTCACCGCCAATGTCGCATTTTTGCACCACAATGATTTAACACCGATGTCGTTAAAACCCTTGATATCAGGGTCTGTTATTCAATGACATTGTGTTCCTAAATTAGGGCAGTGAGGATTGACCCTATTCTAAACGTGTTACAGAGAAACCCCACAATATTGCAGACGAAATCTTTTTTATAGTCAAGTAAGTTTAATGGAAATATTTGGTTCAAAGATGGCTGGCGGTGAAAGGGTTAAGACTGAACCTACCCTATGAGGGGTCACTACATTCTTTTGGACCCAACAATAAATCTATTCCATGAAAGTACCCCAAATTTAGCCTGAACACACAACCTAAAAAACATGCCGAAAGATATGAATGGTTGAAAAGGATATATGCGACCCCACACCATGAAAGGAACATTAAGTATCAAACTGACCATTCTGAGAGAATTATACATTTGACAACTTCAGTCAATTCTCTTTCTAATCATACAAGAACCATACTTGTATCTTGTTCCGTTCCAGAGTTCTGAGCACTTAAAGTTAGTAGGGTGAGCACTGGCCATTTTGAGAAACCACAGTCTGCAGTCTAGCCTAGTGGAAGAAAATGCATTGACCTACTCGTTTTAACACACTTGTAAGACCATCTAGAGACCATATCAAAGACTATCCTTTATAAAAATGAAAGATAAGATGTTATGGAAAACGAAAATACTAAAACCTAAAAATTAACACAAAATGAGATTTTTGAATTTCCTAGCCTGTTGTGAGAAACTAGCTGGATCACATAATGATTGTATCAATAAAAAAACACACCTGAATACACAAATGTAAGGGCCTATCTGTAACAAAACGTACTATCTACGTGTATTCATCATTATTGTATTGTATCAATAACAAACAAACTGAATACACAAATGGAAGGGCCTATCTGTAACAAAACGTACTATCTACGTGTATTCATCATTATTGTATTGTATCAATAACAAAAAACCTGAATACACAAATGTAAGGGCC
>CM065680.1:87036373-87041373 GCA_017654935.2 Phymorhynchus buccinoides | reverse complement strand
CATCGTCACAAAAGATTAACAAGTGAGATGGGTTTAAAGGTGGACCCTGCCGGATGAGTGTTTGCAAGTAACACGTCGAGAATACCAGAAATACAGCCTTTTCAAGGATCGGAACACTCACTTTGCTCTGGTTTCCTAGAAATGAAACCGTCATAACGGCGATTCCTCCTTGGCGGAGATACCGGAGAGAGTAGCCATTTTCGATGGGGTGGGTTGAGGTCACTCATTGCAGTGCAGTAAAAAAAAAAAAGGAGCTAATTCCTTTGTTGTGAGCGAAACTCCTTTAGATAATCTGTATAAAATTTAAAAACGAAAAAAAGGCTTGTATTGCGAAAATGTCGTACAAACGATTTGGTCTAAGCGCAGGCGGCCATAAGAAAAGAGACGACACACGCCTTCTCTTTGTGTGAAATAATTTGATTTCCAGCAAATCCGCCAAGGAGGAATCGCGAATTTGACGGTTTGATTTCTAGGAAACCAGAGCAAAGTGAGTGTTGCAATCTGTGTAAAGGGTGTTTTCCAGGTGCTCTGGACGTGTTTCTTACAAAAACCCATCCGTTAGGGTGGCCCTTTAAGCCTACACTTTTTGTCATCAGAGGAATAATGAATCAAGCTGAAGGTGTCTCGACCTATCTTTTTTGTGATTTTGTTTCCTAATGGAACACATTATATTGTTTGAATTGACCTGAATGGCGTCATTGGGACCAGATAACCGCAACGTATTCTCTGTTTATTGTTTATTTTTTGTTCAAACGACTACTCACACAACAATTTAAAATAGGCGCCAATTCATCATGCCTGCAATCATCAACTTTTTTTAAAATCAAGCGAGCCTACATGTTTCTTCAACGTTGGATTTGTGTTTTTTCCACGGTGAACATCTACAGTCATTCAGTGGCTGATCCTTTTTTTACCTGTTGCGGTAAACTAAAATAATTATATGTACCTAAGCTCAAGTAATGTTCGAACCAAGACAGTATAGTCTTTTTTAAAACTGTAAATTGAAGCTGAATGACCCATTTCGCTTGGTGGATGTTTGTGTCGTTTTGATGTCTTAAGTTGTTTTACAAAACAACAGTTCACGTCGATTTCAGTGGTGTAACAATATGTCTTTCTTGGAACAACCTGACATGTGTAAAAATACCACTTTGAATGACACTGATTCGTGTTTCCATGTAGTTAATGAAACCCCTTTTAAAGGACATTGCAGAGTCCATCTTCAAACTACGGATAGTCGTTCCGTGTTGTCATAAAAGGATAAAACCTTTAAAGACCCACCACGTCACGTGTCAAAATCACGGGTTTCGCGTGTTTTCCCTCTTATAGCTGGTAAGAAATCTTCCTAGCATAAGAGGGAATGTGACACGTGATTTGTGAGGTATTTAAAGTATATAGTAGGATATAGTTTCGGATATATCCTTGTATTTGAGATCCTCAGAGGAGCAGAGGAAACAGCGCTGCATAACACTCCAATGTCCGTGGAAGTAGCCTACATTTCGCAAATACACGATATAGCTACCGCGAATGCAACGTATCTGTCATGGATGTCAAGTTTGTGTTGCTTTGCATGCTTTCTTGCATTGCTGTTGGGTGTTATGTTCACAGCGCCACGGGCGGTTTGAGGTATCCGTCCTCGTCCTGGGGCGAGGTGTTGGAGTTGTGCTCGGAGTCCGGGGCGTGGATGATGTCGACGTTGTAGCGGCCGTCGTGGTGGAACTGGCCCACCGTGCTGGTCTGCGTCACCTCCGAGGTGCCGTTGCCGTTGTCGAAGATGGACAGCTCCACCCGCTCCTCCGTGGTGGCGTTGGTGGCGGCGCAGCTGCGGTTGTAGGCGGCGCTGTTCTTGGGGTACATGCTGTTCTCGTTGCACAGCGACTTGTTGACCTCGCGCGGGGAGGCGCACTTGAAGGCCTTCATGAAGCTCTTGCGGAAGTTGTCGCTGAGGAAGGCGTAGAGCAGCGGGTTGAGCATGCTGTTGGTGAAGGTGAGCACGCTGAAGGCGTTGAAGAGCACGATCCGCCAGATCTCCAGCACCTTCTTGGTGTGGAACGTGATATCCACCTGGAACACCCAGTAGGGCAGCCAGCAGGACACGTAGACGGAGATGACCGTCAGCACCAGGCGCGTCACCCGCCGGTGGGACTTTTTCTTCTCCTTGGACTTCTTGGTGGGCCCCACCTGGCGGAGACGCAGCACCACCAGCACGTAGAAGACGGCGATGAGCGAGATGGGGATGGCGAAGCCCAGGATGAAGCTGTACCACAGGTAGGCCTTCTCCGGGGGGATGGGCTGGTTGTCGGGCCACTTGATGCCGCAGGTGAAACTTTCCATCAGCTTGCGGTGGTCGATGGTGGTGGAGTAGAGGATGATGGGCATCATCACCAGGAACGACGTGGACCAGATGCACAGGCACAGGAAGAGCGCGATGCGCGGCGTGCGGTACTTGAGGGATCGGATGGGGTGGCACACGGCCAGATAGCGGTCCGCGCTCATCACGGTGAGGGTGAACACCCCGGTGAAGATGTTGATGGAGAACAGCACGAAGTAGATCTTGCACATGGCGAAGCCGAACACCCAGTGCTTGAGGATGGTGGTGGTGGTGAGGAAGGGCAGGGAGACGATGAACAGCACGTCCGAAATGGCCAGGTTGAGGATGTACATGTTGGTCACCGTCTTCATCTTGGCGTACCTGGCACACACAGCCAGAACACACCAAGTCAGTATAATTGGGAACCGAAACCAAGTCATGTGTCTGTCTGTCTGAAACACAAAACTCCGCCGTTTTTCGACCGAATCGCTTCAAATTTGCTATGAGCCCTAACGGCATCCGAGGCGGCCGTGTAATTTGCGCGGTTTGGCAAATGCGCGAAACGCGTATTCTCGGCGCCCGTATCTCCGGTATTTTTGGACCGATTGCCTTCAAATTTGGCAGGTAGATGACCGGGGACAGTGACTATCCGTGTGCAAAACCGGAAGCGCGATATACGCCGCTTCACCTTTTCACAAATAACTCCGCCGTTTCTTAACCGAATCGCTTCAAATGTGCTGTCAGGCTTGCTGTGGCCGGGGGAAAGCCTGGCAGCAAATGTGAAGAGAATCGGGAGAGCGACGCTCAGAACAGCGCCAACGGGAAACGGGGCTTTATAACTCCGCCGTTTCTTAACCGAATCGCTTCACATTTGCTGCACTCAGCGTTACCAGTACTTGGCGTTACCGTTACTAGGCGTTACCGTTACTAGGGAGAGAGCATCACTCTCAGAGCAGCGCCAACGGGAAACGGGGCCTTATAACTCCGCCTTTTCTTAACCGAATCGCTTCAAATTTGCTGTATTCAGCGTTACCAGTAATTGGCGTTACCATTACTAAGCGTTACCGTTACAAGGGAGAGCGCATCACTCTCAGAGCAGCGCCTTATAACTCCACCGTTTCTTAACCGAATCGCTTCAAATTTGCTGTACTCAGCGTTACCAGTACTTGGCGTTACCGTTACTAGGCGTTACCGGTACTCGGCGTTGCGCTAGTCAGAATAATTTGTAAGTGTGGGGTGCTTCAACCATATGCGACCCAGCACCACGAAAGGGACATTAAGTGTCAAACTGACCATTCTGAGAAAATGACACATTTGAAAACTTCAGACAAGTCTCTTTCTAGTAATACAAGAACCTTTTTTTTATATATTTGTCCGTTCTAGAGTTATGAGTACTTAACGTTATATAATAATAATAATAATAATAATAATAATAATAATAATAATAATTATAATAATAATAATAATAACAAGCGCGAAATCGCAATAGTTTGTGGCACGCGGTCTATTTTTACCACTCCAATCATGAGTCACCTCCCCTGGCTTTTCAATAATTTTAATCTGTAAACCAGAATGTTATCTCTGCACCATTTCGTAACTTTTTATATCTTTTGGAAAACATTTAAAACTATGTATCCTACTTATACTCATCAAAAGAAGCACCGCATACTCGTCGTGTCTGTTGTAGTGTCTGTATTACGTATGTTTATTATTTTGTACGTTTTTAAAATACATCATTTTAAAGAGCGGCCTCAATTTGAAGTGTAGCCTCGATTTGAAGTGCGACAATTTTGTCAAAATGTGCGACAATTTTGGACCGACAGACAGACCGACCGACCGACCGACCGACAAAGTGAGTTATAGGTTTGTGGCTTGAGCCACAAACAATAAAGACATTTATAGAGTGGACATTCTAGACGAACTACACATGGCGCTTAACAAAACTAAAATTGACTGTACATGCAAGATTACATCATATTACATATTGAACATGCTCAGACGCGCTCGCATTCCCACGCAAAACATACTCATAAATATACAAACATGCACACGCATATATACACATTAGTATACACAAATGCATCCTTCCCTCCCCACACACAAACACACTCACATCAACGCACACAAACACACACAAACTCACACACATATGCGCGCGTGCACAAACACACACACACACACGCATACACACAAACAAACAAACTCAGTTACTACATGCCACCTTCCCCTCCTCCCATCTAATCCGCGCACATGTCATTAATGCAGACACATCACAAGCATTAGCGTTGAGAGAAGTGCGTTTTGATATTAGCCTTAAAATCTGACAGAGAGTTGGAATGTCTGAGAGATGGTGGTAGTTTGTTCCAAGTAGCTGGGGCCTGAAAGAAAAAGGACCTTTCACCGTAAGTTTTTGTTTTAACCTTCATAATAGTGCGGCATGGTATGGTGTGGTGTGGTATGGTGTGGTATGTATGGCATTAGTTTATAGTCACAAAGACTCGCCTTTTTAAAATTCGGACTGCCACCACCCTGAGAGGGCGACGCCGCCAGCACAGCGCAGCCCCCCCCCCCTTTTTGGGTGGGTGTGGGGTAACACAACTCACGTATGTAAACCTAGCTGTCAATTTGGTTCATACAAGGCAGCGGGACTACTTCCTTGCTCTTATCGACTGTTGACTGATGTGGGATTGTC
>CM065680.1:87023873-87028873 GCA_017654935.2 Phymorhynchus buccinoides | reverse complement strand
ATCAAACTCGAATCCAATGGGTTTTTTCAAGCAATCTAAATGACCACTGACATGTCTGTTTGAATGTATAATGTCACAGTAGAAATGGGAATCCAGTAGGATTCGGAATCATACTAGTACACATCGGAATTCCGATCTATACTAGTAGAAATCGGAATTCTAATTTCTACTGGACTTGTTCTAGTAGAAATTGGAATTCTGATTTCTACTAGTACAAAGATTCCGGTTTGTACTGACAGCCAATAGAAAATGGAATCCAGTACAAATTTGGAATCAGCATATTGTTTCAGTTTTAAGAGAAGAAAGACAAAACGCGGGTGGAGTTGATAGTTTATCAACTTTTCTCAAGAATTCCGAATTGTACTAGTAGGATTCCGAATCCAACTGGAATCCAGTTTCTACTGTGACATATATATGTAGATGTATACGCACGCACGTGTTATGAATAATGCGGTACAGATCAGAGACAGACAAACAGACAGAGATAGAGACAGAAGCAGAAAAGCAACGAAACAGAAAATGGAAAATTACTGGTCTTGGAGTGATTTTTTGAAATGTATTTGTCTCCCTATGATATGGTGCCAATAATTTTATTCTAAGATATACTAAATCATGTGCTTTAACATATTTTGTTTTATAGCTATATGTTGTTTGGTTGTGCGTATGTTTTTTTTGTTTTAGCATTTAAGTCTTTGTCCCCCCCTCTTACAAATATGATTTTAAAATTGCATTCAGTGTGTGTGTGTGTGTGTGTGTGTGTGTGTGTGTGTGCGCGTGTGCGTGCGCGTGCGTGCGTGCGTGCGTGCGTGCGTGCGTGTGTGTGTGTGTGTGTGTGTGTGTGTGTGTGTGTGTGTGTGTGTGTGTGTGTGTCTGTGTGTGTGTGTGTGTGTACCTCTGTGTGTGTGTGTACCTCTGTGTGTGTGTGTACCTCTGTGTGTGTGTGTGTGTGTGTGTGTGTGTGTGTGTGTGTGTGTGTGTGTGTGTGTGTGTGTGTGTGTGTGTGTGTGTGTGTACATGCGTACGTGTATTTGGCTTCCGCTGGACGTCATTTGGTGTGTGTGTGTGTGTCAAGTCAAGTCAAGTCAAGTCAAAATGATCTTTATTGAGGATAAAGGAGTAAGCTTGACAGCTTTTTTTCATCCTGTCCTCAGTGTGTGTGTAATACGAAAGCAACTGTGTGTGTGTGTGTGTGTGTGTGTGTGTGTATCTCTTTGTGTGTGTGTGTGTGTACGTGCGTGCGTGTGTGTGTGTGTGTGTGTGTGTGTGTGCGTGCGTGTGCGAGTGCGTGAGCGTGTGCGTGAGAGTGTGCGTGCGTGTGTCTGTGTGTGCTTCATAAAAACTTAGACCTACAAAACTTTCTTTACACTTTTCTCCTTTCATGATTTCTTTTTCCATTTTACATACCCTTCACTAAAAACATTTTTCTGCGCTACATTTTTATTGTATTTTTTGCTTTGTTGCTGTACCTTTTTTTCCCCTTTAATATTTCCGAACATTCCCCCTGGGACTTATTCCTCATTCAAACTGTCGCCTCCGCTCGAGCTGGTTCCAAGAACTCCGGGGAAAGTAAAATGGTTTTTCTTTCATCCTGTTTCTTCGCGCGCGTGACGTAGCTAAGAAACAGGAACGTGCTTTTGGCAAATTGGACACCGACAGGCATCAAGCAAACACACAAACAAATAAACAAACAAACAAACACGTGGAAAAGAGCAAAACAGAACAAAGTGAAATTGTTAAAAGGAAAAATGCAGGAACAGCGATGCGGGCGACAAGCTGCGAATGTTTTTTTTTTTTCTTATTACATTTAGTCATAATGGAATTGGTTGACTTTTGGGGGATTCTATTTGATTCTATACAGTTCTATTCTATTTTATTTTACAAGAATTTTGATTTGTTTCGCTGCTGAGAGTCCCAAAGAGAGAGAGAGAGAGGGATAAGAGAGAGCAGAGAGAGCTTTTTCGTGAGAGAGAAAAATCTTTTTATTCTTGCAAGTTGATAGAGAGAGAGAGAGTGTGAGAGAGTGAGAGAGTGTGAGAGTGTGAGAGTGTGTGTGTGTGTGAGAGACGAATGTTGTGTGTTTTTTTATCTCTGTGTTTTATACAGGGTAATGAGATAAGCATTGCTTTTTTACACTCAGCCCTGTGGGCAAACAAGTCTGTAACAGACCAACAAATAACAAATGAACAGACACTTTTCTCCTTTAATGATTTCTTTAGAGAGAGAGAGAGAGAGACTAAAAACAGAGAGCGCTAGAGAGAGAGAGAGCTTTGTTGCTGTACCTTTTTTTCCCTTTTAGAGAGAGAACATTCCCCCTGAGACTTAGAGAGAGAGAGAGAGAGAGAGAGAGAGAGAGGGAGAGAGAGAGAGAGAGAGAGAGAGAGAGATCTTTCCTACGTGGTTCAGATGCATGCGAAGTATGTTCAAAGTAAACCTGGGATGCTACGCCTCTATGCGCGTTTGTGTGATTGTTTGTATGTGTTACAAACGTAAAGTTTTCAGGCTGGGTTTAAATATTTGATATGAAACACGTGCACGTCTTGAATAACTGCCGCAACTTCTGGCGCTTCTCTCCGATTTCTTTCCCGTTTTTTTAATTTTTTTATCTTAGTTTTTTTATTTTGTTCTGGAGGCTTTTAAAATAATTCTTCATGGATTTGGTTTAGCAAGATGAACCGCACTATAGACAGGTGTTTGAGTTTGAACGGTCTAAAATGTCATTAGACATAGTATTGTTGTCATTCTGGTGATGGCTCTAAATACATTTTTTGTAAAGTGTTTTTTGTTTGTGGCTCAAGCCACAAACCTATAACTCACTTTGTCGGTCGGTCGGTCTGGGATGCTCGGTCGGTCGGTCCTGTCGTTCCAAAATTGTCGCACTTCAAATCGAGGCTACACTTCAAAATTAATTGATGCCGCTCTTTAAACGTGATGTATTTCAAAAGCGTTTAAAATAATGAAACACGTACGTAATACATACACTACAACAGACACGACGCTTATGCGGTGCTTTCTTTGATTTTTATAATTAGGATATCATAGTTTTAAATGTTTTCCAAAAGCTTTTAAAAAGTTACGAATTTGGTGCAGCAAGATAACATTCTGGTTTACAGATTAAAATTATTGAAAATGAACGGGGAGGTAACTCATAGATTGGAGTGGTAAAAATAGACTGGCGATGGCCACAATACTATTGCGATTTCGCGTTTTTTAAATTTTATATAGTTTTAACGATAACATTCTTCCATGGTTTACACAGGAGTTTGAAGAATAAGTATGAAGGATAGGCGAGTGAGTGTGTGTGGGGATGGGGGTGGGGGGGGGGGTGGGGGGGGTGGGGGGGGTGGTGGAGGGGGGGGAGGGAGGTTGGTAAAGTGGTGGTGCGATGGAAGGCTGATCCTCTGTGCAGTAAACATAGCGATCACACAGGAAACAGAAGCATTTTGTTTACTGCAGAAAATGGACCCCTCCTCTCAGCACCCAATGTCTGCGCATGCGCGCGTCGTGCAAACAATACGCCACCTGGCGTCAGCTCTCTATAAGCTCGTGGCTCCTGACTGTCTGGAATGCAACCACTTATTCCTGTCAACAACTCTCAGGTGTAGGCTACTCAGAAACCCCCCCCCATCATTCCCATCACAACAATGACTCCCGGGCCATCGCAGTGGTTCTTTAATTAGTTGTAGAAATATGTAGGGGAAGACAAAAAGCATGGGCGGGTAAGAAGTATGTCATGAAATGAAGCAAATTTAGTTGCATTTTCATGAGACGAGCGTTAATGTCTAGCATTCGTCTCATGGGCAAATTTGAGTGAAATTTTCTTTATTTCATGAGATAATTGGGGTGGCTTCTTACCCGCCCATGCGCTTTTTACCCCGTCTTCCCCTATCACAAAGCTGGCGTTTGTATGTCTTTATGTTTATTTGCAATTCTGATAGCTCGAAATAGTAGATTATTGTTGGAATATGCCGGTGGGTTTTATTATTAGGGTGTGTATGCTTTATTATTATTATTATTTTTTTTTTATGATTTTTTTTTATTTTTATTTTTTAATATTATTATTATTATTATTATTATTATTATTATTATTATTATTATTATTATTATTATTATTATTTGAGGTTGCTGCTATCGTGTTTCATCAAGAGAATGAAATTATGGTGTACTATGAAAATCATTGAATTGTGTACGTAAACTCACAACTATCGGGTCTGCTGTTATCTTTATTTACAATACGCTGAACGTAATTCTCAGTGGTTATTAAATTGTATGTGTTGCATTATTAATGTAAACAGTTTACTTGAATATGTGACAGCTACTTAATAATAATAATGAGGACAATTTATATAGCGCCCATCCTACTATATAGGCTGCAGAGCGCTTTACACACAATTGAAATGAAATAAAAACATGAAACAAAAATCCAATAACATGAGCAAACAAAACAATAGGCCCACCGGTCAGACTTCGTTTGGCCGGTAAAAATACACATAACAAACAGCAACAACAACTGCTGTGACTACTACTACTACTACTACTACTACTACTACTACTACTACTACTACTACTACTACTACTACTACTACTACCACTACACCACCACCACTACTACTACTACTACTACCACTACTACTACCACCACCACTACTACTACTACTACTACTACTACTACTACTACTACTACTACTACTACTACTACTACTACTACTACTACTACTACTACTACTACTAACTACTACTACTAATACACCACCACTACTACTACTACTACTACACAATTCGCACCACTACTACTACTACTACTAACACTACTACTACTACTACTACTACTATACTACTACTACTACTACTACTACTACTACTCATAATAGGCCTAATACAAGTATGCATTGTCACACAATTCGCAAGCATAAGATAACAGCACATAATTTTATATATTCACAACAACATACACACATAAACAGCACACACACAACCACCCGCGCACACACGCACGCACACAC
>CM065680.1:87003873-87018873 GCA_017654935.2 Phymorhynchus buccinoides | reverse complement strand
TAAAGGGTGTTTTCCTGGTGATCTGGACGTCTTTCTTGAAAAATCCCTCATATGTCAGAGTGCCCCTCTAAGAACTTTCCCAGGATTATTCCAGGACCATGCTAGCAAATTTCACGGACTAACATTCTGCTTGTAATATGGATAATAAGCATTACGGTAAGAGGTGTGCTAATGTAGAACTAAACTGATTATTTGAAACTAAAAACAAAACACAAAATCTGCAAATCGAAAGTCCACATGCAGTAGGATGGTCGTCTGCTGTCACAATATCACGCGGTCAAAAGTTTGAATTAAAAAAAAAAGAAGAACAAGCATTGACTTTTAGTTGTATTACATTTATTTTCAAAGAGATCAAGTTTTGGTTTTGCTAGATTGAAGATTGAGAATAAAATGGTGGTTAGCAGATTAAGAAAATTCCAGGACTTTTCCAGTAACTGTAGGGCCTGGGCTGTTTTTGCAGCACATTTCAAGCCGTGGAAAAGGCCTTGCTAGTTTACCAGGAATGTTCAACTTTTCAAGGACTTTTGGGAATCCTGTAAAGATACTACAGAGTAGTAGTAGTAGTAGTAGTAGTAGTAGTAGTAGTAGTAGTAGTAGTAGTAGTAGTAGTAGTAGTAGTAGTAGTAGTAGTAGTAGTAGTAGTAGTACCAGCAACAGCAGAAATAGTAGTAGTAGTAGTAGTAGTAGTAGCAGCAGCAGCAGCAGCAGCAGCAGCAGCAGCAGCAGCAGTAGTAGTAGTAGTAGTAGTAGTAGTAGTAGTAGTAGTAGTAGTAGTAGTAGTAGTAGTAATAGTAGTAGTAGTAGTAGTTGCAGTAGGACTATTGAAAGTAACAGTTTAAGACAACTCCAAGGCAAAAGCAGTTTCTGTAATAGCCTACATATCACAACAATGAAACACAATAATCAAAATATAATGATTACGTGCTCTGGGATGGCGTTATTAGGATTTGTGCTCAATTCTGCCTCTTGGGGAGAGTTCAAATGCATAATTAATGCACACCATTCGCTGTCTCTTAGCAATGACCTCAACTTCTTTCTTTGCCCTTTACACAACAACAATAATCTCTTGGTTCTTTTTAAACGGAAAGGATGATATTTTTTTTATTTTTTTCTTGCCTTCCATTTGGGTGTCACTTCCCATAGTGTACACATATAAGATGGATATTCCATGCGGAAACCCGTGCGCAATCCATAAATAAGTGAAACAAAGAAGGGAACAGATTTGCGCACGTGTCCGAATTTCCCCTACATGCATAAACGTTTCTCCTTCTTCCTTCCACTTATTTAGGGTTTTCCGTACGTTTGTAAGCAACATAGATACATTATTCCAGCGATCGGATGCAAGCGCCGCACCTTTAACATCTTGTGTTACTTTCGAGTTGGTTGACCTCTTCTCATGCCCTCGTAGAAAACATGCTTTCCCGAGGAGGAGAGCGACAAGGGAAGAAACCGATCCCCCGTTAATAACTAACAAGGCACGAGTCTACCATGAATGTTATTTGATACACAACGACATACGCACGGGGGGGAGGGTAGAGAGAGAGAGAGAGAGAGAGAGAGAGAGAGAGAGAGAGAGAGAGAGAGAGAGAGAGAGAGAGAGAGAGAGAGAGAGAGAGAGAGAGAGAGAGAGAGAGAGAGAGAGAGAGAGAGAGAGAGAGAGAGAGAGAGATAATTCAGACTTCAGACTTCAGACACTTTATTTTACAAGGATAAGAATGTAGGCTGGGCCTAGTCTTCCATTCTGTCCTTGATTATAAGCATGCAACATATAACTAATACTATAAACCAACATTGAGACACAGAAAAATCGTCAACAGAAACAGCAAACAGTAGCAGAAAAGCGAACAGTGACATGGTTGGCAGAGCATCAACATCAGTAATAAGAACAAGAAAAACAGAAAACCAACCGACCAAGTAAACAAACATAAAAAAGAACAAAAAGGAAAAAAAATACTTCCACCACAAATTACTTCTTCTACTACCATTACCACTCCTACCTACTACTATTACTACTACTACTACCACCATCGCCACCATACTACTACAACTACTACTACTACTACTACTGCTACTGCTACTGCTACTACTACTACTACTACTACTACTACTACTACTACTACTACTACTACTAGGGGAAGACGGGGTAAAAAGCGCATGGGCGGGTAAGAAGTCAAAAATAGTAGACGAATGCTAGACATTAACGCTCGCTTCATGGGCAAAATGAGACTGAAATTTGCTTCATTTCATGAGATAATTGGGGTGGGCTTCTTACCCGCCCATGCGCTTTTTACCCCGTCTTCCCCTACTACTACTACTACTACTACTACTACTACTACTACTACTACTACTACTACTACTACTACTACTACTACTACTACTACTACTACTAGAGAGAGATTACTACTACTAGAGCGAGAGAGAGAGAGAGAGAGAGAGAGAGAGAGAGAGGCAGACAGACAGACAGAGACATAGAAGAGACAGACAGACAGATAACAGAGACAGAGACAGAGACTGATTCTTGCAAATTCTTTTTTCAAAATCAAACTATGCATTCCAAAGCACTTGGACATATAACAACAGAGGTTCTACAATATTCTTGTAGGGAATGGAGGGAAGGAAAACAACAACCAAGAACCCAGCAAACAAAAAAAAAAAAAAGAATATTGAAGAAAAAGAACAAAGGAGATAAATCTGACAGGGTTTAAGCTTCCCTCGCCTGACTTACTTCCCTTTGACCGTTAGTTCCCGCGGACGGACGGGTGGACGTACGCGCGGACATACGGACGGACCAACCAGAAATAATAGTTCCCCGATTCGCTGAAAGTTCGGTAGCTAAAAACAACTATAATGAAATTCAAGGGTGCCGTCCACTTCGCCTACGCGCGTTTCGCCTACTCTTTGGTGTACGTAATCTGCCGCTTCATTTGCATTTATTGTGTCGGCTGTGTCGTTTCGCCCACCGCGCAGCACCTAAGATGGCTGTAACTAGTGTAAGTCTTGACTTTGTTTCTCTGTGTACTTTTGAACTTTTATTTGTGTATTAAACCAAGAGTGCACTGCAATTAGAATGAAGGTTGTGACTCTCTCTCTCTCTCTCTCTCTCTCTCTCTCTCTCTCTCTCTCTCTCTCTCTCTCTCTCTCTCTCTCTCTCTCTCTCTCTCTCTCTCTCTTCTTAATTCAGTACCTGAGAGAACAAGGGAGAACGAGAGAGAGAGAGAGGGAGAGAGAGAGAGAGAGAGAGAGAGAGAGAGAGAGAGAGAGAGAGAGAGAGAGAGAGAGAGAGAGAGAGAGAGAGAGAGAGAGAGAGAGAGAGAGAGAGAGAGAGAGAGAGAGAGAGAGAGAGAGAGAGTGTAATGTTTTTCTTAATATTTTGTAACTATCTTTTACTGTATTTTTTTACTATATTGTTTTAGTACAGTACTACTTGCGTTCTTAGTCAATGGCTTAAATGGAAATGGCAAAGGATAGTGCCTTCCAGTTAGGCATAGAGTACTAAAGGTCTGCGTGTTGGTTGGGTACGCACATACCCCCCCCCCCCTCCCTCCCCCTCTCTCCCCCCCTCCCCCCCCCCCCCCCCCCCCCCCCCCCCCCCCCCCCCCCCCCCTCCCCCCCCTCTCCCCCCCCCCCTCAAATCCTATCAATTTTAGAGAAATCACGTCATGCTTGCGTCATTGTTTGCGTCATTACCCCCTTGGTACTCTATAATAAATTATGTTCCTGTGGTGTGGCAGCAACTTGCTGTCACTATAATTGTCTTAAAGATTATTCTAGCCGAAACGAGACTTCTTCTCAGTTAGTCGATGAAACGAGATTTGGTCAAACGCGCGTGGGCGAAACGCGCGTAGGCGCATAGAGGCGCGCCGACATTCAAACACGGTTGAAGGGTTGGGCGGGTCAAGAGGGGACTCCAGCTCTCCTTGTGACTCCTCAAGCCTCCCTCCCTCTGTGGGAAAACTGGCACCGCTATGCGGGGCGATGGGAACCGAGGCAGAAGGTGGAGAGAGTCGGAAGAACCAATACTGCGTAGTAAGTGCAACGGAGAGCAGGGAGAGAGGGGGAGAAAGGATTGTAACATTTAAACAGGGACAGAGTGAGAAGGAGCTAGGGGTGGGGTGGGGTGGGGGGGTGGGGGTAACGTGCAACGGAGAGCAGGGAGAGAGAGGGAGAAAGGATTGTAACATTTAAACAGGGACAGAGTGAGAAGGAGCTAGGGGTGGGGGGGGGGGTAACGTGCAACGGAGAGCAGGGAGAGAGAGGGAGAAAGGATTGTAACATTTAAACAGGGACAGAGTGAGAAGGAGCTAGGGGTGGGGTGGGGGGTGGAAAGTGCAACGGAGAGCAGGGAGAGAGAGGGAGAAAGGATTGTAACATTTAAACAGGGACAGAGTGAGAAGGAACTAGAGGTGGGGGGGGGGGGGGGGTGTAAAGTGCAACGGAGAGCAGGGAGAGAGAGGGGGAGAAAGGATTGTAACATTTAAACAGGGACAGAGTGAGAAGGGGCTAGGGGTGGGTGGTGTGGGGGGGGGGGTAAAGTGCAACGGAGAGCAGGGAGAGAGAGGGAGAAAGGATTGTAACATTTAAACAGGGACAGAGTGAGAAGGGGCTAGGGGTGGGGTGGTGGGTGGGGGGGGGGGGGTAAAGTGCAACGGAGAGCAGGGAGAGAGAGAGGGAGAAAGGATTGTAACATTTAAACAGGGACAGAGTGAGAAGGGGGGGGTGGGGGGGGGGTGGGGGGTAAAGTGCAACGGAGAGCAGGGAGAGAGAGGGAGAAAGGATTGTAACATTTACACAGGGACAGAGTGAGAAGTGGCTAGGGGTGGGGGGGTAGAGAGAAAAAAAAGAAGAGAGAAGAAAAGAGAGAGAGACAGAGAGAGAGAGAGAGAGAGAGAGAGAGAGACAGAGACAGAGAGAAGAAAAGAAAGAAAGAGATAAAACAGACAGACAGACATATAGACACACACACACGCGCGCGCATGTACGCACGCACGCACACACGTACGCACGCACATACATGCAAAGAGAGACACATTTCTGAATCTAAAATTTTATACCTGAACTTTCCCGCTCGTTTAAAGGTGGTAAATGTGGAGGGGATCGCATGTCAAAGACTTCCATTGCAATGCAACGACAAGTTGGTAGACACGCAGACAGACAGAGATGTTTCTGTCTTTTGTCATGGTTTACTTTTGTGTGTGTACAAATGGTTCTTTTTTTCAGTTTACCGAACACTTCTTTACTTTTTATCTTATACTCCTAAATCTTTTTTCATTTTTTCCCCATTATTTGTTCACAGTAATTTCTTAAACAATGTCTGGAAAGGAAGGTCAAGAGGGCAAAAACACAATTTTCCTGACCTCATCGAGATGTACAAATAATTGAAGCATCATTTAATTGCTTGTCCAGCCCTGAAAACCGAGTTTGCCTCCATCAAATTGAATTTTATTGGAATGGTATCTCTCAAATTCAATCTCAAGAAACTACATTTCCAGACGAAACGATAGTTCCTGAGATAGTGGACGTCCTCTCCCTACCTCACTCTTTTACTTATTGAGAGGCATGTTTTTTAAGATGTCTCTGATTGTTAAATATGTCTACTGTTAATATAGATTTGCTGGATCTGATTTGATTGACCGACGTCCACTTCATTTTTCCTTGCACCAAATAATTAGATTTGTTTTATGCTTGCGACATGAGCGTTCATTTTTGTATGTGTAGGGGAAGACGGGGTAAAAAGCGCATGGGCGGGTAAGAAGCCCACCCCAATTATCTCATGAAATAAAGAACATTTCAGTCAAATTTGCCCATGAGACGAATGCTAGACATTAAGGCTCGTCTCATGGGCAAAATGAGACTGAAATTTGCTTAATTTCATGAGATAATTGGGGTGGGCTTCTTACCCGCCCATGCGCTTTTTACCCCGTCTTCCCCTACCTAAAAGTTGCCTCACACTACCCAATCTTTTAGTGGGAATTAACCCCTTCAGGACTTTACTGCCTTAGGTGAATTCCGTTACTGGCCTGGGGCTGCCTAGAAAAACAATGTTATAACAAATAAGAAGCGCAACAACACTCACACTGTCAATGATTCAGTTTTGACAACATTACTGGTTGATCCGAGTTTATTTTTCGATTTGAGATCGTGGTTACTTGCATTAAAATCAGAATCATTAGTCTTCTTATTACTATCACTGCTAATTAAAACACATTGGAGTATTTTCTGAGGCTTGTGTAGTGCCGATTTGCTTGACATTTTTAACATTAAAATTAAGATTGAAGTATCAAAAGTAAAACGAAAGCTGGAACAATGATGAAGAGAATGATGTAACTAGAAAAAAACGTGGTTTGGATTGAAAAACAACAACATGGATTTAGACAGGTTTTAGACTAAACAGTCGCTGATCCAAGAATACTCGTAAGTAAACCCTGACTGGCGTTGTCCTGTTCCGAGTATACTCGTAATTCGTCCGGGATGAGTTAATTCAGTTGCGAACTCTATTCAAATAGTTGTGGCCGTGGATCGTCCTCTCACTATCAGCATGCCTTGGCGGTTTTCCCACAACTGCCTGAATGAGTTGGAAGTAAATGGAGCAGTCACCAATTCTTTCCAACAGGTGGGACGAGCTTCATCCGACCAAAATTTGCATTTGTGACCTAGCACCACGAAAGGGACACTGTGTGTCAAAATGACCATTCTGAGAAAATTATACCTTTAAAAACTGCAGACAAGTCTCTTTCTATTGATACAATAACTAGGGGAAGACGGGGTAAAAAGCGCATGGGCGGGTAAGAAGCCCACCCCAATTATCTCATGAAATGAAGCAAATTTCAGTCTCATTTTGCCCATGAGACGAGCGTTAATGTCTAGCATTCGTCTCATGGGCAAATTTGACTGAAATTGTCTTTATTTCATGAGATAATTGGGGTGGGCTTCTTACCCGCCCATGCGCTTTTTTTTTACCCCGTCTTCCCCTACTCTTTTATTTTTTCCGTTCCAAAGTTATGAATATTTAAAGGTAGTAGGGTGAGCGTCGGCCATTTTGAGAAAACAGTCTAAAGTCTAGCCTAGCTGAAGAAAATGCATTGATCTACTCGTTTTAACCATTTCGGCGCCAGCCATTTGTCAGCAAAAACATTCCGTTAAGCTTACCTGGGTAGAGAGAAAAACCTGACTGTAATATTGGTGATTCCTCTGTGACATATTAAAAGTAAGGCCTATCCATACCTCCCAAAATTAAGAGAATAGGGTATTTGGATAACAGACCCTGCTTTGATGCATTTTAGTAACACGGGTGTTAAATCATTGTGGTGAACAAATGCAACGTTGGCGGTTAAAGGGTTAAAGCACTTATAAGAACATTTAGAGACCATATTAAAGATTGTCCTTTACAAATATGAAAGATAAGATGTTAGAGAACACGAAAATACCCATAATTCAAAATCGACCAAAAAAAGAAGAGATTTTTGCCTTTGCAAGCCTGTTGTGATAAACTATCTTAGCGACTTAATGTCCCTCTCGTGGTGCTGGGTCACATTTGAGGTTTCTAACCACTCTGTCGAAAGGACGGAAACTGTGGAAAGATCACAACCAGTTCATCCGACCTGTTCCCCTGTGTTGGAAAGTGTGAGGCGGAGTTAACGCTTTAGACCTACATTAAACAACTTACGCAACATATGTCTTCTTTTTACATTTGATCAAAACAATAGCACCACAAACACATTGAAATCAATGAAACCTACTTGACCATGTAGATGATTGTGATGGAACAACATACGTATTTGTCAACACAAAAAACCACATACATACATACGGTACAAAATATCACTTTTTCAAGACGCAACTTTTCCTCACAGAGCGAATATTAAAGAAAATAAAGCTAACAGGAATTGCAGATTCATATAAGTAAAATTGTGTACATATCTGTATTATTAAACATTCGGGACTTTCCTGGTGTTGCACTGCCTCCGGGCATTGCCTGCAGGATCGTTTCCACCATCTTTATATCTACTAATGTCCCATATGTGTCTGTCACAGACCGGAGGACGTTAAGCAGAAATGTCATCAGGAATGGCAGATTTTCTCAGTCTGTCTCTTCTCTGTCTTCTCTGTCTACACGAGCAATATAACATTGTGTTTTCCCCTCTTGTAGACACTAGGCAGGGTCACATTTCGAAGCAATATAGATACATTTTTCCAGCGATCGGATGCAAGCGCCGGACCTTTAACATCTTGTGCTACTTTCGAGTTGGTTGACCTCTTCACATGCCTTCGTAGAAAACATGCTTTCCCGAGGAGGAGTGCGACAAGGGAAGAAACCGATTCCCCATTAATAACTAACAAGGCACGAGTCTACCATGAATGGCATTTGATACACAACGACATACGCACGGGGGGGAGAGAGAGAGGGGAGAGAGAGAGAGAGAGAGAGAGAGAGAGAGAGAGAGAGAGAGAGAGAGAGAGAGAGAGAGAGAGAGAGAGAGAGAGAGAGAGAGAGAGAGAGAGAGAGATGAGAGAGAGAGAGAGAGAGAGAGAGAGAGAGAGATGAGAGAGAGAGAGAGAGAGAGAGAGAGAGAGAGAGAGAGAGAGAGAGAGAGAGAGAGAGAGAGAGAGAGAGAGAGAGAGAGAGAGAGAGAGAGAGAGAGAGAGAGAGAGAGAGAGAGAGAGAGAGTGAGAGAGAGCAGTGAACACTGATTTTTTTGGCCAAGCCTATTCTTCCAATCCAGAGAAATACGAAATACGAAATACGAATGTTTTATTGAGGGTAAAAAGGATAAGCTACAATAGCTTCTTTGCCCCTGGTCCTCTCACTCACACACTCACAGCATGCATCAGGCAAAGACAAATTGACATAAAAACAATCAAGTCAAGAAAATGAAACAAAACTTGGCACATGAAATAATTGACAGAGAATCAAATGGGGAAAGAAAAAGCAAACATGGATAACAATGAGCAATGCTGAACTTGAATTGGTGGTTTGAATCGATTAGAAGAATCGATTTGAAGAGAGACACAGCGACAGAGACAGAGACATAGATAGACAGAGAGACAACTTGACAGTGAGACAGAGACAGAGACAGAGAGGGAGGGGAGGGGGTGAGAAACATAATTGAAGGGAATAATGGGGGGGAAGGAGAGAGAGATTTATTGCAGTGGTATTATTAAGAGTAACGGTAGTTACACCAGCGGTAATGTCTGCAAGCAACAGCATAGCCAGCATTAGACGTAGCAGCAGCAGCAATGGCAGTAGTAGTAGTAGTAGTAGTAGTTGTAGTAGTAGTAGCAGCAGCAGCAGCAGCAGTAGTAGTAGTAGTAGTAGTAGTAGTAGTAGTAGTAGTAGTAGTAGTAGTAGTAGTAGTAGTAGTAGTAGTAGTAGTAGTAGTAGTAGCAGTAGCAGTAGCAGTCGTAGCAGTAGTAGTAGTAGTAGTAGTCGTAGTAGTAGTAGTAGTAGTAGCAGCAGCAGCAGCAGCAGCAGTAGTAGTAGTAGTAGTAGTAGTAGTAGTAGTAGTAGTAGTAGTAGTAGTAGTAGTAGTAGTAGTAGTAGTAGTAGTAGTAGTAGTAGTAGTAGTAGCAGTAGTAGCAGCAGCAGTAGTAGTAGTAGTAGTAGTAGTAGTAGTAGTAGTAGCAGCAGCAGCAGCAGCAGTAGTAGTAGTAGTAGTAGTAGTAGTAGTAGTAGTAGTAGTAGTAGTAGTAGTAGTAGTAGTAGTAGTAGTAGTAGCAGTAGCAGTAGTAGCAGTAGTAGCAGTCGTAGTAGTAGTAGTAGTAGTCGTAGTAGCAGCAGCAGCAGCAGCAGTAGTAGTAGTAGTAGTAGTAGTAGTAGTAGTAGTAGTAGTAGTAGTAGTAGTAGTAGTAGTAGTAGTAGTAGTAGTAGTAGTAGTAGTAGTAGTAGCAGTAGTAGTCAGTAGTAGTAGTAGTAGTAGTAGTAGTAGTAGTAGTAGTAGTAGTAGTAGTAGTAGTAGTAGTAGTATAGCTTAGTCTTTTGTGGAAGACCATGGCTCTAACTAGGGGGCATATGCAATGGCTCTAGTGTTGCAGCCAACGGGATTGATTGGCCTTTGGGGACCTTCCCAAACGCCAATTATATTCCTCAAATCCCTTTGGCCGAGATAATGGGGATGTACCCTGGGCAGGGCTTCTCCACCATAAACAAAGTGTAGCCCAGCCCACCCGGAATAGCAACTGCCCCCTCTGCTATCTGGCAGTCGTCGTCGGAAACGACAGAAAGGCAACAACAACAACAACAACAACAACAACAACAGCAGCAGCAGCAACAACAACAACAACAGCAACAATAACAACAACAACAACAGCAGCAGCAGCAACAGCAGCAGTAGCAGCAGCAGCAGCAGCGGCAGCAGCAGCAGCAGCAACAACTGCAACAACAACAACAACAGCAACAACAGCAACAACAACAACAACAGCGAAGACACTTAGTAGTAGTAGTTTTAGCGTGGTATTTGAAGTGGTAGTATCGGTAATATTAGTGAGAATAAGTATCACCAAGAGCACCATTATCAGATAATAGCATCACGCTGAAGACAGCGATCCAGTTTCCACACCACGGTATCTGATCAAAAACCGGCAGCCACAGAGCGTCTCTCGGGGCGATGGTTCCGGACACCAGGTTAACCAATGGACCTCCCGCGTGGGATATTTATGAATCCTTAGTTCACGTTTCCCCCCTACCTTCCATCAAAGGTTAGAAGCTCTGGGGAAGAATGCTACCTTTTTATGAGAGGTGCTTTCTCGTATTTCTTCCGATGGGCTCTTTAGGTGGAGTTATCGACCGTAGCGCTTGACACCAGCTGGCGTTTCATTCGACCAGAGATATATAGAAAGTCTTTTTCTGTATCTCTGATTCGACGGTCCATTTCCCAACAGGAACCAAACTCGCCCTTTCTTTCTCTCTATCTCGTTATCTCTCTCGCCAGCGCGCAGAAAAAAGAAAGATGGCTTAAGCAAGTTTTTATTGATCATTGACATACACTGACAAGAACATACAACACAGTACAGGAAACACAAAAGCAACGCTTAATTAAAGTGTCACCTGCAAAGAGAGGCCAAAGAGTGCCAATGCAATGAAGCATCAAATGATACAAATAATGAAGGAAATACTCGAGGGAGGGAGAGAATACGAATACGAATACGAATGTTTTATTGAAGGTAAAAAGGATAAGCTACAATAGCTTCTTTACACCTGGCCCTCTCACTCACACACTCACACCATGCATCAGGCAATGCAAAATTGACATAAAAACAATCAAGTCAAGAAAATGAAACAAAAATTGGCACATGAAGTAAATGACAGAGAATCAAATTGGAACATTAAACAGATATACAGAGAGACATACAAAATTTACAAGAATCTTGGCATAAGTTGATAATTGCAGTAAAACTCATTAACATAACTGGTGGACAAGATTGTCCATTATGTACTTGTGATAAGATTTGCGAAAGGAAGATACGCTAGTTTTAGTTTTGAAATTATCAGGGATGTCGTTCCACAGTTTACCACCTGAGTATGTAAGGGATGCTTTATATAGATCTGTTCTGGGGCGGGGCATTATTAATTTGGTTTTGCTTCGAATTGCATGGACTTTAAATTTAGTAATAATATATTTGGTACTAACTTATTTATGATCTTGTACATAAGGGTACCTTTGTTTAGTCGACATTTCAAATCAAATGGTAGAATGTTGAGTTGAGAGAGAGAGAGAGAGAGAGAGAGAGAGAGAGAGAGAGAGAGAGAGAGAGAGAGAGAGAGAGAGAGAGAGAGAGAGAGAGAGAGAGAGAGAGAGAGAGAGAGAGAGAGAGAGAGAGAGAGAGAGAGAGAGAGAGAGAGAGAGAGAGAGAGAGAGAGAGAGAGAGAAGGGAAAAAGAAAGAAAGATGTTGCCTTCTAGTTTGTCATGTCATTCTGCTTAACGTCCTCCGGTCTGGAACAGACACATACGGGACATTAATAGATATAAAGATGGTGGGAACGATCCTGGAGGCAATGCCCGGAGGTAGTACAACACCAGGAAAGTCCCGAATTTGTAACACTACAGATGTGTTTGAGTAAGACCCATTGCCTTCTATGTAAGTAATTTGAAGCTTTACGTCCTCTCGACCTGGGAAGGCACATATCATTGCCTTCTATGTGACAAACGGAACCTTTATAAGCAGGTGGAGCGATCCCCAATGGGGTTGCCAGAAGCTCACATTCTGTGCTGGGGAGACTCGTAAGAAATGAAAATAAAATATATCGAGAAACAGACAGAGGATAAAAACGGAACAAAGACAGGGACACAGGCTGGGATGTTGTTGTTTGTTTGTTTGCTTTTTTGATGGGTATTTACACTGCATTTAAACCCAGCGACTCCATCTGACAAGTTTTGGTTTCTGTTTATTTGCAGTATGCTATCTTTTTTGTGTGCTTTTTTTTTATACCAATTGTTTGTCAGTGCTCAAAGAGTTCTATTCCTTTGCGTTTGTTCGTTTTATTTGTTCCTTTTTTCTTTTCTTTTTCCTTGATGCTTCAACATTTTCTTTGTCCTCTCCACTTATTTTCCTCGTTCGTTTCTTTGGTCCTTTGGGCTTGTCTACGGCTTTCCCTGTTGGGTCTCATTGTACGATGTCTAGCAAGGAATGAGGAGTGTGGATAAACGCAATCTTACTAAACCCATCAGAGGCACGCGATCTTGAGATCGAGTCATTCCAAGGATATTTCCAAGGAAAATGTATTCTTCGTTTATTCGCAAAGGTCTGTGTACACGTTAACATTAATCATGAGATATTTCTATTTCCCCATGGCAACACAGTGATGTCTCCCTCTTAATGTGACTTACAGCTCACTGTGTTGCCATGGGGAAATGGAACTATCTCGTGAATAATGTTAACGTGTACCCAGGTCTTTAGCGATGTAAACCGATTTTCCGACACCTCACCCCTTTTTCTGCAGAATCTGATTTCGACTGGAATGTCATTTATTAGCGTCTATAAATACAAATAATAAAAAACATTATTCAAGAAGGTTTATGAAAGTAATGAGCGCGCCAAATGCATTAGGTTTTAACAATATCCTCACTCTTTTTGCAAAACATTTTCCCCCCCCCCCCCCCCCCCCCCCCCTCAGTGACATGGATAATTATACTATTCACTAGTTCCAATGGTTTCGTTGCGTCTTGCATATCAAACGAATTATTTGCAATTGAGCTGCTCATTTTCCCTTTTCAGAATCAAGAAAGCAATAATTGAGTTTCTGATGCTCTTTTCTGAACCTGTTTATTTTTGTTTCTAATTTAGAGAATGTTGCTAAAAAAATCGTTTGCTCTTAATGTCTACCCTTGTAGCGGGGGTGCCAGAGCAGAAATTGGAAGAAAGCACGTGCAGGACATTTAATTTCATGGCAACGTCCTTTTTTGTGACTTAATTGTAGCTTCATTGGGTGTAGAGTGGCGCAGAGGTAACGCGTTCGCCTCGTATACAATACACCCGAGTTCGAACCTGGATACAGGGGATTTTTCCTTTCACTCTGCACTAGGCCTTACGGTCTGAACGAGGAGTCTTCGAGAGGAGACGATAAACCGAGGTCCTGTGTGCCCATGCACATAGCACAAGTTAAATCCAATGGCAACGAACAAGTTGTCACCTTTCCTTCCTTATCAGTCACACGCAAATCGCATGTAAATAAAACAAAAGGTTGCGAGGCGCTCTCCAGGTGGGAGCAACCCGAACTGCACAGAGACGCCTCTTACAAAATAAATGAAGCCATTCACATGTGTGGGGGGGGGGGGGGGGGGGGGGGGGGGGGGGGGGGGGGGGGGGGGGGGGGGGAGGGGGCAAGGGGGGGGAGGGGGGAGGGCAGCAATACATAAAACTCGAAATAGTATCGAGCATAATATACGAAGTCAATCGATTTTCTCCACGATGCAGAATCCATATTGTGGATTGTCTCTTGTGTAAGAAAAACGTGGGGAGAGAGAGATAGATAGATAGATAGATAGATAGATAGATAGATAGATAGAGATAGAGAGAGAGAGAGAGAGAGAGAGAGAGAGAGAGACGGAGAGAGAGAGAGAGAGAGAGAGAGAGAGAGAGAGAGAGAGAGAGAGAGAGAGAGAGAGAGACAGAGATAAACAGAGACAGAGAGAGAGATAGAGAAAGAGAGGGGGGGTAGAGAAAGAGAGAGTAGAGAGAGAGAGAGAGAGAGAGAGAGAGAGAGAGAGAAGAGAGAGAGAGAGAGAGAGAGAGAGAGAGAGAGAGAGAGAGAGAGAGAGAGAGAGAGAGAGAGAGAGAGAGAGAGAGAGAGAGACAGACAGACAGACAGACAGACAGACAGACAGAAAACTTTGAAAACTTGAAAACTTTGAAAACTTTAACTTTATTTTTCAAGGATAAAGATTTTAGGCTACGCCTAGTCTTCCAATCTGTCCTTGGTACATATACGAACATAGAATACAAACATGGCAAGGCATGATATTACACATACAGATTTGAACATAAAGGTAGCACCTTTGTACATATACGAACATAGAATACAAACATGGCAAGGCATAAAATTACACATACATAATTGAACATAAAGGTAGCAAAGCAGGTATTATGATAAAGACAGGTTGAAATACGAATTTATAGAATGACATACGCACAGGTATAATTGTTAATACTTGTGCGGGCATACATGCGTGTAACCATACACGCACACACCTGCACGTGCGCGCGGCACACGCAAGAATACATGCAGATACGCACAGATATATGTTGAAGCACGTATAAAAGAACTATACATTTTAGAACAGGGCAAACTAATGCAGCCTATGGTATGAAACCGGTAGCAATTAGCAATAAAGTGCGGACAATTTAAACATTGATTTTAGCACATTGTTGGAGAATAGTGAACAGAGTGATGTGAATACATGACATCGTAATTAGCAATATAGCGTATTGGGATATATATATAAACATTAAAAAAAAATTAAAAAAAATAAATCATGGAGGGTCGAATGTAAGTGTCTCTCGGAGAC
>CM065680.1:86996373-86998873 GCA_017654935.2 Phymorhynchus buccinoides | reverse complement strand
TGTTATGGGCCAGAGGCCTAAACATTAATCTCTTTGTGTTTGACTCTCTCTCTCTCTCTCTCTCTCTCTCTCTCTCTCTCTCTCTCTCTCTCTCTCTCTCTCTCTCTCTCTCTCTCTCTCTCTCTCTCTCTCTAAGAGATCCCGAAGCGAGGCTAGAACAGCAACACCTGAGGAGTATAACGAAACAAACACACACACAAAAACCCACCCAATAGCACGCTAAACCAAGAAGAACACAAAACATCAAACGACCGGAATGGAAGAGTTCAGGGAGACAAGGGATTACAAAGGGAAGAAAACAAGTAAACAGAGAGCGAGAGCAAGTAAAATGAAGTTAGCGAATAAATACGGTTCGGGGAATAAAAGATAAACACACACGAAGACGTTCGAGGGTGGAGAACTCCCCCCCCCCCCAGCTCCACCCACCCACCCACACCCACATAACCTTAGTTCATTCTGAAAGCTTCTATTGCAGCTTTACAATCAAGTCACGCCAGCGTTGAAACTCAAAATGTCAGCTTAATATAGCAACAACTCCCAACCTCTCTCACACAGGTCACGATCCTTAGCATAGTTTGCATTTCCTTATTAACCTCAAGCTCACAAAATACTTGTTTTTATGTGATGGATATCTAAAAACGTAATTTGGAAAACAAATCTTGGAACAGTGTTCTTGTCATTGCTAGGGGAAGACGGGGTAAAAAGCGCATGGGCGGGTAAGAAGCCCACCCCAATTATCTCATGAAATGAAGCAAATTTCAGTCTCATTTTGCCCATGAGACGAGTGTTAATGTCTAGCATTCGTCTCATGGGCAAATTTGACTGAAATTTTCTTTATTTCATGAGATAATTGGGGTGGGCTTCTTACCCGCCCATGCGCTTTTTACCCCGTCTTCCCCTATTACTGATCTTATGGCTCCATACAAGCAAAAGCTTTAAAGGTGGACCCTAACGGATGAGTTTTTTGCAAGACACACGACGAGATCACCAGAAAGACAGCCCTTTCACGGATCGGAACACTCACTTTGCTCTGGTTTGCTAGAAATCAAAACGCCAAAACGTCGATTCCTCCTTGGCGGATATGCCGGAGAGAGAAGCCATTTTGGATGGCGTGGGTGGAGGACACTCATTGTGGTTGAAGCTTTTTCTTTTTCGTAGTGCAGAAAAAAAATGGCGCTATTTCCTTTGTTGTAGAGCGAAACTCCTTTAGGTAAACTGTATAAAAAAGAAAGAAAAAAGCCGCTTGCATTGTGAACATTTAGTGCAAACGATTTGGTCTAAACTCAGGCGGCCATTAGAAAAGAGAAGGCACATGCCTTCTTTTTCACTGAAATAATTTGAATTCCAGCACCTCCGCCAAGGAGGAATCGCCTATTTGACGGTTTGATTTCTAGGAAACCAGAGCAAAGTGAGCGTTGCGATCTCTGTAAAGGGTGTTTTCCTGATGATCTCGACGTGTTTCTTGCCAAAACTCATCCGTCAGGGTGCCCCTTTAAGAATATAAACATACGAAAACAACACTAAAACAAAACAACAAAGATGGAAATGTAATCAAAGCAAAACGAAACATTTTCATGTTCACATTAAAGAAGCTTTTACTGCATGCACGCAAGCAACTTAAAACCTATGCAAAGGCATGCAAACAAGCACAAATAAAGTCATTAAGCCTTCAAATGAACACACGCATATACTCACGTCACCATCTCTCTGCTTCTGTCTCTCTGTCTCAGTGTCTTTCTCTATCTATCTGTCTGTCTCTCTGTCTGTCTGTCTGCCTGCCTGTCTGTCTGTCTGTCTGTCTGTCTCTCTCTCTCTCTCTCTCTCTCTCTCTCTCTCTCTCTCTCTCTCTCTCTCTCTCTCTCTCTCTCTCTCTCTCTCTCTCTCTCTCTCTCTCTATTTCTCTCTCTCTGTCTGTCTCTCTCTCTCTCTCTCTCTCTCTCCTCTCTCTCTCTCTCTCTCTCTCTCTCTCTCTCTCTCTCTCTCTCTCTCTCTCTCTCTCTCTCTCTCTCTCTCTCTCTCTCTCTCTCTCTCTCTCTCTCTCTCTCTCTCTCTCTCTCTCTCTCTCTCTCTCTCTCTCTCTCTCTCTCTCTCTCTCTCTCTATCTCTCTCTCTCTCTCTCTCTCTCTCTCTCTCTCTCTCTCTCTCTCTCTCTCTCTCTCTCTCTCTCTCTCTCTGTGTGTTCATTACATATTTGTTTTGTCAACCATCAAAGGGCATTAATCCTCTGTTTGTTCCGTTCCAGAAAATCATCTATCACATGTAGTTTGTATTTCTCTCTCTCTCTCTCTCTCTCTCTCTCTCTCTCTCTCTCTCTCTCTCTCTCTCTCTCTCTCTCTCTCTCTCTCTCTCTCTCTCTCTCTCTCTCTCTCTCTGTCTCTCTCTCTCTATCTCTCTCTCTCTCTCTCTCTCTCTCTCTCACCTCTCTCTCTCACTCTCTCTCTCTCTCTCTCTCTCTCTCTCCCTCTCTCTCTCTCTCTCCCTCCCCCCCCCCTCTCTCTCT
>CM065680.1:86986373-86991373 GCA_017654935.2 Phymorhynchus buccinoides | reverse complement strand
GGGTATCCGTTTTATTGCGAGCATTCTCACTAGAAGATGCTTACGCATTATCATTTCTACTGTACACAAAGAAGTGTCATTCCTCGCACTGCTTTCTCCCAGTGTCTTAGATGAATCTTCATCAGTCAGTTTCTTTAAGAAAGGGCATATTTTGCGCGTTCAAGAGTGCAACATACGTGTAGTGTCATCCCGTTTTGCTAGAGGGTAACATTGTTGGGATATGTGTTATGCAGGATTGACAACTTCAACACATTTCGAAATTGTGCAATAAGAAGTGCACAATCAGCCTTAATGTCTGTCATATCGAAATTAATTTGCTTGTAATTGTTGTTAAGTTTCACCCCTATGAAGTTATAGCAAGTGAGCAAGTCATCTCAAGAATCCCCAATTTTCAGTGGCAGGCACTTTTATTATTATTAGAACATTAAGCATGCCTAATCAATTTAATGCCCTAGGCGTTTACAATATAAAAATATAATATACACATATAATACCACAACATATATCATAAAGAATGGAATACAAAAACACCCAAACACCCAAAGACGGTCAGACAAACAGACACAGAATTACACACATACACACGCGTACACTCACGTACATACATATGCGGACACACACACACAGAAATCATATGCGCTCACCAAGCGCAGACGTTCACTCTCAGACGTGCACACACCAAGTCATGAAGGAATTGATTAGTAGTTATTTAGGAAACAGATAAGTTTTGAGATGGCGTTTTAATGTGGGCAGAGAGGATAAGTATCTGAGAGAGCGAGGCAACTGATTCCAAGAAACAGGATCTTGATAGGAGAAAGAGCGTTGACCAAAGGTTTTAGTGCGGACAGTGGGGATACAATAGAGACGGGTGTCAGATGAGGAACGTAGAGCTTGAGACGGTGTGTAGACATGTAACAGATCAGTGAGGTATTCAGGACAGGAAGACTCGATATATTTGTAGCAGAGAGAGGCAGTCTTGTAGGATATTCTTTGCTGAACAGGGAGCCAGTGGAGAGGACAGAGCAATGGAGTTATATGGTCATATTTAGAAGAGCGGGAGATTAGACGGGCAGCATGATTTTGAACTTTTTGAAGTTTGTTGATGAGTTGATAGGGGGAGCATTACAGTAATTAAGGCGGGATAGTACAAACGCGCAGACAAGAGCTTTTGTGGTATCTTCTGACAGGAGATAGCACAAAAGCTTTGACATCATAATTATTGTCAATGACGTCATACACTAACGTAGGACATGACGTCACGATGATAGTGTGCAAGTAAATGCGTTAATTAACGAATGGAGTTTTATTTGGAATCTCAATTATACCTGTATCTTTTATAGATTACAAAATTTAATATAATGTCAGGACGGTTGTCAATATTTATGTATCAACCCTCGTACATAATACGTACAACGCAGTCATCTCTGTGTGTGTTTAGAAAGAATGGATGGCAGTTAATCGTTTCCGACAATTTCTGCCGACGACTAGAGTGCGTTTATAGCGAAGAAGCCTTGCCCACGGTACATCCCCAATCTCTCGACCTAAATAATTTGTGGACCGCTGGCGTTGAGGACGGCCCCCAAAAGGCCAATCGTCCCATTTAAGTGCAACACTAAAAGTCGGTGCAAATGTATAAATAGTTCCCAACCTTCTGGAAGTTCAGTGCTTGTAACTTCCTCTAGTCTGTCACTCTCTTTGAATCTGCCTTTTCCCTTTGCTTACTGTCTGTCATCGACTATCTTTCTGCCTCACCGGTCTATTCTCTGCCTTTTTTTCAAGTAACACTTTAAAAAAGATGTCCTCCAGCCGACTGGGACTTGCTGGGCTAACTATTTCAGAATTAGGCGCACAACGGCAGCATGCCGCATCTGCGCTCATAATTGACAGGAAGAAGAAGAAGAAGAAGAAGAAGAAGAAGAAGAAGAAGAAGAAGAAGAAGAGATACACATGCCCCCTAGTTTGAGTCATAGCCTTCCAGAAAAGACTAACCTGTACCTTGCTCTTCCCTTGCTATTAAGAATCATATATTGTACAGCTCTCATTTGACTATTGGTCCATACCACAAGCTAATATTAAGCAATGGCAAAAGCTATTAAAATAAAGGGACCGAGTTTAAACAAGCAGGATATTATAGGTGGAAGAAGAGGTTGTGTTATGCTTAAATCGAACTAATGGAAATATGGGCAGCAGCACAGTTTTAAAATGCCGATAGTGATTTGCTTTAAAAATGAAATTAAGCATTTCAGGAGAAAAGAGCATGTGACAAGTATGGTATGAATCATGTGTTTTGTGTAGAAGTAAACTAAGAGAAAACAGTGTATCATGTGTTTTGTGTATAAGTAAAGTAAGAGAGAACAGTGTATCATGTGTTTTGTGTAGAAGTAAAGTAAGGGAGAACAGTGTATCATGTGTTTTGTGTAGAAGCAAAGTAAGAGAGAACAGTGCATCATGTGTTTTGTGTAGACGAGAGAACAGTGTATCATGTGTTTTGTGTAGAAGTAAAGTAAGAGAGAACAGTGTATCATGTGTTTTGTGTAGACGAGAGAACAGTGTATTATGTGTTTCGTGTAGAAGTAAAGTAAGAGAGAACAGTCAACAAAAACAAAGTATGGCATGACAGGCCGTGAAGAAAACCCCCACCTTTAGAACAAGAAGGAAAAATGAAAGGAATAATTTTGAAATCTGAACAGTAATTGAGAGAGAGAGAGAGAGAGAGAGAGAGAGAGAGAGAGAGAGAGAGAGAGAGAGAGAGAGAGAGAGAGAGAGAGAGAGAGAGAGAGAGAGAGAGAGAGAGAGAGAGAGAGAGAGAGAGAGAGAGAGAGAGAGAGAGAGAGAGAGAGAGAGAGAGAGAGAGAGAGAGAGAGAGAGAGAGAGAGAGAGAGAGAGAGAGAGAGAGAGAGAGAGAGAGAGAGAGAGAGAGAGAGAGAGAGAGAGAGAGATGACAACCGTTCTGAAGAAAATGTTTACACGGGATGAACGAAATAATGCTAAAATGCAAACAGTGCTCAATCTTCACCATTATATGTTCACACGGTTATGCCTGTCAAGGGAAGTGACAAGAACTCTGCAAGCGGATGCTCCAGCGAATGGAGTAACGATGGGGGCTGTCCAGTGCTGACATGATGGCAACAAGTGGTAGCCCCATACTCACCACCTTCTGCAGCCCTTTACACTGACGTATACACAGAAACACAATATCGGACACACATACACACAGATGCGCGCACACACGCGCACGCACGCACTCACTCACACACGCACACACGCATATGTACGCGCGCGCGCACTCACTCACTCTCGCACGCACGCACACGCACACACTCACACGCACGCACACACATATACGCGCGCACAAACACATGCACGCACAAATACACACGCAGAGGCACGCACGCGCAAACACGCACACGCGCACACACACTGACGCACGCGCACACATGTACGTACACACACTCGCACGCACGTACACACATAAACACACACACACGCGCATACATACAGACGCACACACGCACATACGCACACAAATACACACACACACACACATTTTGTAACATAATTAATTTGATTACCTTCGTGAGAGAGTGAGAGAGAGAGAGAGAGAGAGAGAGAGAGAGAGAGAGAGAGAGAGAGAGAGAGAGAGAGAGAGAGAGAGAGAGAGAGAGAGAGAGAGAGAGAGAGAGAGAGAGAGAGAGAGAGAGAGAGAGAGAGAGAGAGAGAGAGAGAGAGAGAGAGAGAGAGAGAGAGAGAGAGAGAGAGAGAGAGATTACGAGATTACGTGCGCATAAAATTTAAATAGTTCCTTCTCTCAAAAGCTTAACCCTTTCGCCGCCAGCCATTTTTCAGCCAAAAAATACCATTAAGCTTGTCTGGGTAGAGAAAAAAACCCACTGCAATATTGCGAATTCCTGCGTGACATGCATAACATTAGGCCTATCCTTACCTCCCAAAATTATAAAAAATAGGATCTTCAGATAACAGGCCCTGATTTGATGCTTTTTATTGACATGGGTGTTAAACCATTGTGGTGCAAAAATGAGACATTGGCGGTGAAAGGGTTAACGAGCATAATTATCACGACAGCAATTTCGGCGCGAGTCAATTTTAAGCGTAATAATCGAATCTGCGGAAAAGGAGGTAGCGGTAATTGAAAGCAGTGCAAGAGAAATGACACCAAAAAAGTATGACGTTGTTTGTAGTTAAGGTCTGTGTACACGTTAACACTATTCAAGAGGTATTTCTATTTCCCCATGGCAACACAGTCATAGCTCCCTCTTAAAGGTCTGTGTACACGTTAACATTATTCATAATATATTTTTATGTCCCCATGGCAACACAGTCATAGCTCCCTCTTAAAGGTCTGTGTACACGTTAACATTATTCACCAGATATTTTTATGTCCCCATGGCAACACAGTCATAGCTCCCTCTTAAAGGTCTGTGTACACGTTAACATTATTCACCAGATATTTTTATGTTCCCATGGCAACACAGTCATAGCTCCCTCTTAAAGGTCTGTGTACACGTTAACATTATTCAAGAGGTATTTCTATTTCCCCATGGCAACACAGTGATATCCCACTCTTAATATGACTTACAGCTCACTGTGTTGCCATGGGGAAATAGAAATATCTCGTGAATAGTGTTAACGTATACACAGACCTTAATATGATTTACATATCACTGTGTTGCCATGGGGAAATAGAAATATCTTGTGAACTTTTATACGTGTATACATATCTTAATAGATGTGCAAAAGGGGTAAAGGTCAAGATGATGCCCCCCCCCCCCCACCCCCCTTACATTTATCGGCACAAAAAGATAAGGAAGTAGGACACCAAAAAAGTAGAAAAAAACTGTAAAACGTTAGTAATCACTTTCAATGACCCCCTTGTTTCTGTCTTTCTCTCTTTGTGTTTGTACTGCGTCTAATTTATGTACAATTGGTTAGTACTTATAATAACACTGGTAGCTGCTTACCTATCGTCGTGCTTAAAGGGC
>CM065680.1:86973873-86981373 GCA_017654935.2 Phymorhynchus buccinoides | reverse complement strand
TTATCCCAACTTTTCTTTTCTTCTGTCATTCGTATGCGAAACGCCTAGAAAAGTGTGTACTTGGTTTTAGTTCCATCTAGCAATTCCATTATCATTCCTTCTGCCCCACCCCCTATTTCTCCACGTATCCCCTAAATTCTTAATCGCATTGATTCATGTAGTCTTTATTCTGTAGAACAGGGTGGGACACCTACAATAACCCTTTCACTACCAGTCATATTTGAGCCTAAAAATGTCCATTAGACTTACTTGGCTACAGAAAAGATTTTGTCTGCAATATTGTGGGATTTTTCTGTGTCACATTTAGAATAGGGTCACTCCTTACTGCCCAAATTTAGGAACACAATATTATTGAATAAGAGACCCTAGTTTCAAGGGTTTTAATGACATGGGTATTAAGTAATTGTGGTACACAAATGCGACATTGGCGGTGAAACGAAGCAAAGATATTCAAATCGCCATTTGAATCAAATACACGCATCAAAGACTCTTGGAGTAATTTGTAGGTTGTACCTAGCTCGCTTCTCTGTCAACAGTATAACTACATACTACAGTATAACTACAGACTACAGTATAACTACAGACTACAGTATAACTACAGACTACAGTATAGCTACAGACTACAGTATAACTACAGACTACAGTATAACTACAGACTACAGTATAGCTACAGACTACAGTATAACTACAGACGTTGGTAGCTGCTCTGTACGCTTTAATAATAACGATGCTACGCTGGCAGACTGATATGTGACCTAGCACCACGAAAGGGACATTAAGTGTCAAAATGACCATTCTGAAAAAAAAAGAACAATTAGAAACTTCAGTCAATTCTCTTGCAAATGATATAAGCACCATTCGTGTAACTTTTTTTCAGTTTAGAGTTATGAGAATATAATATTGGTAGGGTGACTGTCGGCCATTTTCAGAAATCACAGTCTAAAAATTAGCCTTGCTGAAGAAAATGCATCAACCTAATCATGTCAAAGCATTTTCCGGAATATATAGAGACCACAACAAAAATTGTCCCTTATCAATATGAAATATGAGATGCTATATAGCACGAGAAAAGCCATAACTCAAAACTTATTTTTTTAATGCGATTTTTGACTGTGCAAGCCTGTTGTGCGAAACTAGTCCAGCGACTTAATGTCCCTTTCGTGGTGCTGGGTCACATATTGATTAGCATCAACCTGTTGTTTGAACTGTACCCAAAGTGTAGTTATAATTCTAAGCACCCTGTTCCTTGGTTCTGACTGTGCGTGTTTCATAGTTGAGCACCGCAAGTTCATCGTCCTCCGTTGTGTTCTGTTATTCGTACATATGTTATTTTACACCTCACACTATGATTTGTAAATCTACGTCTTAAGTAACTTTCAAAGTTTGAGATCAATGCTTTTCCCGGATTTTCTCAATTCATTTATCATTGTTGTAAAGTCAATGTCGTAAAGATTTTACCTTCACTTTTGGTATTTTAAAGATTAGATCATAATTTATTAAATCAAACAACTTTCAACGGAATAAGTTAATATGAAATCGAACATACCAAAAAAACTAGCCTAAAGTAGCCGAGAGAAAAAACAAACCCCAAGACAATAGGTGAACAAACAGAGAGTAAAGGAAATAAAATTGGCACTATTCCACAGCCGTGGGCTTAGCCGGTTCCTATTGACAAAGGTCACGTTCGGCCTGGAGCCTGGTAGACACAGCGTGCTTCCTATTGATTTACCATGCCGCACAGTGCCACACAGGGCCGCCCAGCCACAGATAATGACCAGGGGGGGCTGGGGGGTAGCTCTGGTAGATTTAAAAGAAATAATAGTTGGAAAGACTAGGGTACTTAACTCTTTCTGGAGAATCCAGCCTCCTGAGGATGAACAAATCTCAGATTATTTCACGTCATCTTCTGGATCTTTATAAAGTTTTGGTTTTCTCTCTTTTTTGTGTGCTGTCTTCATCTAAATCTTTGTCTGTTTGTCTGTATGTTTGTCTGTCTGTCTGTCTTCCCCTCTCTCTCTCTTTATATATATATATCTTTCTCTCTATCTCCTCTCTCTCTCTCTCTCTCTCTCTCTCTCTCTCTCTCTCTCTCTCTCTCTCTCTCTCTCTCTCTCTCTCTCTCTCTCTCTCTCTCTCTCTGTCTCTCTCTCTCTCTCTCTCTCTCTCTCTCTCTCTCTCTCTCTCTCTCTCTCTCTCTCTCTCTCTCCCCTGAAAAAGAGTTTGTAGGTGTTTTGATCAAATCACCAAATAATCTTGTCTGTGGTGAGACAAACCGTTTTCCTATATACGTTTCTTCAGCTGTAAAGTTATTCGCTTTTGGTTAAGACTTACATAAATGGATTCGCTCAGATTACCACGTAAAGCTTATAATATGTTGTATCTTTTAGATGAAAG
This sequence comes from Phymorhynchus buccinoides, assembly GCA_017654935.2. Classification (NCBI taxonomy): domain Eukaryota; kingdom Metazoa; phylum Mollusca; class Gastropoda; order Neogastropoda; family Raphitomidae; genus Phymorhynchus; species Phymorhynchus buccinoides. The sequence continues at coordinate 86,978,979 of CM065680.1, read as the reverse complement.
AGACGGGAGGAATTGAGTAACTAGAGTAAGGATAAAGGTATATGAATTTGGTTTGGGTTTTGTGTTTTAATCAGGGTGTAGAAAACAAAGTTGAGTTTTTACGTATTTTTCGTGATATGTTGATTAAATGTCAATGGCAGGATTAGCATGCACCCGCACAGTTTAATTAATTCGTCACATTTAGTTCATTTGTATATGACTATGCAATTAAACAGACATCTAACAATAATATTAACTAATTTCAGATTTGGAATTTCAGATTTAAGCAAAGATTATTTTTTTATTACAGGGATCGTAAAGATAATGAATTATTGTGTTCTTATTGTAAACATGTAATTGAAGATAAAGTTCATTTTGTATTCGCCTGTTCATTATATGATGATCTCAGAAGAAACTGTATTCCTGCTAAGTTCGTTTGTAATCCCTTGTCTGTTTAGACTTATAATGATACTCGCCTCTAGCAATAAAAATGTTATAAAGCAATTTGCTAATGTTCTTTTTATCACGCGTTTAAGCTCAGAGATAGATATATAAATGAGATGAATATATTGTTTGAATGTTCATGTTTTCCCCCTTCAAAAGTGGCCAAGGCCTTTTGAATAAACTATTCGCATTCGCATTCTCTCTCTCTCTCTCTCTCTCTCTCTCTCTCTCTCTCTCTCTCTCTCTCTCTCTCTCTCTCTCTCTCTCTCTCTCTCTCTCTCTCTCTCTCTCTCTCTCTCTCTCTCTCTCTCTCTCTCTCTCTCTCTCTCTCTCTGCATTTGAGTAAGGGCAAAGTAGGGATGGTGGATGAGAGCACATGGCTGTGCGACATATCAAATTGTAGTCATGTTTGTAACACTTCTTTCTGAGTGTATTCCGATTTTTACCAACCGCGATCGTAGAGAGCGGATTGGTAATAATGTTTTCACTCGTGTCTGAGGCGGACTATGTATGTATCCTCTCTAGCGTTTGAACGGATGCTCAAATTGTGCATGCTGGTAGGTAATGGAGAGATCTAGGCCAAGTGCGATAATGAAGGTCATGGGGCAAAGGTCAAGGTCACTGGAGCCGAAAACGCTGCCGCGCGGTTGGTGATTTAGCGTCTTAACGCTCTAGTTTTGTTTACTGTTGTTGTTGTTGTCTCCTTGCATCATTATGCATGCCCATATCTATTTACCTAACGGTTTTGTATTAGTATAGTTTCCGTCCCAAGGACAAATTGGAAGAATATGCTTGGCCTAAAATCTTATTCCTTGTGTAATAAAGTTTGTCAGTCTTCAGTCTTCTCTCTCTGTATGGCTCCGTCTTTGTCTCTATCTCTCTCTGTGTCTCTTTGTCTATGCCTCTGCTCCCTCCCCCCCTCTCCCTCTCTTTCTTGCCTGTATGTGTGCCTCCCTCTCAGTCTTTGTAAATGTGTGTGCAGTGAGTGTGCATGCATGTATGCATATGTATCATGTACGTATGTATGTATATGTGAGTGTGTGTGCGTGCGTGCATGTGTGCATGTGTGTGTGCGCGCGCGCGTGTATGTGTGCAACCCCCCCCCCCCCTAAAAAAACAACAACAACAAAAACCATCAACAACAAACGAAACACGAAATGGAATCCGCACCGTGGATGGAAGTTCAGTTTAACGTCGCGTATCGGCTTTCGCCATGTACGACGGGCTGAACAAACCAACCAGGGCATAAACAAAAACGTATGTTCCTGAATCACTGTCTTAACCAAAAGGCCGAGAAGCGATCATAAATTCCTTAGTGGCAAAAACACACGTCTTTATACGTATGTTCTATTGCCATGGTTCCCCGGGTTATGCAAGGACGCTCGCACTGTTATTCGCTCATTTGCCGAGTACTAAGAGACGCAACAACGGAAATATTCGACGCAAGTGGAACAAAAACAATTCGCGTGCAATATGAGACATTATGGTTATCATCAATACAAGGCCAATTCAGGACAAACGTATACGGTACTGGACCATCATAATTATGATTTATGGCCAATCATCCGGCAAATGAGAACCATATCCGTGCATTGTAGTACTGTCCGCTTGGGTGATTCAGATATTTATTGCTGGTAATTACTAGTAAAAAACACAGAAAACCCCCCCAGACTGCAACGTCACTGGAACATTCAACAAACAAACAAATACACGACAAGGGTTAGTGTGAAGTGACGTTATTTGATTCACAAGAAACAAAACAAAACTACTGGATATTTCGGCGAATGCGCCTTTATCAGCATAGACAATCAAGTAAACAGCAAACAGCAAATAATTATAGCAAAAGAAGCAAAAAGCAGGCAACAAATGGAGCAAAAAAACTAACAAGATCAAAATAAAAAAACAATACTTCCCCTCTACAGTCCAATGCGTAAATGATGACAATTAGGGTAAGACGGGGTAAAAAGCCCATGGGCGGGTAAGAAGCCCATGCCAATTATCTCATGAAATAAAGACAATTTCAGTCACATTTGCCCATGAGACGAATGCTAAACATTAACACACGTCTCATGGGCAAAATGTGACTGAAATGTGCTTCATTTCATGAGATAATTGGCATGGGCTTCTTACCCGCCCATGGGCTTTTTACCCCGTCTTCCCCTACTAGTGTTGTGCCATTGCATGCTTGGGTTATCTCTTTCAAATGCTGCTTCGTATCATTTACTGCAGAAAGGTACATTGGGAGGGTGTGTGTGGGTGTGTGGGTGTGGGGGGTGGGGTGGGAGTGGGTGCATGGTATCAAAATCAACCAAGACCAATAAAAAAGGGTTGATTAAAGTTTAGCTTATAGTATATAGCAGTAGTAAGAAAACAGTTGTATCAATCGCCAACTTTCTCTCTGTCTCTCTCTGTCTCTGTCTCTCTCTGTCTCTGTCTGTCTCTCTCTCTCTCTCTCTCTCTCTCTCTCTCTCTCTCTCTCTCTCTCTCTCTCTCTCTCTCTCTCTCTCTCTCTCTCTCTCTCTCTCTCTCTCTCTCTCTCTCTCTCTCTCTCTCTCTCTATCTGTGTGTATTATATATTATTTATAAAAAATTTTTTATGGCAATTAAAGTAACTTAAACATGGGAGCTCGTGTTTTGTCCTTTGTTGGTTTGCTCATGCCATTAACTATCTACCTGTTTGTCTGTCTGTTATTCAAACTGTAAGCAATCCAGAAAATGCAATGAACGTATTGTGTTGCAATCGAGTAAAAAATGAAACAATTTTACCAAAATCGGTTGATCCAAATGTTTATAAGCAACCTGTATTGTCTTTAAGGTAAAACATGGACACAAATCCATTCTTATTACTCACCAGAAATGAGGGAATAAGAAACAAAACCCACAGCAAAAACATATTTGTACAAACCCTGGTATATGTTGACTGAAGAAATGCAACCCATACACTCGCTAATAACACAAGCAAATTCAATCTGTAAGGGATTTTTCTTCTTCTAAGAGTGGGGAACTGTTAATTTCTGAAGCACTGAAACTTTCAGTGAAAGGCAGCTGAGAAAATGCAACTATTATGACTGGCTTGTTATGCAATGGATGCTTTTTACAAACCTGCAAAATTAAAAATGATGGCTCGATGATTAAAAGTTTTATCAGTTGTTTTGTGGGTTGCATTTTTTTTGGAATCACCTTCTATAAACAATGAGCTTGGCGGAAAGTCGGATCACCTTCTATAAACAATGAGCTTGGTGGAAAGTCGGACCACCTTCTATAAACAATGAGATTGGCGGAAAGTCGGATCACCTTTTATAAACAATGAGCTTGGCGGAAAGTCGGATCACCTTCTATAAACAATGAGTTTGGCGGAAAGTCGGATTACCTTCTATAAACAATGAGCTTGGCGGAAAGTCGGAATACCTTCTTTAAACAATGAGTGTGGCGGAAAGTCGGATCACCTTTTATAAACAATGAGGTTGACGGAAAGTCGGATCACCTTCCATAAACAATGAGGTTGACGGAAAGTCGGATCACCTTCTATAAACAATGAGGTTGGCGGAAAGTCAGGACAAACTACTAAAATATATATTAAAATTGAGATTTATTTGAAGTCAGTGCAGGAATTAATCCGCATCCGACGTACACAAATGTAGCGAGAAAAGATTGCGTTCTGTGATAACTAATATGCTCTCTTACTGTTCTGTAGGCCTGTTGATAGATCTCTGCGGTGTGTCAGTGGTTTGTTTTTCTCCAACCCTTTCTTTGCCAATGTCACATTTATGCACCACAATGGTTTAACACCCATGTCACTAAAAGGCATCTAATCAGGGCCTGTTATCCGAAGACCCTATTTTCTTAATTTTGAGAGGTAAAGATAGGCCTAATGCTAGACATGCCACAGAGGAATTCCCCAAAAAATTATTGCAGATACTTTATTTTCTCCTCCCAGTTAGGTTTAATGGTATTTTTGGCTTTTAAAAAATGGCTGGCGGGGAAAGTGTTAAGCTGCAAAATAATAATATTTCATTTTTGTTCGGAACCGCAGTAATTACACAATAACAGCGCAGTAATTACACAATAACAGCGCGACGAAATGAAACCAAACGAAACAACATCAATTTTAATTGTTCGAAAAACATTACGTGCAAATGCAGTTTGACAGCAGCTCATTTCCTGGCTTAAAAAAAGATGAATCGCTTCTTGGACAGCTTCCCTCAGGATTCGTTATGACACGAAATACAATTTGCGTGTCACCCCCTACTCCCCATTTCTCTTAATGTCCTCCTCCCTTCCTGGGTTCCTTCTCTGGTTCTTCTTTCCGTCATTCGTTCATTCACTCCAGGGTTTTTCCATTGTTCAACCTCGATCGACTCAACTTTCGCAAAACAAATTTCCATCGAAATGTGGATTTAAGCCTTGAGGTTAATTTGATTGTCATTTGTTTTTGGTGCTACCTAATCTAATTGTATTTTCGATTTTGTTCAGTTTGTTTGCGATTTGCCTGTGGGTTATTTGATCGTGTTGTTGTGTTTGTCCTCGAACTCTGAACCGTTTAAAAGAACAAGAAAATAAGCAACAACAACAAAAAGAAGAGAGAAGTGAGGACAGTGACAAAACGAACATCGGACAAACGGGGGAGAGAGAGAGAGAGAGAGAGAGAGAGAGAGAGAGAGAGAGAGAGAGAGAGAGAGAGAG
>CM065680.1:86966373-86968873 GCA_017654935.2 Phymorhynchus buccinoides | reverse complement strand
CGCGCGCGCGCGCGCGCGCACGTGTGTGTGTGTGTGTGTGTGTGTGTGTGTGTGTGTGTGTGTGTGTGTGTGTTTTGTGTGTGTGTGTTGTGTGTGTGTGTGTGTGTGTGTGTGTGTGTGTGTGTGTGTGTGTGTGTGTGTTTGTGTGGTGTGTGTGTGTGTGTGTGTGTGTGTGTGCGTTGTGTGTGTGTGTGTGTGTGTGTGTGTGTGTGTGTGTGTGTGTTGACCTCAAGTTCGTGTGAGTGTTTTGTGTGTTGTCTAGCTTTTCATTTTGTTAGTATTGTTTTTATCATGATTGTAAGCGCTTAGGGCTTTTGTTAAGATTAAGCGCCCTAAATATTGTGTGTGTGTGCGTGTGTGCGGGCGTGTGTTGTGTGGTGTGTGTGTGTGTGTGTGTGTTTGTGTTGTGTGTTGTTGTTGTTGTTTTGTTTTTGTCTTTGTTGTGTGTGTGTGGGGCTATTCATTTATTTGTTTATTATTGTAAGCGCTTAGGGCTTGTTTAAGATTAAGCGCATATAAATGCTCATTATTATTATTATTATTATTATTATTATTATTATTGTTATTCATTATTAATTATTTATTATTATTATTTATTATTATTAGTATTATTATTATTATTATTATTATTATTATTATTATTATTATTATTATTATTATTATTACTTTCGCTTCTGCAATCTACAAGTAATAGCAAAGACTGTACAGGGGAAGATAAACATCCGGTCTCTTTTCCCTATATGAGTAGTGAGGACAGAAACACTGGTTATGTCCCTTTGAAACGTGACACATTTTACACATCGATAGGCCAGTTGAATTCTCCGTTCAAGTTCCAGTCCGAGTTTTTGGATAGCCTCCACTGTGAATAGTGTACACGTCCGCACTAACGATAACTCTATCAGCCCGGTTCGCCGAGCTTTTAAGTAATCCATCTTACCCTTTTATAATAATTATCTTTGGTAATAGAAATAAACGTAGGGGCCTATGCGAGGATTACAAAAAGTATGGCAATATGTGCTTGGAAGTAATCAATGACTACATCGTTTCTTTAAGTTCGCGATTCTTTCTTTTGTTCCTAATTGATATGTAATAAATAATAGCATCAGTCGGACGAGTTCAGAGTCAGTTTTATTAATCGAAAGTCAGACTATTGACTCTGACAACATAGCATGAGTGCAAGACGCAGACGTTCACAACCCCTGTCTGGTTTGTTCGCTAGATGCTGTCAAGCTCCAAGCATGTCTAAACTCTGCTTTCTACACACAACACGTGACATGCCACCGAGTTGCTACTTCATCTAATGCCCAGTGGCGTCGCGAGTCCTTGTGACATCATCGTTCTTGCCATGTCAGACCACTGATTACCCTTACTTTGTAGAAGGGAAATGCAGAGTGACGCTCACTCAGTCATTCTGTCTCTTTACCTAGGTATTCGAAGTGACGGATAAGTCAATAGAGTCGACCTGGTAAGAATTGCCACAGAGAAATCCGTCAATAAGTATTGCGTTAGACATGACTGAAATTGGTCTCTTTGATAAAACATGGAACAGTAAAGAACAATTTGTCCAAGTAGCAGCAGCAGCAGCATCAGCAGCAGCAGCAGCAGCAGCAGCAGCAGCAGTAGTAGTAGTAGTAGTAGTAGTAGTAGTAGTAGTAGTAGTAGTAGTAGTAGTAGCAGCAGCAGCAGCAGCAGCAGTAGTAGTAGTCGTCGTCGTCGTCGTCGTCGTCGTCGTCGTCGTCGTCGTCGTCGTCGTCGTAGTAGTAGTAGTAGTAGTAGTAGTAGGGGAAGACGGGGTATAAAAAACATGGGCGGGTATACATTAACACTCGTCTCATGGGCAATTGTTTAGCATTCGTCTCATGGGCAAATGTGACTGACATTTGCTTTATTTCATGAGATAATTGACATGGGCTTCTTACCCGCCCATGAGCTTTTTACCCCGTCTTCCCCTAGTAGTAGTAGTAGTAGTAGTAGTAGTAGTAGTAGTAGTAGTAGTAGTAGTAGTAGTAGTAGTAGTAGTAGTAGTAGTTGCAGTGGTAGTAGTAGTGGTAGTAGGGGAAGACGGGGTAAAAAGCGCATGGGCGGGTAAGAAGCCCACCCCAATTATCTCATGAAATAAAGAAAATTTCAGTCAAATTTACCCATGAGACGGGCAAAATGGGCAAAATGAGACTGAAATTTGCTTCATTTCATGAGATAATTGGGGTGGGCTTCTTACCCGCCCATGCGCTTTTTACCCCGTCTTCCCCTAGTAGTAGTTGTTGCAGTGGTGAGGGGCAGGAAGGCAAACACATTTTGGAAACAGAGAGAGAGACATACAGAGACAGACATACAGACAGACAGAGCGAAAGACAGAGAGAGAGAGTGTGAGAGAGAGACAGAGAGACAGAGAGACAGAGAGACAGAGACAGAGAAAGACAGACAGACATAGACAGGCAGGCAGACAGACAGAGCGAAAGAGAGAAATAGAGAGAGATAGACAGAGAGAGACAGACCGACA
>CM065680.1:86958873-86963873 GCA_017654935.2 Phymorhynchus buccinoides | reverse complement strand
ATTTGGTAACAGAAACATGCCGTTCCGTACAGTTGAATTCGGTATGATGTTTCGTACTTTATGTGATACTATGTAATCATTATCTGCCGTTAGGAACCCCAATTTATGTTTTATTCTTATAATCAAGAAAAGAACAAAAGAATACTTTGTATTGACCTACCATCTATCATCAAACAAAAGAAGAAGACTCAGCAGCAGTGTGTGTGTCTTCTCTGGTGGTTGCCTAATTAATTCCTAGCATAAATTCGCTCCCGGCCGCACTCAGTATATATATGAAACTTTAACTCGAAACTACAATGTTTACATCGAACGAACTTCTTGCGATGAACAAACCAAAACTGATCAGAACAAGAATCTCAACGTGAGACGGAGAGTGACGTCCCTTGATTAAGCTTAGTCCACAAACAGTTCAGGCGAAGTGGGAAAAGTGGGCTTGAAAACAAAATATCCGGCCTCCCGGTGTCATGAGAAATAAGTAGCTCCCATGAAATATCTACCCTTTGCATGCGAACTATAACCATCCTAACCCCATCCCTAACCCTAACCCTATCCCTAACCACGGAACAAAATATCCGGCCTCCCGGTGTCATGAGAAATAAGTAGCTCCCATGAAATATCTACCCTTTGCATGCGAACTATAACCATCCTAACCCTATCCCTAAGTCTAATATCACCATTGTTGTGAACAGACTTTAAATTAAATCAATCAAATCAAATCAAATCAACCCTATCCCTAACCCTAACCCTAACCCTAACCCTAATCCTAACCCTATCCCTAACCACGGAAAGAACCAAGAAATAGAACAGGAGGGTGTAAATCTACATCTTTGCCGATAAATTGATGTACAAAGCCATGCCACTTAGTTTCGCAAAATTCACAATGGCGGACAAGCAAACACTTCGAATGAGGAATGCCGACTTATTGCATGAGGTAGAATATTCTCTTCACACTGGCCTTCGACTGGTGATTTCGGATTCCGCGACCTGACAACGCAAGCTTGTGGATGGGAGTTGGAACTCGGAATGAGCGACGTGGGAGCAACGCCACAGAAGACAGGACAGAACAATGCAAAACGAGAAGCGCGCTTTAACGATTAGCTACGTTGTTTGTTATGTTGTGTGGACATTGTGGGAACATAATTATGAATATTTAAAGTCACAGCGATTAGACACAGGGCGGAATCGACCGGTGTCCAAGAGTTGTTGCTGGTTTGGATACCACAGTTTGACGTCTGTTCTGAAGCAGGAGAACCGCAGAGAGAGAGAGAGAGAGAGAGAGAGAGAGAGAGAGAGAGAGAGAGAGAGAGAGAGAGAGAGAGAGAGAGAGAGAGAGAGAGAGAGAGGGGAGAGAGAGAGAGAGGGAGAAAGAGAGAGAGAGAGGGAGAGAGAGAGAGAGAGAGAGAGGAGAGATAGAGACAGAGAGAGAGAGAGAGAGGGAGAGAGAGAGAGAGAGGGAGAGAGAGAGAGAACACTGAACTCTGAACACTGAACCGTTTCAATGTCATTGGCTTACACAGCTTAGATGACATGGGGTTGCGCATAGAACACAAATATCAATTAAGGAGTGAAAAATAAAATAAAAAACAACATAATGTCTATCTCGACTATCCAATCATAATATTATATGAATCAAACATATCACAACCATAATTATGTGAGTTAAATTATTCGATGAAAAAGGAAATAATTAAAAGCAAAATATTGTCTATCTCGACCATCCAATCATAATTATATCACACCAAACATATCACATACTTCTACCATTTGTGAACTAAGTTGTTCAAAGGACATAAAAGCAAAATAATGTTCATCGAGATCATCCAATCCTACATCAAGTCAAGCATATCACATTCTTTGAGAGAGGCTTGGTCAATGAATCACCAAACACCCCCGATTTTAATTTATTTTTTAACATCTTTAAAAATGGCAGCAATGATCGCACTTATGCACCCACGTTCACCCCCCCCCCCCCCACAGACACTGACCCCCCCCACACACACACACACACACATGCATATGCACACAAACATACGCTGGGCTATACTATGTTATATGTTCAACCACAACCAGACTGATAACAATGGATTAATAATGTTGAAAGCAGAGGGAGAAAGAGAAGGGAGGACGAACAATACATTTGAACTTGTATCATATACTAAGAGGGGAGAGAAGTGACAGGAGGGGGAGACAGGTTAACAGGTAGACAGACAGACCTATTGACCGACAGAGAATGAGAACGAGGGAGTGATAGAGATGGGGGGGGGGGGGGGTGAGAGAGAGAGAGCGAGAACGAGAAACGGGAGAGAGAGAAGGGGAGAGAGACAGACAGACATAGATCGAGAGAGAGAAAGGGAGAGAGGGGGGGGGGGGGGGGAGGGGGGAGGGGGGGGAGAGAGGGAGAGTTTAACAGACGGATGGACAGACAGTTACAGACAAACGATAAAGTTAAGAAAGAGTGAGTACGCATACCTTTGAGAGCATGAATTGTCGACTTTAAAAGTCTGCAACAGGTGCTGAGGAAGTGTAAGCCAGACTGAGGGCAGACTTAAGACAGAAAAGAGGTTCAAAAGGGAATTTAGAACACATATCACTCAGATGGTTAAAACAATTAGGGTAAAAACTGTTCACAAGCCGTTTGTTGGTAAGGGTTAGATAGAGAGAAGAAACAGATAGACAGACGGAGACAGAGACAGAGACAGAGAGAAACTGAGAGAAAGAGAAGAGTCCACTATCATCGTAATTAAATAAAGAGAGAGGGTATTAGGTATTAGGTATTTGGTACTTTATAGTCACAGAGGCGTCTCTGTGAAATTCGGGTTGCTCCCACCTGGAGAGCGTGTCGCAGCTAGAGGCGCGCCACCCAATTTTTGTGTTGCATGCAATTTTTGTGTGACTGATGAGGAAGGAAAGGGGGGTGGAGGTAAATTTTGACAAAAATGACAACTTTTTTGTTGCCACTGTGTTTAGCGTGTGCTAAGTGTATGGGCACACGGGACCTAGGTTTATCGTCTTATCCGAAGGAATCCACGTTCAGACCGTAAGACCTAGTGCAAAGTGAGAGGACATCTCCCCTCAGCCCAGGTTCGAACTCGGGTTTACTTGACAGAAGGCGAACGCGTAATATGTGCCACTCTACACCGGGTGTGTGTGTGTGTGTGTGTGTGTGTGTGTGTGTGTGTGTGTGTGTGTGTGTGTGTGTGTGTGTGTGTGTGTGTGTGTGTGTGTGTGTGTGTGTGTGTGTGTGTGTGTGTGTCATTATCGTTGTATAGAGAGAGAGAGAGAGAGAGAGAGAGAGAGAGAGAGAGAGAGGAGAGAGAGAGAGAGAGAGAGGAGAGAGAGAGAGAGAGAGAGAGAGAGAGAGAGAGAGAGAGAGATGGAGAGAGAGAGAGAGAGAGAGAGATGAGAGAGAGAGAGAGAGAGAGAGAGAGAGAGAGAGACTGGACACTGGACACTGGACACTGGACACTGGAAAACTTTATTTGACAAGGATAAAGCTTTTAGGCGATGCCTATTCTTACAATCTGTCCTTGGATTAAAAAACACACCAAAAAAACAAACCAAAAAAAATTTAAGAAACAAAAAACATTTGCAAACATACTATCTCTCTCTCTCTCTCTCTCTCTCTCTCTCTCTCTCTCTCTCTCTCTCCCTCTCTCTCTCTCTCTCACTCTCCTCTCTCTCTCTCTCTCTCTCTCTCTGCTATAACAATCTCATCTCTCATCTCTCCTCTCTCTGACTCTACACACATACATTGTTTATACATACATATAAAAATAAAATACACATGGTGAAACAAATAATTGATGACAAATAGGAGGTGAAAGCAACATCAATCCAAACACATTTAACAAGCAGTTTAAAGGCAAACCAATACACAAAGCATAAAACTGAAATGTAAACATTCAATTGACATATACCATGTATACAATATGTAGTTGTACACAAGGCAATAAAGTTATACTGTGCGTTCAAAAAGACAGAGAGAGAGAGAGAGAGAAAGAGAGAGAGAGAGAGAGAGAGAGAGGAGAGAGAGAGAGAGAGAGAGAGAGAGAGAGAGAGAGACATAAGGATAAAGGATATAGAGACAATGTGAAAGGGACACTACGAACAGACAAAAAAACAAACGTAAACAGGATTGCTAAAAGGACAGTGATGCCCTCCGAACTTCTCAAAATAGAACTGTCTTGGCCAGACACACACATAGCCCGGAGGCAAGGGCATCTGACCCGAATCTGTGCACCTCCCAAACAAGCTAATAAAGAACATACACAGCCTTTCGCTAACACCTAAACCAGTTTGTCTTCAGATGTCCTTACATCAACACTGTCAGGTTGCATTTCATACTGTCTTATTCTTGTATCAACATTATCGTGTTGCATTTCAGAACTATTCAATTGTAAGGTTTTAGTGATGTGAGATCAAGGAGTTCACAATGTCAAGTGAAGTCTCTATCCCCCTCCCCCTTCTCTTTCTCCCTTTCTCTCTCTATCACTCTCTCTCTCCTTCTCCTTCTCTCTCTCTCTCTCTCTCTCTCTCTCTCTCTCTCTCTCTCTCTCTCTCTCTCTCTCTCTCACTCTCTCTCTCTCTCTCTTACTCACTCTCTCTCTCTATCGTGTTAATCAAAGACTCTGACGCCTGAACAATGAATCAATTAAACTGATGGAAGCTGGTTGGAAAATCAAATCACTGAAATATCGTGGCTGATGTTAATTGATAGGGCTAGTTTTAATGGCGTCCACGCACCAGTCATACAACAATTACTCTGGATTTTGATTGAAAAAAGGTTGTGTCCTGATAGAACGTTCTGCGCTTCGAAAATGTTTCATCAACTATTTATATCCCATCAATTGTAGGGAGTTCAAGCACGAAATATTATTCTTCATGCAAGCCGACAGCTCGGTGCAAAGGCTTCTGTGAATGATGGCAGCATTTCTGGTCCAAATCCCAAATCAAATAAACCATTTGTTTACGACAGCGCAACCGGGAATTGAGAACATTAT
>CM065680.1:86946373-86956373 GCA_017654935.2 Phymorhynchus buccinoides | reverse complement strand
TTGTATGAGAGTCAAACCTGGTCAAAACAAGATTTCTTACCAGCTATAAGAGGGAAAACACGTGAAACCCGTGATTTGGACACATGACCTGGTGGTTCTTTAAGATAAAGTAGCAAAACAAAACAAAAACGACCATGATCACTCAAGGTCTCACATGAAAAACAAAACCAGGCAACAAATCCATGAAAGCTGATAACCCACTTGGAACGGCGCTAATGTATTGTAAATATCAACTGATACGGTTGTTGACGTGCGTACACGAGCCACACAGGGATTTATCTGTTCTGTCTACAGGGTCGGATTGCGGTCAACGTTCTGTACATCACTACCTTTTCGTCAAGTCTGCTGCTGTCATTAACCCTCTCGCCGCCAGCCATTTTTCAGCCAAACGATACCTTTAAACTTAACTGGGTAGAGAAAATAAAATATCTGCAATATTGCGAATTCCTCTGTGACATGCATAACATTAGGCCTATTCTTACCTCCCAAAATTAAGAAAATAAGGTCTTTGGATAGCATGCCCTGATTTGATGCCTTTTAGTGACATGGGTGTTAAACCATTGTGGTGCTAAAATGCGACATTGGCGATGAAAGGGTTAATGTAATGGTAGTACCGCACAAACAAATACACACCAAGTCCAAAGTGACGTTAGTTTATTCACGAAACAAAACAAAACATGTGATATTTGAACAAACAAATGTCTTTTTCAAACAACATAAACATAGTTTTTATTATGGAGACTGCTCGACTGTGAGGAGGGGAAGTATTGTTGTGTTGTTTATGCTGTTTTAAGAAGACACTTTTTTTGGAAATATTACAATGTGTGTGTTATCTCGTCAATAAAATAACGTCACCTTGCACTTGGTGTGTGGTACTTTGGTCAGTGACGTTGCAGTCTGTTTCATTTTTTTTTTAATGTAATGGTATTTAAATGTGGGCCATGACGGATGAGTTTTTGCAAGAAACACGTCGAGATCACCAGAAAGACAGCCTTTTCAAGGATCGGAACACTCACTTTGCTCTGGTTTCCTAGAAATCAAATTGTCAAAACGGCAATTCCCCCTTGGCAGAGATGCCGGAGAGAGTAGCCATTTTGGATGGGGTGAGTGGAGGCCAATCCCATTGTGGTTGAAGCATTTTCTCTTTTTGCAATTCAGTAACAAATATATAGAAATACTTTCTTTGTTGTGAGCGAAACTCCTTTAGATAAACTGTATACAATTTAAAATAATAAAAATAATAAAAAAGGCTTGTATCGCGCAAATTTCGTGCTAACGATTTGGTCTAAACTCTGGCGGCCATTAGAAAAAAGACGGCACACGCCTTCTCATTGGGTGAAATAATTTGACTTCCAGCACCTCCGCCAAGGAGGAATCGCCGATTTGACGGTTTGATGTCTAGGAAACCAGAGCAAAGTGGGAGTTACAATCTCTGTAAAGGGTATTTTCCTGGTGATCTCGACGTGTTTCTTACAAAAACTCATTGGTCAGGGTGCCCCTTTAAGCGTGCAATTCCTTAATCCACCACCACCACTTCAACGCTCTCCTCATGCTTAACCTCCCTGCAGGGTAGACCAGTGCGAACTCAGCTATGAACGATGGTCACTCTCACTTTCCATTCTTCTCTAAACTCTACTTTTCTTTTTTCAAGACTCAATTCTTCCGCTCTAAATCCCAAGACTCAAGAATACTTTATTATCTCATAAAGCCAAATCATTCCCTTTATTACCCATTAATAAAATCAACCAAACTGTTAAATGGATGATTCCAAATGTGTACTCTAGACATGCATGGATAATCAAAAAAGGGATACAATCTGGGTTGAAGTCATTGACCTCAGAAAAAAGGTGATATTGATTTTACAAAGCAGAGCGAATTGAAAAAACCCAACAACACATGTACACTATGTTGGACATCATAAACTATGAACTAACCGAAAAAGGGATACAATATGGGTTGAAGTCAATAATCTCAGAAAAAAGGTGATATTTCGTTTACAAAGCAGAGCGATTTGAAAAAAACACAACAACACATGTACACTATGTTGGACATAATAAACTATGAACTAACCGAAAAAGGGATACAATCTGGGTTGAAGTCAATAACCTCAGAAAAAAAGTGATATGTCTTTTACAAAGCAAAGCGAATTGAAAACAAAACATGTACACTATGTTGGACATCATAAACTATGGGCGTCTCTCTCTCTCTCTCTCTCTCTCTCTCTCTCTCTCTTCTCTCTCTCTCCTCTCTCTCTCTCTCTCTCTCTCTCTCTCTCTCTCTCTCGTATATCTCTCTCCTCCATCTCTCTCTTTTCTCTCTCTCTCTCTCTCTCTCGTCTCCTTCTCTCTCTCTCTCTCTCTCTCTCTCTCTCTCTCTCTCTCTCTCTCTCTTCTTCTTCTTCTCCTCCTCCTCCTCCTATCAACCTCCTTTCTTCCTTTACTTCCTTAACCTCCCCCTTGTTGTGCATTATGTTACTTATCTTTGTAGCTTGATGTTTCTTTGATTTGCTATTTATTACACCCCCCCCCCCCTCCCTCAGGGCTGGGTTAGAATAAGCTGTCATTGCTTATGTCACGTTCCTTGGTTAAATAAAATGTTGTTTTCGTGTATGTTTTTCTCTCTCTGCCTCAATCTGCCTGTATATCTGCCTATCTCTGATTGGGAAGTCAATGGCTAACAACGACACCCTGTGGGGATTATTCCACAATCCATTGTCATTCGAGAAGAAGAAGAAGAAGAAGAAGAAGAAGCGCAATTGTGTAAGCTTTACAATCGACATTTCTGCTTCTTTCTCTGACACCCAACTTGGGAATGTTGTTTCCTCCGGGCATTGCTGTGTGTGTGCTGTTTCTAAACCAAACATTTTCAATGATGTATCCGTTTAGCAATGGTTATGAGAAATGCACTGCGTTTTATTTGTTTTATGTTATTTCAAACACTGGGTTCTTGCCCTTGTTAACATTAGAATGCTACGCATGATTTGATGTGTTTTGGAAGCACTCGACTAGCTACTCATCATTAAATGCTACTTTAGACAATCGATTGCGCACAAACAGTGCAAAAAAAGCGATTTTGGCGATGAAAAGGTTAAGTGCGTATAAAAAGGCAACTGACCACCTATGCATCGTCCAGTGTGTATCCCAGGCAACTGACTGGATACAGATTATCTCCATGCACTTAAAAGGAACTCGAGAAATGTCTGCGCCCCTCATTCATGTTCCTATCTTCAGGAACGAAACCCAATTATCCCACGTACATAATTAAATGGTAAATTCCGCGCATGCGCGTCTGCAATGAGACACATAGTATTTCCAGAGCGCAAAATCAGTGTGACTAGTGTTCTGTATCTTGACAAGCGGAAGCTGAAGACAGTGGTGTTATTTTCCTTCTCAAACGCAAAAAAAGAAGGAAGAAGAAGAAGAAAGAAGAAGAAGAAGAAGAAGAAGAAGAAGAAGAAGAAGAAGAAGAAGAAGAAGAAGAAGAAGAAGAAGAAGAAGAAGAAGAAGAAAGAAGAGAAGAAGAAGAAGAAGAAGAAGAAGAAGAAGAAGAAGAAGAAGAAGAAGAAGAAGAAGAAGAAGAAGAAGAAGAAGAAAGATCAGGGTGATGAGGATGATGACAGGAAAGGCTTGGAAACTCAAGACTCCTCTTTGTTGAGCATATAGACACCCGACTGGAAGGAAAGGAATTAACCCATTCACCGCCAAAGTCTCATTTTAGCACCACAGTGATGTAACACCCATGTCACTAAAAGGCATCAAATTGGGGGTCTATTATCCAAATACCCTATTGTCTTAGTTTTGGGAATTGTAAGGGTAGACCTTAGTTTATGTATGTAACAGAAGAATCCCCAATACTGCAGATGGATTTTGTTCTCTACCCAGGTAATTTAATGGAGATGTTTGGCTGAAATATGGCTGGCGGTGAATTAATAAGAGAGAACAGGATGTTCAAGCCCAAATTAGTTAGATTTGGGGTAAGTGCAAGTTCACGTATGTGCGCAGTCATGATAGTGTGTGTGTGTGTGTGTGTGTGTGTGTGTGTGTGTGTGTGTGTGAGTGTGTGTGTGTGTGTGTGTGTGTGTGTGTTGTGTGTGTGTGTGTTTGTTTGTCGTGTGTGTGTGTGGTGTGCGTGCGTGCGTGTGCGTGTGCGTGTGCGTGCGTGCGTGTATGTGTTGTGTTTTGTGTGTGTGTGGTGCGTGTGTGTGTCGTGTGCGACGGTGTGTGTGTGTGTGTGTGTGTGTGTGTGTGCCTGTGGACTGTGGTGCGAGGCAGAGAGAGAGAGGAGTTTGTGTGCGAGAGAGAGAGAGAGCGATGGAAGGGAGAGAGAGAGACCGGCGAGGAAGGAGGAGAGGGTGAGTGATTGGGATTTGAGAGAGAGAGAGAGAGAGAGAGAGAGAGACGGAGAGAGAGAGAGAGAGAGAGAGAGAGAGAGAGAGAGAGTATGTGCGGGTTCGTGCGGGTGTGCGTGCGAGCGCGCGTATTCCTCCTCCTCAAAAGAAGTAACAAGGGCGTCGCCGAGCGGCAGACATGTCCGTCACCAGCAATGCCCCGCACTTGCGTGCAACCCCCCGTAGCTCTCTCCTGCGACCCCCCCCCTCTCTCTCTCTCCCTCTCTCTCCTCTCTCTCTCTCTCTCTCTCTATCTCTCTCAATCTCTCTCTCTCTCTCTCTTGATCGGTATGCCATCATCAGAAACGGGCATAAGCCAAAGTACCTCCATGCCTCCCTTCCCCCCTTCACATGTTCGGTCCCCGTCCTCCTTGTGACCTTTGGGTGATGCACCTACACACCCTTGACTGGTGCAAATCGTTTTCCAGGATGCACACCCTTAATTGGTGGGGTGCACACCCTTAATACTGAGACAGTGGCATTTAACAATGTCTGCCGCTCGGCGACATTCTATTTCCGAGGGATAATTTATGTACGACTGTGTTATACTCTTAGTGTCACATCCTGACACAAAATGGGAAGGGATTCTGTCTTCTAGTTCACGAGATACAGCTTGAAGTAGAAATATATAGCGCAAAGAAGGAAATTTCGGTTTTCAAGGTCAAACTTCAAGGTCAAGATCAGCATGGCGATAATTTATGCTGGGATGTTTTCTACTCTAGGGTATACAGTACCACACACAATCTGAAGCGCTTCTGTCAAGTACAAATGTGGAAAATAAAGCTTAAAGCCCAGTTTGTAGACCCCTACCACTTTCAAGGCCTACCGATCTCCCGGACCGTGACCTTGACCTTGATCGGTATGCCACCATCAGAAAGGGCATAAGCCAAAGTACCTACATGCCAAATGTGAAGACTCTAACACCAACGGTGTGGGAGTTATGGCCCCTTAAATATTTTCGGGTTTCAAGGTCGTACGCCAAGGTCAAGGTCACTACGGCAAAAATGTGCGCGGATACCTTGCTCTCATGGTGACACACCAGCACACAAAATTTGACGCGATTCGGTCAAGCGGTTCGGGAGATATCCTTGAGACAGACAGAAAAACAAACAACAAACAAACAAACAAACAAAAATACAAACCAGCCGACCGCTATGGTGACGGACAAAGATATGAAGAAAGAATAGAAGGCATTCAGAAATCATACTTTTTTAAACATGTCAATTAAATCGGAATCTGTTGGCTGAATGCGGCGAGCAGATCAGTGAAAACTGAAAACCGGACACATACGTATCTCACCCACTATGATCATAATATGACCCGGACACACGGAACAAGAAGAAGAAGAAGAAGAAGAAAAAGAAGAAAAAGAAGAAGAAGAAGAAGAAGAAGAAGAAGAAGAAGAAGAAGAAGAAGAAGAAGAAGAAGAAGAAGAAGAAGAAGAAAGAAGAAGAAGAAGAAGGAAGAAAGAAGAAAGAAGAAGAAGAAAAGAGAAGAAGAAAGAAGAAGAAAGAAAAAGAAAAAGAAGAAGAAGAAGAAGAAGAAGAAAAAGAAGAAGAAGAAGAAGATATTCTTCGAACTTGAGAAGACACCAGAGCAAAATAGTTGCCTGTTGAGGCAAAACCCATCCATTCCATTTTTGGTGTAAACTGCTTAGGTTCCATAGGTAGAAACATTTAAACTGTGTGTTTTTCAAAACGTTTTCTGCATTTCCCTCCGATATTTTTTGGAATGTTCTTTCGATAATGTTCCTTCCCCTTCTTCAGCTTATGTTCCCATTCTATCAGAATGAATTCAAAAGAAAACCCAGGCTTATGAAGCCACATGGTTTCTGTACAAACGCTAGCCGTAAAAAAATAGTTCCTACGAAGTGGGCAATGTTTTTTTTTCTTCTCGGTGAACAAGCAGTTGCATCAAACCTCTTAGTCTCTCGTTATGTGATGCATTTCCTTTTTGTTTGAATAATATCCCTGTTGCTTGTATTTTGAGAGAGAGCGGGAGAAGGAAGAGAGGGACAGAGAGAGAGAGAGAGAGAGAGGGAAAGAGAGAGAGAGGGAAGGAGAGGTGGAGAGAGGGAGAGAGAGAGAGGTGGAAGGGGAGAGAGAGAGAGAGAGAGAGAAGAGAGAGAGAGGAGAGAGAGAGAGAGAGAGAGAGAGGACTTGAGGAAGAGGGGAGGGGAAGGGGGGGAAGAGATGTTTAATGTACTTTGGCCATTGAGAGAGAGAGAGAGATAGAGAGAAGAGAGAAGGGGGAGAGAGGAAGAGAGAGAGAGAGAGAGAGAGAGAGAGAGAGAGAGAGAGAGAGAGAGAGATAGGAGAGATAGAGAGAGAGAGAGAGAGAGAGAGAGAGAGAGAGAGAGAGAGAGAGAGAGAGAGAGAGAGAGAGAGAGAGAAAAAGTTATTGTCTAAATAGAGTGAAAGAGAGAGAGACAGGGACAGACAGAGACAGACAGGCAGGCAGGCAGGCAGACAGACAGACAGATAAACCGACAAATAAACAGACAGACAGACAGGGTAATGCGGTGATGCTTACTGAAATATGTAAATATATTGGGGTGTTTTCAGGTAAATCTACGTTCAACAATAAACACACAGAGGGGGAAGGGGGGGGAGTGAGTGGCAGGAGAGAGGAGAGAGAGGGAGAGAGAGAGACGAAGGAGGAGAGAGATGAGAGAGAGAGAGAGATGGGACGAGGAGAGAGAGGAGGAGAGAGGAGGAGAGAGAGAGAGAGAGAGAGTGAGGAGGAGAGAGGAGAAGGAGAGAGAGAGAGAGAGAGAGAGGAGAGAGAGAGAGAGAGAGAGACCCCCCGAGAGCGAGAGAGAGCGAGGGGGGAGAGATGATAGAAAGGAGGCGAGGCTGAGAGAGAGACGGCCGAAGAAGAGAGAGAGAGAGAGAGAGAGAATCCAAATAACGACACTATGCAATTTATCCTCCCATGTAACTTGCAGAAAACTTCCTTACTGAATAAAACGTACACGATTTGGGAGAGAGCACAATAAGTCCAAACAACAAACCTGTGCAATGTATCTTCCCATTTAACTTACAAACAGAACCCACAATCCTTACAGAATAAAACACACTCGATGTGGGGTATCTGGAAGTCCTCCTTTCGTGTTGCAAGCGATGCATAGCACAAAGCAAAGCCTTCCGGTTTTGCTGCGTGTTTCTTTGATGTGTTTTAATAATGCAACCCGAACGAAAATATAAGTTGTGATGAGGGCACGTAATCATGTCCATTAACTTTTGACCACAGGTCAGGGCACGTGCGTAATAATGATGATTACTGCAGACCTCGTATTTCTTCTTCTTCTTCTTCTGCGTTCCCAGGCCGTATGGCCATAATGGGTAAGGTACGTACGTGTCCGTTTTCAGTTTTCACTGGTCTCCCCGCTGCGCACAGCCGACACAGTCCGATTTCAGGAGGAGCTCAAACGAGAACCGTTTATTTGAGAGAAAAAAACAATTGGAAAAAAGGCATGAGAATGGGCCAAGAAGTCAGAAATATAGTAGAAGGCAGAGTCAAAGAGAGTGGCATATTAGAAGAAGTTACCAGCACATAACTTCCAGCAGGTGGGGGAACTATTTTTACGAAAGACCCCCCAGTATCCCCCACGGGATAATATCATGGCTATATAGTTCTCCTCGCTCTCTGGTCCTGTTTTATCGCAATTGCAGCCTCCATATCTGTTCATCGTTATCTTTAGTCTAACATATAAACGTCCATTTCATTCTCCCGTTTGGATATAAAACATGGAATACCGTATTCCGTAACGTGTCATTTTAGATTTTACAACACCTACGTGTGGGCAAAAGTTATGAAACTATATAGATACAACAGTCATACCATTTCGTCTGTAAAGTGTTAGGTTTAGAAAAACGTCAATGCCGTATGCATGTTTGATTCTTTATTCGTACAACCACGATCACATACTACACGATGCATAACTATGGTAACTTTGAGAAAACAGCTGAATGTCAAAACTTGATGATGCGATCATTTCCGTGCGTGTGTGCGTGAGTTTTTTTTAGTCCCCGAGCCGAAGGTTCGGGGAACTATTGTTTCTGTCTGGTCCGTCCGGCGTCCGTCCGTCCGTCCGGCGTGCCTCCGTCCGGCTATTCGTCCGTTTTTCTCAAAAAACTATTCAGTCTATCATCATCAAATTTGGTATACTAGTTTGCCAAGATGCAAGCTATCCACTGATGTATTTAGTTTTACATTACCCGCTGTGCCCTAGGCCCTTTGTGTCACAGGCCCGATATGTCCCACTTCTTTCCGGCCGTCCATCCGTCCGTGCGTGCGTCCTGTTTTCAGTTCTCAATGGTCTCTCCGCTGTGTGTACAGCCGACACATTCTGATTTCGGAGTAGTTCGGCGATGCTGCGAGGGGACTTTGCAGACGCTCGGAGTTGCACTTGTGTTTGGGTTTTTTATCGGGTAAAGCGTCTGAGACAAACACAGAGGCAGAGAGAGAAAGAGAGAGAGAGAGAGAGAGAGAGAGAGAGAGAGAGAGAGAGAGAGATGAGGAGAGAGAGAGAGAGAGAGAGAGAGAGAGAGAGAGGAGAGAGAGAGAGAGAGAGAGAGAGAGAGAGAGAGAGAGAGAGAGAGAGAAGAGAGAGAGAGAGAGAGAGAGAGAGAGAGAGAGAGAGAGAGAGAGGAGAGAGAGAGAGAGAGAGAGAGAGAGAGAGAGAGAGAGAGAGAGAGAGAGAGAGAGAGAGAGAGAGAGAGAGAGAGAGAGAGAGGAGAGAGAGATGGAGAGGAGAGAGAGAGAGAGAGAGAGAGAGAGAGAGTTGGCGGGGAGGGAGGAGAGAGAAGATAGAGACAGGGACAGAAGCAGAGGAAATGAGAGAGAGACAGACAGAGTGAAAGAGTGAGAGAGAGATAGAGAGAGACAGAGAGAGACAGAGAGTGACAGAGAGAGAATCAGCGAGAGGCTGGCTACTTTGCCTGATTAGTTCTAAACGAGTTTCGTTTCAAATGAACCGAGAAGAGCAAAGAAGTGTTTTGGACGTTAAAGACCTACCAGATCACGTGTCAAAATCACGGGTTTCACGTGTTTTCCCTCTTATAGCTGGTAAGAAATCTTGTTTTGAACAGGTTTGACTCCCATACAAATGCCCATAAATTGAAAAGGAAACATCATTTTACAGAGCAGCCTCAATTTGAAGTTGGGGGCATTTGTATGTGGTGGGCCAATGTGTCTTTAACGTGCGGCCGTGCTAATTTGAGCAGCACAGTGCTCAGAAACAAACCAAAAAAAGAATGAAAACAGCAAAACTAAGGTTTGGTAGAGCATTACTGGATTGCCTCATTAGAACGGACAGGCAGACTATCTGAAATATTCAGAAACAAACCCACACACAACCCATCACGGCTTAGGATTTCTTGGTTGCTTGGTTAATCTCATCCGCGCCTTTCTTATCTTCTGTTGTTATTGAATTCACCCCATTAACTTAATGATTAAGGTTTTACGAGAACATCTTTGTCCGTTGGCTTATTTCGATAGCTTGTCTTAATGGTTGGGTGGCTTTTGAAGCAGTGATAAAACAAATCTATTTCAATTACATTTTCCTAACAAACAAAAATTGGTAGCATAATGTCAATTCGTGTGACTGGA
>CM065680.1:86933873-86941373 GCA_017654935.2 Phymorhynchus buccinoides | reverse complement strand
TTGTTGTTGTTGTTGTTGTTCTTCTTCTTCTTCTTCTTCTTCTTCTTCTTCTTCTTCTTCTTCTTCTTCTTCTTCTTCTTCTTCTTCTTCTTCTTCTTCTTCTTCTTCTTCTTCTTCTTCTTCTTCAAGAGTCTTCTTCCTGCACATTTTGTATCGTTGTTGTTCATCATTCTCCTCCTCTTCCTCCTCCTCCTCGTCGTCATCATCATCATCACCATCTCAAGATGTTTTTACCACTACCAGTTTTTGTACGATCGCAAAGGAGTCTAAATTCGTTCGTGTATGTTTCTTTGTTTTGGGGGTTTAAAAAAAAGAAGAAGTTATGTCTGTCCCAAGGATATCTCCTGAACCGCTTGACATACTCGCTTCCAATTTTGTGTGATGGCGTGTCACCATGAGAGGAAGGCATCCGCGCATAAATGAGCGCCGTCGTGACCTTGACCGTGGCGTATGACCTTGAAAACCGACAGGTTTAAGGGGCCATAACTTCCACACCGTTGGTCGTAGTTCAGACTTGGCATGTAGGTACTTTGGCTTATGAAGGTTCTGATGATGGCATACCGATCAAGGTCAAGGCCAAGGTTAAGGAGATCGGTAGGCCTTGAAAGTGGCAAGGGTCTAAAAATTGGGTTCTAAGCCATTATGTTCCACATTGTTACTTGACAGAAGCGCTTCAGATTGTGTGTGGTACTGTATAACCTAGAGTAGAAAACATCGAAGCATAAATTATCACCATGCTGACCTTGTCTTATTGTTGCTATCAGTCATGACAGCCATCGTTGCAACAGCAGTGGTACTATTACAGTATTAGTACCGCGTATTTGTAGAAGAAAAAGAAGAGCAGTATTGGTAGCAGCAGCCGCAGTAGTAGTAGTAGTAGTAGTAGTAGTAGTAGTAGTAGTAGTAGTAGTAGTAGTAGTAGTAGTAGTAGTAGTAGTAGTAGTAGTAGTAGTGGTAGTAGTGGTAGTAGTAGTACTAGTTGTAGTAGTAGTAGTAGGCCTAGTAGTAGTAGTAGTGGTAGTAGTAGTAGTAGTAGTAGCAGCAGCAGCAGCAGCAGTAGTAGTAGTAGTAGTAGTAGTAGTAGTAGTAGTAGTAGTAGTAGTAGTAGTAGTAGTAGTAGTAGTAGTAGTAGTAGTAGTAGTAGTAGTAGTAGTAGTAGTAGTAGTAGTAGTAGTAGTAGTAGTAGTAGTAGTAGTAGTAGTAGTAGTAGTAGTAGTAGTAGTAGTAGTAGTAGTAGTAGTAGTAGTAGTAGTAGTAGTAGTAGTAGTAGTAGTAGTAGTAGTAGTAGTAGTAGTAGTAGTAGCAGCAGCAGCAGCAGCAGCAGCAGCAGCAGCAGCAGCAGCAACATCCGCAGCAGCAGCAGTATTATTATTATGATTATATTATTATTATTATTATTTTATTATTATTATTATTATTATTATTATAGTATTAGTAGTAGTAGTAGTAGTAGTAGTAGTAGTAGTAGTAGTAGTAGTAGTAGTAGTCTCTCTCTGCTTTCAAAGCTAACCTCAAAACCCACCTGTTCCCCCGTCATTAAAGCTCCTCTCTCTTTATCTTCTCTCTCTCTTGCCATTAGGTCTGTTTCTGCTATATTCCATTTATGTTATCTGTGTGTGTTCGCGTTGTATTGCGTTTGTGTTTGAATGCGCTTTGAATGCTAACGTGTGTGTGCGCTTTGATTTGATTGATATCAAGATTCAGCGCCGTATAAATACTGTATGCTGTTGTTGTTGTTGTAGTAGTAGTAGTAGTAGTAGTAGTAGTAGTAGTAGTAATACGCAAAGCAATTAATAGCAGCAGCAGCAATTAAAGACGTAAATGGAGAAATAAATAAAGAGGAGTTTTGCTTTGAATTGTTCGTAATGTGTTCAATCCTTCGTGTCCTTCAGCGACACCCAAAACGATTCGGTCAATCCTCACACCCACCATACCATTACACCCTATTGTGCCCATTCCAAGCCCCAACATCAACGTCCTATACGGGATAGTTACGGTCAAGGTAATAGGAAGAAGCCCACCACATGAAACAATGCACTGATTCTCTTCACAGTACAGGGTTCATTGTCAGAGCCAATGAGCCAGGGACATTCTATTCTTGTTCTCAGTACATACCACCAAAACGCCTGAATATACTAAGAGTGACAACTCCGCAGCTGACTGAAGCCGGGTTTTTTGTACTCCCACCCTTTCACCTACACTACATATAGGGATCATTGTGAACTAACACACTGCCTCTGTTACCATACTTAACATTTCCCACCAGTTGGAAAGTAAGAAAGTTGGCTTCATTCTTTGCAAGGTTTGTAGGCTGTGAAGTAATCACTCTTTGTATTTAGGCTTTATGGTGTCACTCACCATCACCACCACTACCCATTGGCGACACCAGTAAGGTTAATTGAAACCGCCACCATTCCCTATTCACCGTCGCACCCCAAACCAACCAACAGACAACAGCATCGACAGCAACATCCATATCCACATCCTCATCCTCTCCCTCATCATCAATAACAACAAAAACGCCTACTAGGGGTACTTCTAAACACCGAAACGGACCGAAACGGATACCGAAACGGACCGAAACGGATACCGAAACGGACCGAAACGGACCGAAACGGACTCAAGCTGAGGCTTGATATAAGGATCTAGATCTAGAGACAAATAGCATGTATGCCCATGCGGCACATGAGTGTGCATGCAAGGCTTAATTGCATATATGTGTGAGTGTGTGTGCGTTTGCGTGTGTGTGCATGTTTGCGTGTGCGAGTGCGGGTGCGTAGTCAGGTAAAAAACAAAAACAAAAATAGAGCGTGAAAACGCAAGATCAACCAGCCATGCGGCAGCATTTTCGACTCCAGTGACCTTG
The DNA here is from genome assembly GCA_017654935.2 of Phymorhynchus buccinoides. NCBI lineage: Eukaryota > Metazoa > Mollusca > Gastropoda > Neogastropoda > Raphitomidae > Phymorhynchus > Phymorhynchus buccinoides. The sequence continues at coordinate 86,938,507 of CM065680.1, read as the reverse complement.
GCCCTTGTCCAGTGACCTTCATTTTCGAACTTGACCTAGACATCCTGATTACCTATCCACATGCCAATTTGAAGATCCTAGGTTTCACCCAAACATAAAGGTTGATATCCTAAGATTTAACCTAGGTTATCAGCTTGAGTCCGTTTTGGTCCGTTTCGGCCCGTTCTGGTCCGTTTCGGTCCGTTTGGGTGTCTAGAACTACTAGTCTAATAGTGCATGGTAGGTTGGCCAAGTGTTTCTAAACCCTGCTGCTATTACCTTTCTAAAAATCTGCTGCTACTGTTGATGTTCACATACACGAAACCCAGGGCGCAACACGTGAGTGACAACAACAATTGTGATCACTCAATCAGGAGAAACCGAGGGGGTTATGAATTTAGCATCGCTTTGGTTGTTTTTTTTGGCTGATCGATTAGACTGGAGGAGGATTTAGATGTCACAGCAGTAGCCATTCTGACTGAGTGCGTCAATTTATATTCCTTTTATAATGCATCTGGATATCAGGAGTGTTTGAAAGGCACCCCGTTGTAGGGGTGCGTTTTTCGTGTTAATTGTCGTTTTAGATCACAACACACTCGACATTTGGGTAAGAGCCTCTTGAAACGGAACCATTTCAGGAACTAGGGTGAATATTGAATACCTGCTGAGGTGGTTCAATAATATTATACTCCTTGCTTGCATTTAGACATAATCATCACACACCCACACTGCGCGCCAACATTTATATCGGTTGAAGAGAGAGAGAGAGAGAGAGAGAGAGAGAGAGAGAGAGAGAGAGAGAGAGAGAGAGAGAGAGAGAGAGAGAGAGAGAGAGAGGGGGGGGGAGAAAGAGAGAGAGAGAGTAAGAGAGAGAGAGAGTGGGAGAGAGAAACAGAGAGAGAAAGAGAGGGGAGAGAGAGAGAGAGAGAGAGAGAGAGAGAGTAAGAGAGAGAGAGGGGGAGAGAGACCGAAAGAAAGAGAGGGTTAGAGAGAAAGGGAAAGAGAGGGAGAGAGAGAGAGAAAGAGGAGAGGGATAGAGAGAGGGATAGAGAGAGGGAGAGAGAGAGAGAGAGAGAGAGAGAGAGAGAGAGAGAGAGAGAGAGAGAGAGAGAGAGAGAGAGAGAGAGAGAGAGAGAGAGAGAGAGAGAGAGAGAGAGAGAGAGAGAGAGAGAGAGAGAGAGAGAGAGAGGATACATAGAGAGAGTCAGAGAAGGACATAAAAAGAGAGACAAACATGCACAGACGGAGATGTAGAAAATTATAAAAACGAGCGCGAAATCGCAATAGTTTGTGGCACGCGGTCTATTTTTACCACTCCAATCATGAGTTACCTCCCCTGGATTTTCAATAATTTTAATCTGTAAACCAGAATGTTATCTCTGCACCATTTCGTAACTTGTTATATCTTTTGGAAAACATTTAAAACTATGTATCCTACTTATACTCATCAAAAGAAGCACCGCATACTCGTCGTGTCTGTTGTAGTGTCTGTATTACATATGTTTATTATTTTGTACGCTTTTAAAATACATCATTTTAAAGAGCGGCCAGAAGTGTAGCCTCGATTTGAAGTGCTTCGCGACGAATATTCTGATCGATTCTCTGCCTTTTGGCTAAGACAGTGATTCAGGAATATAAATTTTTGTTTATATCCTGGTTGGTTTGTTCAGCCCGTCGTACATGGCGAAAGCCGATACGCGACGTTAAACTGAACTTCCATCCATTTGAAGTGCGACAATTTGGACCGACAGACCGACCGACCGACAAAGTGAGTTATAGGTTTGTGGCTTGAGCCACAAACAAAAATAGTCAAGCACGCACAAACCCCCCACAAATAAAATAAACAAGGGACACAACCAAGCAGACAGACAGTTGCTCAAACCGGCAGGAAGGCAAAACAAAACCCCACAAGCATGTGGTATTTGAACAGGAACACAGAGAGCCAGATAAACAGACCGATAAACCGACAAACAGACAAACAGACAGACAGGCAGGCACAACAGCAACAAAAACAAATCCAATATGACATTTGATAGAAAAGTGTCTCCCCCCCTCCTTCTATTCCTCCTTTCATGAAATATGCATCGATTCGTGAGATCACCCCCATATTCATCTGACAAGAGGTGTTCGATGATCTGCTCAGATTCAGAGAGGAACCCATGCCAACTCCATGCCAGTGTGCTGTCTGGAACCTCCCTGCTGTGTCTGCGATAGCCTGCAGGATGTTGTTATTGTTTACACTGGATCAATGCAATGCTACGTTAACATGGATATATAAACAAAACATGAATAGGGAATAGGGAACCAAAGGGACACAGGGAGGTAGGAAGGAAGGGTGAAAAGAAACTGAAGTGGCCAAGAGAGAGAGAGAGAGAGAGAGAGAGAGAGAGAGAGAGAGAGAGAGAGAGAGAGAGAGAGAGAGAGAGAGAGAGAGAGAGAGAGAGCATTTGGGAAAATGCATAGTAGTTGGTGGAAGAAGAAGAAGAAGAAGAAGAAGAAGAAGAAGAAGAAGAAGAAGAAGAAGAAGAAGAAGAAGAAGAAGAAGAACAAGAACAAGAAGAAGAATAAGAAGGAGAAGAAGAAGAAGAAGAAGAAGAAGAGCAAGAAAGAAAAAAAAGAAGAAGAAAAAGTCGAAGAAGAAGAAGTAGAAGAAGAAGAAGAAAAATTCGAAGAAGAAGAGGAAGAAGAAGAAGAAGAAGTAGAAGAAGAAGAAGAAAAAAGAACCCACCCCCACACCCAAAAAAAAAACCCACCAAAAAACCCACACGCAACAACAACAACAGCAACAAAACAACAAGACAAACAACAACTGGGGAGGAACAAATGAATAAAAGAAACAAAACAACCCCAAGGGGCTAACGGAGCAACGGATGTGGACAATGACAAAAATGGACACATGCAAATTAAGCAGACAGAACACAAACACAGAGATGGGACAACAAACACTCATGCGCAAATAACAACACTCGTCATCATAAAATCGCCAGGGCACAACTAATTTGCTGACCAGACACGTGTACTTTGTGCATTGTCAGGAGAGAACACAACGGCAAGCACATGCTGTTACTACCAGCAACCACCCCCAATCCCCGTGGGGATACCAGGGGGTCTTTTGTATAAATAGTTCCCCCACCATCTGGAAGTGCTGTGCTTGTAACTTCCTCTAATCTGTCACTCTCTTTGACTCTTGCCTTTTCTCTTTGCTTGCTGTCATCTACTATCTTTCTGCCTAACCGGACCATTCTCTTGCCTTTTTGTCTCCTCCAAGAAACGGAAACTGTCAGAGCGATCGAAGAAGAAGAAGAAGAAGAAGAAGAAGAAGAAGAAGAAGAAGAAGAAGAAGAAGAAGAAGAAGAAGAAGAAGAACAAGAACAAGAACAACAAGAACAAGAACAAGAACAAGAACAAGAACACGAAGAACAAGAAGAACAAGAAGAACAAGAATAACAAGAACAAGAAGAACAAGAAGAAGAACAAGAAGAACAAGAAGAAGAAGAAGAAGAAGAAGAAGAACAAGAACAAGAACAAGAAGAACAAGAAGAACAAGAACAAGAAGAAGACTGCCAGCAAACAAGAGCAAGCAAGACAATGAATGGAGATTAGCGTCCAATCGGTCGCAGTAGACCCTTCTGGACGGTGTTCCTGAAGACAGCGGGGTCTTCCCGGGGATGAAGACGATGCGATGGCGATGAGCGTAGGACGTGGAGGAAGGCTGGTCGTGGCAGGAGACTGCTCTGGTGTCGTAGGTTCCATGCAGCAAACACACTTCCGTCTCGATTATCATTTTTCGGTGCGCCCCGGTTCGCATATTGCCGTTTCGCATACTGCCGCTTCGCATAAAGCCGATTCACATACTGCCGCTTCGCATACAAAGCTTTGTGGACATGGCATTTCGCATAAAACTCAGAAAGTTAGGGATATGGTTAGGGATATGGTTAGGGATAGGTTAGGGATAGGGTTAAGGATAGGTTAGGGATAGGGTTAGGGATAGTAAGAAAGTAACCGAAAGTCACGTAGAGTGCATTAGAACCTGCAAGAGTGCATAATATGCAAAATGGCAAACCCGTTTATGCGAACTGCCAGTTTTTTTTGGAAGAAACACTCGACTTGCGCCCGCGGCTCTGATCAAAGGATTATGCGAAACGCATTATGCGAACCGGTGGGCACCCTCATTTTTGTTTCAAAGCCGCTCGGTGTAGTTCGCAATAATAAACAACAGAACAGAACGTCGCCGCGTATCACCCCCGCTATTGTATCGTCAATTTGAAACGGCAGAGTTGAGCATTTTGCACGATTATTGTTTTCAAACGTTAAAGACTCACTGACGCACCACGATTAAGTCCCTTGGTTGTTGTTTTTCTGCGTAGCTGTGACCCACATACAGATGACCCCAACTTCAAATTGAGGCTGTTCTTTAAAATGATGTTTCGGTTTGAATGTGGGGGCATTTATATGGGAGACAGACCTGTTCAAAATAAGATTTCTTTCCAGCTATCAGAGGGAAAACACGTGGAACCCGTGATTTTGACACGTGATCTGGTGGGTCTTTTAACTGATTTCTGTCGCTTTTATGTTGTTGCATAACTCCCTAACTGTCCATGGGCTGCAGGAATTATCTGGCCTTATAAAATGATGACATTCAAATCGTTTGACGC
>CM065680.1:86921373-86928873 GCA_017654935.2 Phymorhynchus buccinoides | reverse complement strand
TTTCGGGTCTATTCAGATAGGCGTATTTTCCCCATGGATGGCGTCAAGGTAATCTACATAGTTTAACCCCCAAATAGATCCATCTTTAAAAACTCAAAAAAATAAATGAAGCAAATCACGATTCTCTCATTCTACACCAAAGCAAGGTTTTAATTCCAGAGAACACTAGAGATGGACAGAAAAAGACTTCCTGCGTCATAATGATATAGAAAATAAAAGAGAAGGTTAACCCTCTAATCTTTTATGGCAACGGTTTCATGGAATCCCAGGAAGGAAAAGAACAAATTAATGACAGCTGGACAGTTGTTTTGCTTTGCAAAGTAGGACCCATTAAGAACAGGAAAGGCTCTGTGTTGGTTGGCCCTGTCTGGGTGGACCCTGTTTGCAATCGAATGCGTTCTTTATTGTCGACAAGAATTTACAGTTCTGTGTTTACATCTGTGGGTTGTGTTTCTTTCTGTTGCTTTCCTTCTTTCCTTCTTTCATTCCTTTGTCTGTCTTTGCATTTTCATGGTACATTTTGTTCATGTTTTGTTTCCTTCTTCAAACTACTTTATACCTTTGCCTGTTTTGTTTGTTTTCCCCAATGGATTTTCCCCCCCATTTTATTTTAACTGTGATCCGTCTTGATATTTCCGTTGTTGCTCCAGGAACGAGTATACCCCCCACCCCCACCCCACCCCCTCTACAATATAATGTCGTCTTTTATTCCTGTACGATGTTCTTTTCCCCTCTTTTTTATCTTGAACATGTTTGGCAATTTCTTGCAATATTTTTTGTTCGTACGTAAATCATTTACGCTAAACGTAACTTTTAAAGAATCAAACGGAATTTGTATAAGGATGTTTGCTTAAGGTTAGGTCAATGATCTAAAAGAAACTGTTCGATATACGGCCCAATTATGACTTTATTCATTAAGCCTAGAGGGCGCCTTTGACAATGTATTTCTATTCTAAATTTCAAAGAGCAGGGCCTGTATTCATGTTGAGATAGCATGAGACTTAGCATGATGCTAACTTAGAAGCTCTTCCAATGTCCTATAGGATTTAATAGGACTTTTGGAAGAGCTTCTAAGTTAGCATCATGCTAAGTCTCATGCTATCTCAACGTGAATACAGGCCCTGGTTTGCTGAAACGTGTCATACTTTTGAGAACATTTTGAAGAGTTGCAGTATACTGGGTGATCAATAAGTTCCGAGCCTAACTATGCGAGAAAAAGTGGTGAGCTGTTTTAAAGCGGGGAAGAGAAGGCTTAAAGTCGACCACCAGCACGGAGGCAAAAACCACCTCTACCAACGAAAGAATGGCCACGGTTCAAGACATGGCCATGGCAGGCAAAAGAAGTTTAGTCTGTCATGTAGTCAGCACTCTTAGCATCTTTTTAAGATTTTTTCTAGATCTTAGTAAAAGATCTAGAAATGAAAAAAACCCCACTTCTTCGTGGTGGGTACTAATGTTCTAACAAGTACTCAGACAGACATACCCACATCCACCCATAACAATCAGTGTCGATTTGCAGCAGATCAAGCTAGCTTTGTTGTCTAATTTGTTACTGTAGATGAGACATGGGTTCATCACTTTTCACCCAAGATGAAGCTGCAGTCCAACTAATAACCCCCCCAAGGAAGACAAGGGTAACAATCAACAAATCAAAATAGTCTAGCCCATCTGCTGGCACAGTGATGGCTATAGTATTTTGATTTGATGACAGTATTGATTGTGGATCTTCCTGAAAAGGGTCACATACTACTGGTGAATACTATGCAAATCTACTGCACAAGCATCAAGACACTATCATTTTCAAGCACAGAGAAAGGCCGTTAGAGACATACTGTTTCACAAAAACCGTGCTTCCTCACATAATTCTGCTGTTTTCATGGGCATAGCTTATCAGTGTGACCTTGAAATCTGCGATAATCTTCTCTGTTTTAAAGATTTGACCCCCTCTGATATCAAAACCTCAAAACATATTTAGTTGATCAACATTTTCCCGCCAGCAATGGCGCTATTGGTGCTGTGGAGGGTTGTGAGGGCAAAAGAACAACAACATGCTATGACGTCACAACTATGATGACGTCATCTTCCAAAACGTGTTTGTCGCCATCTACAATGCAGTTGCACATCTGTGCTAAGTTTTGTCTGCATAGCTTAACCCCTTCAAAGTTAGGCTCAACACGTTTTGATCACCCGGTGTGAAGAGAATATGCTACCTCATGAAATAAGTACCCATTCCTCATTCGAAGTGTTTGCTTGTCCGCCATTGTGAATTTTACGAAGCTAAGTGGCATGGCTTTGATAATCGATTTCTTGGCAAAGATGTAGATTTACACCCTCCTGCTCTATTTCTTGGTTATTTCTGTGGTTAGGATTAGGGATAGGTTAGGGTTAGGATGGTCATAGTTCGCATGCGAAGGGTACTTATGTCATGGGAGCTACTTATTTCTCATGACACCGGTACTAGGATAAGAAAACTGTCTTGCTTTGCTGCTATGCTATGTTATCTCGTACGTTTGTTCCTTAGAGAATAAAGGCTACTCTCATCAGGTTCATGCCAATGATGGCGTTTAACATGGCTGCCGAATATTAAGCTAAAATCTTGAGTTGTGATTTATAAAACAAATCAAAAAGCAGAAGCACTCAAACAGAGAGAGAGAGAGAGAGAGAGAGAGAGAGAGAGAGAGAGAGAGAGAGAGAGAGAGAGAGAGAGAGAGAGAGAGAGGGGGGGCGTGTGTGTGTGCATAACATTTATTTCCAAATTATATAATAGGTCTGTGAATTAAGTTCGTTTAGTATGTCAGTTGTATGTATTATTATATGCATGTTTTATTTAATGAAGAGATGAAAAGACGCAGTGGCGATACCAAAATGTATACTATAAATAAAGGATAAAAAAAAACCCAAAAAACCGACATCTGGTACGCAGGGTAAGAATACAAACACGTAATGCTCTCAAACTCAATTTAACTCCAGTGAACACCTCAATGCCTTATGCTTTCGACAATCTTTATAGCCCCCTTCTCTCGAATCCCATCATACAACCTTTTATGTTTGACATTATATCGAGAGAAACGTGCTGATCTTACTGGTTGAACAATTCCCATAGTCTCTGAATCCGATTACCTTCCGAAAAGAAAAGTTTTGATATGTGCCGAGTCTTTCAAGAGTTTGAGATGACTTTTATGAGACTGACGAATCAATATGTCAATATATGAACAGTGAACAAAAGCCATATTGAAGAGATGGGGGAAAAGTGATACAGAAATGTATTAATTTTATGTACACAAAATCCCAACAAACTTTGTGCATCTGAATGATTGGCATAGAAATGCATACTGTCGCTGGAATGGTATTCGACTCTGAACAGGCTATAGGTCTCTACATGGATTTAACCCCCTTGACTGCCAGAAAAAAATAAAGAAAATATCATTGGGCAAATCATGCCATAAAAAAAGACAACTGATAGAGCCAATATGGCAACATGGTCTGGGGATATAACTTTCTTGACTGTTAGACCAAAAGCCAGCAAATCAGGGTTATTCCTCTGCATTTGATGACGTCATCAGTGGTGTCATCAAGTCAATATGTGATACGTTGGTGGCAGTCAAGGGGCTAGCATACTTGTCTGTCTTTTATTGTGATATCAAAAAGACTTACATTCGTCTGTAACTTAAAGGGGCACCCTGTCGGATGAGTTTTTGTAAGAAACACGTCGAGATCACCAGGAAAGCACCCTTTACAGAGATTGCAACATTCACTTTGCTCTGGTTTCCTAGAAATCAAACCGTCAAATCGGCGATTCTTCATTGGTGGAGGTGCTGTAAGTCAAATTCTTTCACCCAAAGAGAAGGCGTGTGCCGTCTCTTTTCTAATTGACGGTTTAATTTCTAGGTAACCAGAGCAAAGTGAGTGTTCCGATCCTTGAAAAGGCTGTCTTTCTGGTGACCTCGACGTGTTTGTTGCAAAAAACTCATCCGTCAGGGTCCACCTTTAAATATTCAAATACCATCCGCCTATGCTTTTCCTTATTCAGCTAATTTCTGTCTGGTTTACGTCGGTGAATGCCAACTTGGAAAACAAAAACACACGAAAAGGTTAATTTATGGTTTCAATCAATCATGCATAATACTAATTATCATATTTTGGTGGTTCCTATTGGCCGTGGAAAAAATAAATGTGGTAAAAGCATGTACTGAGTAGAAGGGCAGACGCAGGAGTAACAGACAACACTGAGGTTGGGAAGCATAATGCGTATCCGAAAGACTAACACACGGCAATGATCTCTAAGTGCATTGTTGGAAACTTCATAACACCAGGTTAACACTTTCTGTGGCACACATTGTCTCGTTTTGATAATAATAATAATAATAATAATAATAATAATAATAATAATAATAACAATAACAATAATAATAATGATAATAATAATAATTTAAAAAAACCACAAAAACAAACAAACAATAATAATAATAATAATAATAACAACAACAAGAAATGTGAAAAAAACTGCATTAAAATAGATGCAAAACTACGCGAGATATTAGCGATTATGTGTTTCGGGGTTTGAACCCCGTAACTGGCGCGACCTTGACCTTAATGTAAAACTAAATACATCAGTGGATAGCTTGCATCTTGGCAAACTAGTATAGCAAATTTGATGATGATAGACTGAATAGTTTTTGAGAAAAACGCACGAATAGCCGGACGGACGGAGGCACGCCGGACGGACACCGGACGGACGGACGGACACCGGACGGACGGACGGACCAGACAAAAACAATAGCTCCCCGAACCTTCAGCTCGGGGACTAATAATAAAGGATATATGTTGCGCTCTGTCTCCAAAGAGCCCAGGGACGGTATTCACGTTGAGATAGCATGAGACTTAGCATGATGCTAACTTAGAAGCTCTTCCAATGTCCTATAGGATTTAATAGGACTTTTGGAAGAGCTTCTAAGTTAGCATCATGCTAAGTCTCATGCTATCTCGACATGAATACCGTCCCAGAGCGCTTACAAAGTTAACTTTAGACAACAACAATCACAATTGGTTTAATGACTGTACGCGGCCACTCGGTAGATCTCACACATTTATTTCTTTTTCAACTGAATGTGTTCGGATTCAAGTGGAACAACAACATAATGACCCTAACAATTTGCCAACTTGCGTAAAGAACCAGAATAGCAATGCTCCTCATTTGAGTCGTAATATGAAACAGAGCCCATAAAAACTGAACCAAAGTTGTAACAATGCGTAAGTAGAAACAGAAACGGACAGTAAGTAAGTAGCCACTAAAAAAAAAGAAGATACATACGTTCTTGACTGACGCAAATCATGACGTGGGCAGAAATTGTTCTTTGAAAGCCTGGAACTGTAAGTCGAGCAATTGAGTTATCCTTTTATGGTAGGACTAGTGGAATTGGAGATAGTAACCAATAAGTCATAAGTTTTGGGTATCTTTTGCTTCGTTGCAGTTTTTGAAGACTGATTCATTTCCAAAGTATTCCCCACCAAACAACTGAAAAAAGTCGTTACTATGGATAAGTCTAATCTAAATCAGGCTTTAGGTTTGTTTGTTTTTCTTTTTAAAAAAAGTTTCATATTTCAACACATACGGACAGCATTGTACCGTTTCTTTATTGGAAAACAGTTACGCAATGCATGACAGGGGTGTTTCCTGCAACGTTTTACTTCATACCGATGGCTTGAATTCAAAACGGATTATCTTTAGATAGCCCATTAACGTATTATTGAAATTATTGCGATAGCTAATAAATTGCATAAAAACCACTGCAGAAATATAAAAATGCCTGATCCCCATTTTATATTTTTGCAGTCTTTTTTAACACAAGTTCTTAGTTTTTGCAATAACGATACGTTCACATAACTATGTGACCCAGCACCACGAAAGGGACATTAAGTCCCTGGGCTAGTTTCTCATAACAGGCTTACAAAGTCAAAAATCTCATTTAAAAAAAATCAATTTTGAGCTATGGGTATTGTCGTGCTCTCTAACATCTCATTTTTCCTATTTACAAAGGATAATCTTTATTGTGGCCTCTAAATACTCCAAAAAGTGCTTTGAAATGAGTAGATCGATGCATTTTCTTCAGCTAGGATAAACTTCAGACTGTGAGTTCTCAAAATGGCCGAAAGTCACCCTACCAACTGTGTATGCTCATAACTCTAAAACGAAAAACGTTACGAGTATGGTTCTTATATAATTTGAAAAAAAAGATTTGTCTGAAGTTTTGTAACTGTACCATTGTCTCAGAATGGTCATTTTGACACCTAATGTCCCTTTCGTGGTGTTGGATCACATATTATCTTAGACTACCACATGACCTTTCGTGTATTGGCTTAATTGTGTTAGGGATGACGTCATCAGAACAGGAGGGAAAACTCCGAGGAGCAGAGTGTTTTTTGTTTGTCTCAAAACAGTCAAGAGGATTATAACATTATCTCTCAACCGTTAAACCAGATCGCGTCTAATAGTCTAATAAATTTTATTCGGCAGTATACTACTACTACTACTACTACTACTACTACTACTACTACTACTACTACTACTACTACTACTGCTGCTGCTGCTGCTGCTGCTGCTGCTGCTGCTACTACTACTACTACTACTACTACTACTACTACTACTACTACTACTACTACTACTACTACTACTACTACTACTACTACTACTAATAATAATAATAATAATAATAATAATAATAATAATAATAATAATAATAAAATGAATAACCAGAATAACCCTGTGCATCTATGTTTTAGACAAAGAGACAAAACAGTCATGGACAAGAGAAAGCGTGCACAGGGATGAGTTCTGAATTATGAAATCAACAGAAGCTGGACGCTGTCAAAAATGCGCCTCATGAAAGCCCATTCAATATGCAAATGATATCAATCATAGCCCCAAGACAGGACGACATTGATATGAATGAATTGAAATATGGCATGCGGGAAGATATTCTAGCAAACGCTTGCCAAACTTTTTGACAGTTACACGAGGCTTTTGTCATAAATACGAGGTCTTTGTGGCACACTAGAAGGGAATCTCACCGACAATTGAGCTGATGGAATTATGAGGAACGTCATAGGGGGGGGGTCTTTGATGCTATGCAACTGTCTGTCATCCTTCGACTGTACTTCTAGCTATCACTGAGTTACCATTTCCCCATAGGAATAAATACTGCTATTCAAACGATGAATTTTGAAGCACTGCTGATGAGAAGACAGGGGGAGAGGAGGAATATAAAAAAAATAATAGAATGGTTGATGAAGCGATAGATAGGAAAAGATATAGAAAACAGGGGAGGACCAGATGATTCGTAAGGGGGGTTTCCGCCGTGGGTCCATGGAACTGCATAGCAAGCCAAGAAATCCTTCCACCAGGATTTTCCACTACCGTCGGAACTTATGTTGGGCGGGTGTGTGGGTGGGGGGTGGGGAGGGCGACCACCTACCTGCACACACGGTACACTTTCCCATCGA
>CM065680.1:86908873-86911373 GCA_017654935.2 Phymorhynchus buccinoides | reverse complement strand
ACATGAAATAATTGAATTTTTTTTTTAAACAAGCGCGAAATCGCAATAGTTTGTGGCACGCGGTCTATTTTTACCACTCCAATCATGAGTCACCTCCCCTGGCTTTTCAATAATTTTAATCTGTAAATCAGAATGTTATCTCTGCACCATTTCGTAACTTTTTATTATATCTTTTGGAAAACATTTAAAACTATGTATCCTACTTATACTCATCGAAAGAAGCACCGCATACTCGTCGTGTCTGTTGTAGTGTCTGTATTACGTATGTTTATTATTTTGTACGCTTTAAAATACATCATATTAAAGAGCGGCCTCAATTTGAAGTGCAGCCTGTGCTCCCCCCCCCTTTTTGGGATTGCCCATGCGGTGACTTGCCACTGCTCGGAGCGGAGAGGAGGGGTCCCTTTCCCTCCCTCCCTCCGTTCCGGGCATACAAGAATCGTTAACCATCCCCACTTCCACCTTCACTACCATCACCACCACTAACTAAAAGCTTAAAACTTCTTGGACTCCATCATGACATCAAGGGCGGGAGAGTTTTTGTTGCTACCCCCCCCCCCTTGGGATCGGATGGAACTAATAAAACTACTTAATTAATTACAGTAATGGAGGCCTCTGGCGGTATGTTCCCCCACTTATAAACAACATTAGTATGTAATACAATAAGATTCTGACTAAGATTGGGTTCGCCCACTTAAAAAACTAATTACCAATGGTCAGTCTATGACCTTATTACATATAAACAAACTAAATTGTAATAGTAACTTTTAAAACAAAACGAATCTTGTTATTTATAAACTGACTTTTTACCAAATGTTAACCTATTTTAACATGAGAACACTACTATGGATATATAGTCTAATAAAACATCTTTAGACCATGTATATCACGTCCTAAGGGACAAGATTAAACAGGCTAAATATTAGGATTACACTAAATAACTTATATGTAAATGTTATGTGCATAATAATAATGCACATATCATTTTAATAACAACTTTTAAATAAAACAAATTTCATTACTTATAAATATTTATTAACAATAAAATCTCCAACTTATTTTCACATATGTGAAAACTACGTCGTGTCATGTCCTAAAGGACAAGATTTAATAGGTCAAATACTTCATAATCCAACTAATTTTAACAACTATTTAAAAATAGTAAACACAACTTAACTCATTAAAAGACTAAATAGCTTGTATGTAAAAGTTGTGTACATAATAATGGTGTACATACTAATACCTTCCGGTTTTTAAAATAATCTTTTAAACCAAGTAAACCTTTTACGATCATTTGGTCATTAACTTTGTACAGTTTTGTATATAGGCCTATGCCTCTTAAAGAATTTTAATAATAAAGCTCTTTTTGAGCACAACATGGATTTTTAAAACAAAAATGCTCAGTTGAGCGTAAAGCAGGAATTTTAAACAGTAGCCCTGGTTTTTTTTAATTAGATTTCCTCCAATCTGCCAGACTTAAAAGCAAACAGCCAAATATCTTTTACAAACCAAATATTTTATTACAAACATAAATTTTAACTCAACAAAAACTCTAGACTTATGCGCAATTATAATCTCTAAAAATCTTTTTAAAAAAATAATAAAATTTAATCAACCTTAAAAATATATATCTCATCATTTAAAAATCCACTTTTTTTCAGGATCTCTATAATCTAAATGCCCCAAATGGTCATTTGACCCAGAAGGCGTAAAAACTCTATTTTTCTCTCTCTTTGAAGTGCAGCCTCGATTTGAAGTGCGACAATTTTGTCAATATGTGCGACAATTTTGGACCGACCGACAGACCGACCGACCGACTGACCGACCGACCGACCTGACCGACCGACCGACCGACAAAGTGAGTTATAGGTTTGTGGCTTGAGCCACAAACAAAAATGGGAATTAAAGGCAATAGGGAGAGAGAGAGAGAGAGAGAGAGAGAGAGAGAGAGAGAGAGAGAGAGAGAGAGAGAGAGAGAGAGAGAGAGAGAGAGAGAGAGAGAGAGAGAGAGAGAGAGAGAGAGAGAGAGAGAGAGAGAGAGAGAGAGAGAGAGAGAGAGAGAGAGAGAGAGAGAGAGAGAGAGAGAGAGAGAGAGCAGAAACGTAAGGGGGGGGGGGGGGGGTGACTATAAACTAGGGTTGATGATAAAAGTAGTATCTGCGTACAGGCAAAGCCATGTAACTGAGTACAACTAGGCCTACTGTTGTCCGGTGTCCATTATATTATTAACGGATCTGGAGTGTAACAATCATACCAGTAGTAGAGTAATTAGAGTAATTAGAATGTTACAATGTTAAAGCAAAGCTTTACGGACACACACACACACACACACACACACACACACACACACACACACACACACACACATACACATACATACACGCGCGCACGCACACACACACATACACACACACACACGTACACACACACACACACACACACACACACACACACACACACACACACACACACACACACACACACACACGTACACGTACAC
>CM065680.1:86903873-86906373 GCA_017654935.2 Phymorhynchus buccinoides | reverse complement strand
CTACTTTCACCACAATAACACTTCGTCGCTAAAATAGTGTCATCTATGTTTTATGTGCGCACATGCACACGCACACGACACACACACACATACACACACACACACACACACACACACACACACACACACACACACACACACACACACACACACACACACACACACACGAACACACACACACACACACACACACACACACACACACACACACACACACACACACACACACACACACACACGTACACACACACACACACACACACACACACACACACACACACACACACACTCACACACACACACACACACACACACACACACACACACACACACACACACACACACACACACACACACACAGTGCATGGCAGTATTTGTTGTTGTTGTTAAAATGTATCGGACAGCATTGGTTGCGTCGTCTCTTCCAAATGACAGTTTTGGGCTCAGGCCATGGGGTCACGTGAAGGGTGAGCAGGAAGTGCATGCTCTTGCTGCTGCTCACTGTTGGAACCCATGCACTCTTGGTGAGTAGGTGATGCGTTAAAGGGGCACCCTGATGGATGACGTTTTTGCAAGAAACACGTCGAGAGCACCAGGAAAACTCACAGACATCGTAACACTCACTCTGCTCTGGCTGCCTAGAAATCAAACCGTCAAATCGGCGATTCCTCCTTGGCGGAGGTGCTGGGAGTCCAATTCTTTCATTTTCTAATGGCCGCCTGAGTTAGATCAAATCATTTGCACGAAATGTCCACAATACATGCCTTTTAATAGTTTTTATGCAGTTTACCAAAATGAGTTTTGCTAACAACAAAGGAAATAGCTCCATTTCTTTTCTTTTACTGTACCACAAAGAAGAAAAAGCTTCAACCACTTTCAGTGGCCTCCACCCACCACGTCCAAAATGGCTTCTCCCTCCGGCAACTCCGCAAAGGAGGAATCGCCGTTTTGACGGCTTGATTTCTAGAAAACCAGAGCAAAGTGAGTGCTCCTATCCTTGTAAAAGGCTGTATTTCTAGTGACCTCGACGTGTTTCTTGCAAAAACGCATTCGTCAGGGTGCCCCTTTAGCGACAAGAGACGCACCTTACTGCTACATTAGTCAATTCATGTTCAATTGTCTTGGTGATGAGTTATTCAACTGTAGCAACACTCCGGGGTAGAGTGGAGTGGGGTTGAGGTGATGGTGTTACAATGGAATGGAAATCATCACTTTCTAGGTATTAGGTATTAGGTATTAGGTACTTTATAGTCACAGAGGCGTATCTGTGAAATTCGGGTTGCTCCCACCTGGAGAGCGCGTCGCAGCCAGAGGCGCGCCACACTTTTTTTTTTTTTTTTTTTTTTTTGCATGCGATTTTTGTCACTGATGAGGGGTGGGGGGGGGGGGGGGTAATTTTTTTACCAAATGACAACTTTTTCGTTGCCAATGGGTTTAACGTATGCTAAGTGCATGGGCACACGGGACCTCGGTTTATCGTCTCATCCGAAAGACTCCACGTTCAGACCGTTATAGCCGTCGCACACTAGCGTCAACATCATGACGCGCGTCAGTGATGCAAGCATCTTTGGCGTACGACGCACGCGTTGCAAGTCGCACACTAGCGTCGGTTGTAGCGTCACTGCATTCACGGAACCATTTTATTGTGAACTTGACTTGATGCTATCTTCTTCTTCCTATTGGGGATGTTTATCCTGCCCCACGCCCAAAGTCTTCATTTAGACTGCAACTGGCGCACAGAATGCATGCTATGTGAGTTTGTGTCATCCATCCCACCGGCACAACATCAGAACATGGCCTTCTCCTACCGATTAGTGGAATGGGCTTTAACGTGTGCGCAAGATCTTTGTGCATGCGTTCGCACACGGGACCTCGGTTTTAAGTCTCATCCGAAGGACTTTTTCCCGAACTGACGTCAGGTACCCATTTTACACCTGGGTGGAATGAGGAAAATAGGAGTAAAGTACAGTGCCTTTCCCAAGGACAGCTGGATTCGAACACACTCGCAAACCTGACGGATTACGAGCCAGCGACTCTTAGTCTTACCAACTGCGCCACAACAGCTCTTCTAGAGTTTGAAATAACATTGGCTGCCATAACATTTACCTACTCAGTAGTGTGAAGGAATTAGGATGAATATGAGCATAGATCATTGGCATAATCGTAATCGAACACCGTATCTAGTCGTAAAACGGTTCAAAATCAAAGCATAATCAACTCGTAATGACCACAATAACATGATGACTTACGACTCCAGTCTTTCCTCATGCACCTGGCGATGTACATAAGACTTTCACGAGCCTTATCCCGGTCATGGTAGGCCTTGGTCTCGGTGTTGTAAAGGTTTTCTTGTGATTGGTACAATTCAATCAAAATGGCAATGTCGCTTTCGTCCGCCATGACTGTCTGCCTAGATCGTATAACGTGGAGTGATGTCCCTTGGTTTGTTTTTTCCTTGCCTCTCGATTGGTCAGTTCACGCAGCTTGACGCTTGGGAATA
>CM065680.1:86898873-86901373 GCA_017654935.2 Phymorhynchus buccinoides | reverse complement strand
GATACGTCTTTTGTGGACAGCTGTAAATACAGATGCGTCTGTAACATGGTGGTTTACTGGCAGTTGTTATAGATTTATTGACATGTTTGTGGGGTGGGTGGGTGGGTGGGTGGGGGGTGAGGGGGTTAAGGGTGAGGTGGAGGTTAGGAGTGGGTGCGGGGTGGGTGGGTATGATCTCGTCCGTGTGGGTATATGAGCATGTAAACACCAATGCGTGCGTGCGTGCTTGGTGTATGCGTGTGTGTGTGTGTGTGTGTGTGTGTGTGTGTGTGTGTGTGTGTGTGTGTGTGTGTGTGTGTGTGTGTGTGTGTGTGTGTGTGTGTGTGTCTGTTGGTCGGCGCTCTTTTGCTGTCTCAGGACCGACATCTTGGAACAAACTTCCTCTTTCCCTCCGTCAGCGCGACCGACCCTCTCAGCCTTCAAATCTAACCTCAAAACCCACCTGTTCCCCCGTCATTGAGGCTCCACTCTCTTTCTCTTCTTCTCTCACTTGCCTTTAGGTCTGTTTCTGCTGTATACCATTTATGTCGAACGTGTGTGTTCGCTTTCTATTGCATTTTTGTTTGAATGCGTTATGGATGCTAACGTGTGTGTGCGCTTTGATTTGATTTCTATCAAAATTCAGCGCCGTATAAATACTGTATGTTGTGTGTGTGTGTGTGTGTGTGTGGGGGGGGGGGGGGGGGGGGGGGGGGGGGGGGGCGTAAACGCCTTCGTGTTTATGCTTGTGTGTATACGTGGTTTGGGATTATGTGCGCACGCGCGCGCGTGTATGTGTGCGTGTGCGCGTGTGCGTGTGTGTATGTGTGTGTGTACTTGTTGGCTCGCATGCACCTGCCTGTGTGTGTTCTTGTGTGTGTGTGTGTGTGTGTGTGTGTGTGTGTGTGTGTGTGTGTGTGTGTGAAAGAGTGATAGAGAGAGAGTGGGGGGGGGGGGGTCGCGCGCGCTCGAGTGTGTGCAAGTGTGAGTGTGTGGATGCGTGTGGACGTTTCTGAGTGTGTTGTGGCTGTGACGAGGTAATGGGTTAAAGGCGAAGTCTCTAGGGAAGGCTTGTAGTGTGTTAAATTTTCAATTAGAAAAGTTTCCTTTAACCCACTTCTCTAGGGTGTGGGAGGTGAGCAACTTTCCCGGCCGCTTTTCATCTAATAAATTTATATTTTTGCCCGGGTTCTGGCTCGTATGATTGAAATAATTACAAGTGGTATATTTGCTCTAAATGGCAGACAGAGAGAAGTAGGTTTTTACATGAAAATTACAAAACTTCCACTCTCATCAGTCTGACCAAAGGGTTCAGAATTATTTGTACACTTGTATTTTATTTACTCACAAATCTGCATAAGATTATGCAGCAATAAGAATAAAGCAGCTCAATGGCGACAAAACAAAATATGAATGAAAAAACAATGAAATCCGACAGGATTTTTACAAGACTTGTTTTTCTAGAAGGGTAGGCCCCAAGCCGGAAGGGTCACTAATTTTCTTATGTGTCCTGGTTCTGCTATTGGGCTTTTCACTGTCCGGAGGATTTATCTGGTGTAAGGTTCCTCTGTCGGGAGCGGCGAGTGCTGGGGTGACTTGGCTTGCTCTTTGGTGTAGAGTAGCTCCCAGTCGTTCCGGTTGCGGCGTCACAGGATGGCATGGCTCAGGCGTGGTCTCCTCGCGGACTCTGGGTGCGGTGGCGTCTTTTGCGGCAGCCCCGTCTTGATGCTTGTGAGTCAGGGATAATCGTCCTGACCACGATGACCTGCTGATAATCACAGGAGAACATGGGTGTAGATCTCTATGGATTAGAGATAGGGGCTTCAGCCGTCGCTAATCGCGAATACACATGCCTTCGCCTTCTTGTTGGAATTAGGGTTTGACGTCACGCGCTGCGTCGATCGTTTTCCCTTTCTACTCTGCTGTGTAGTTTGGAACAAGCGCCAGTTTTGAATTGACTTTACTGCTGTGCACTTGTTGTTGGCTCCTGCGTCTGTGTATACTTCTGTATTGTGTTTGAAAACCATGTGTTGAATAGTTTGACTGTGAATAATTCAAACATGTAGAGTAAGTACTGTGTGATTGATTGCAGGGATCTTTATAGGAAGCAAAAGTGCCTGTGTTTGGATTTACAACTGATGGACTATTGACTAGTGCTGTCTTAGCAGAGCAAAATTCCATGAACCAGATTGGAAATAGGCCCTACATGTAGCTTCACAGTGTGTTGTGTGTGCCTAGTATTTAAATGTTAGAGCAGATCTGCAACACTGAAGCCAGATTGTTGTATTATCATTGTTGGGAGATCTGTACCTAAATCACAGAGGATGCCTACACGTCCAGGTGTGTTGACTGCCTGTCAAGCCTTCTGCTAGGGTTTGATGTTTTCTCTTCAGCAAGTTATTACTAAGGTAAGCAATCTGTTATCCCCCCCCCCCCCCCTATCTCTCTCTCTCTCTCTCGTCTCTCTCTCTCTCTCTCTCTCTCTCTCTCTCTCTCTCTCTCTCTCTCTCTCTCTCTCTCT
>CM065680.1:86888873-86891373 GCA_017654935.2 Phymorhynchus buccinoides | reverse complement strand
TTCGTGTCATCTCGTTCCAAACAACGTCGGTTGTAATTTGTTGTTTCTTCGTTCCTTACGTCCGCCATGTGATCAGGGCAGGGTGATGCTCTAGGGGTTAATGATAATAATAATAATAATAATAATAATAATAATAATAATAATAATAATAATAATAATAATAATAATAATAATAAAATAAAAATAAAAAATAATAGTAATGATAATATTAATGATAATAATAATTAAAATATTAATAATATTAATAATAATAATAATAACAACAACAACAACAACAACAACAGCAACAACAACAACAACAACAACAACAATACTACTACTACTACTACTACTACTACTAATAATATTCTGGACCTCCTTGATAACTGTCTTTAAAGAGCCATCACGATCCCCGTGTCTTTCTTTGTTTCCCTTCCTCACTCTCTTCCTCAACCTTCTTCTCCTTAACATCCTTTAAAAAACCAAGAAGGCTCAAAGAAGGCAATTTTAGAACATACAGGTGTTTTTGTTTTTATTATACGTTGCAAAGAAACTCTACGGAGAGCTGGAAATCAGAGGGCCTTAAGAGAAGACACCCAAATCAATCAAGTGTTTCTGCCCTGAAGGGGGCTTCTTCTCTGGAGATCCACTGTTATACAGTTTGTTATACAGTACGGGCAGCCATTCATGCTGTTTGTGAATACTTTCCTGGTGCCTCGATTTGCTTGGCTCAAGTGCTGAGCAAACCAAAACTAGTTTCTGAGGAAAACACTCCCGGGCAATGTAGACTAATTGACAGTGTGTTTAGCACATCATTGCTTTGATCGCCACAATACTAACACCATTGTTATAACAGCATTAACAACAACAACGACAACATTAGCTACTACTACTACTACTACTACTACTACTACTACTACTACTACTACTACTACTACTACTACTACTGCTGCTGCTGCTGCTGCTGCTGCTGCTGCTGCTGCTGCTGCTGCTACTACTACTACTACTACTACTACTACTACTACTACTACTACTACTACTACTACTACTACTACTACTACTACTACTACTACTACTACTACTACTACTACTACTACTACTACTACTACTACTACTACTACTACTACTACTACTACTACTACTACTACTACTACTACTACTACTACTACTAATAATAATAATAATAATAATAATAATAATAATAATAATACCACTACTACTACTGCTGCTGCCTTAACAACAACAACAACATTAGCTACTACTACCACTACCCTACTACTACTACTACTACTACTACTACTACTACTACTACTACTACTACTACTACTACTACTACTACTACTACTACTACTGCTGCTGCTGCTGCTGCTGCTGCTGCTGCTGCTGCTACTACTACTACTACTACTACTACTACTACTACTACTACTACTACTACTACTACTACTACTACTACTACTACTACTACTACTACTACTACTACTACTACTACTGCTGCTGCTGCTGCTGCTGCTGCTGCTGCTGCTACCTTTACTACTACTGCTACTGCTACCTTTACTACTACTGCTGCTGCTACCTTTACTATTACTACTACTTTAATACTACTACTACTACTACTACTACTACTACTACTACTACTACTACTACTACTACTACTACTACTACTACTACTACTACTACTACTACTACTACTACTACTACTACTACTACTGCTGCTGCTGCTGCTGCTGCTGCTACTGCTACCTTTACTACTACTGCTACTGCTACTACTACTACTACTACTACTACTACTACTACTACTACTACTACTACTACTACTACTACTACTGCTGCTGCTGCTGCTGCTGCTGCTGCTGCTGCTGCTGCTACTGCTGCTGCTACTACTACTACTACTACTACTACTACTACTACTACTACTACTACTACTACTACTACTACTACTACTACTACTACTACTACTACTACTACTACTACACTGCAGCTGATGCTGCTGTACTGCTGTTACTGCTAATTACTAAAAGTGACACCACTACTAAGACAATACGACGTCGACGATGCCAATGCCGATTAGTTTGATTACGATGCTATCATAACTGTAACAAACAAATACTTACCAATTTAGTCGATTATGTCAAGGTTAATGTTCTGTGATGTATCCACGTACTCTGTGGGTCATCTGGAATATGCAACAGAGGGTGGAAAACGTATTGTTACGGTACAGTGTCAATGTTCACACAATATAAAGCATTGTTTCATTCATTCTTTATTCACTTCGTGGTTTAAGTTTCTGCAAACATGTTCGTGCATACATGAGTGTGATATGAGAAACTAGTAACCGATTTATTTCTATTATTGCTGTTGTTGTGGTTGTAGTGTTGTGAGCTAGTTGTATGGAAATATCGAAGAATCAAAAGATACAATCGCAAGGGGTATATTTCTCACTGCTTTCAATCCCTGGTTTTGTTGACATTTTAACCCTTTCGCCGCCAGCCATTTTTCAGCCAAAAAATACCATTAAACTTAA
>CM065680.1:86881373-86883873 GCA_017654935.2 Phymorhynchus buccinoides | reverse complement strand
CTTTTTTTTTTTTAAGAAGCATTAAAAGCGCGCTGAGCTCATGAGAGAAGGGCGCTCTATAAATGTTAATAATTATTATTATTATTATTATATATTTTAAAAAATAATGATTTAACATTATTTCAAGTAGATATCAAAAAATCCAGCCGATCTTTCAACCCCCTCACCAACCACCTTCCCTTTCTCTCCCCCCCCCCCCCCCTCCCTACACACTATAGACACTCACGAACACTCGTAACATAGCATCATCCGAGTGAACTGATGGTACCGAGGTGATACCAGTCTGACCCTGATGGTCGTATTCAAACCTCCATCGCTGACTGTAACGCTGTTGATGGATTTCCTCGGGGATTCAAACAGTAAGGGCAGATTCAGGGAGATCGCATAGGCCTCTGCAACTAGGGTTATTAACGCCCTTGACAGTGAGAGTGATGCCCTTGCTGGTCAGTACTGACAAGGGCATTCACTCTTGCGAAAGGCAGCCATTTAGTGGCATCAAGTAGGGTTATTGGCGAGAGTTATCCCCCTGTTTGGTCAGTACTCAACCATCTTCCCCCACCCACCAAGGGCATTCACTCTTGCAAAAGGTGTTCGTTGCAGACCCCAATAGTAAGCTAAGAGTATAATTATGGGAAAAGGCGTAAAGTATCTGGAAATGATGAAGTGGGGTGGAGAAGAGTTGGGTGATAAAATGATGTTATGGTTTCACGTGTGTTAAGTCCTCTCGAGCACTTCTTGTCCTTATGTGCACATTAATCTAAAATAACCCTGTTTCTGCTTTTTTGGGGGAGTATTTATTGCAAGTATGTATTTCATTACTCGCCGTGTTACATTACCATACACACGTTGAAGCCATTCTACCCACTGGTTCATGAGATACAGCTCGGACATGAAGGAAATACATTTCGGCTTTGTGAGTCTTCTTTAGCGGAGGTTTGCACTGGCGGTTCAAAATGTAGGATCTCGAATAGGTTGGGACATGATGATCAAGAATACAATGGGAGACCCTAGGTCATGGTATCCGCGAGAGGAAACAAATGTTCGCGAAAGGACTTAATGAATAGGGAATAATATAGGGAATAGCAGTGTACAACATATCGAGCATAACGCGTGTGTTTATGAAGACGAAAGTTTTCACACGGGATCCCAAAGGCCTGACGGGGCCGATCTACGCGTCCAACTGCAGTCGCACGACTACCCAACTGCGACATTTTGTGAGGAATAAGTCTGATGAAATTATACCGACTAAATGAATCTGATGAAATCCTGCTCGTTTCGTTCACTATATTTGTAGATCCTCACTCACGAATCTCACGAAATATAAACATTTCTATTAACGTCAGTGAAATTCAGAAACCTTGTATCTCAACTGTGGTAGTTTTGAGAAAAATGAAAAAAAAAACTGTTTTACAAAATTAATCGCGTTTACCACAAGTTATTAACTATGATGAATAATATTGTTCAAGACATTGCGAGTTCAGTCATGCATTTTGTTACAATTACTTTGTAATAAAACCACTTTACAATTGAACTAAAAAACATCAAAACGCTACACTCACACAAGCACATGAAGGTGAAATAAACAATAAACACGGCGAATAAAACCAATTTTTCGTCTTTAAAAAGACTTTGACGAGGTGAATACAATACACTAAACTTAACAATGACGGTAGTGAATGGATGACGCATACTAGTACACGTTTGTGTCCTTAATTAGATCTGATTTTGGGGATTTACGAGTTTTCCTTCAATATACACAACCTCATTTACCCCGGATAGAAAGTCGTTAGAGATACCAGCTTTTGGTGGAATGCGGAGGGACAAAATTAGAGAGCTGACTATGTATCTAACTCAAATCCCCCAATAATCGAGATACGAGTTGTTGTTTTATTTCACCGACGATATTTCATCCCATTCGTGCATTGGGGCCTACATTAATACAATGAACACAACTAGTAAAATGTCATTCGATTCATTTAAACAGTAGTGCTTTATCAGAGCCACACCTCACAGATGTCATCACAGTTGCATAGTCTTACGGCTGCAGTTGGACGTGTGGATCGGCCCCTTTAGAGAGTTAAAGGAACTTCACACACTCTATTCGGATGCGAAAAACGCTCTGATAAACGCAACAGGATGGTTTTAGGATATCCATAAGCACAGACTGCAAACTCTATCGCTATTACCTAGAAAGAAAGAAAGAAAGGAAGACAGAAAGAAAGGAAGAAATAAAGAAAGACAGAAAGAAAGAAAGAAATATACAGGAAAGAAAGAAAGAGAAGAAAGAGAGAAAAAAAGAATGAAGAAAGAAAGAAAGAAAGAAAGAAAGAAAGGAAGATAAATAGAAAGAAAGAAAGAAAGAATGATACAAAAAAGAAAGAAAGGTAAACAGAAAGAAAGGAAGAAAGAAAGAAATGATACAAGAAAGAAAGAAAGAAAAGAAAAGAAAGAAAGAAAGAATGAAAAAAAGAAAGAAAAAAGGAATGATACAGAAAAAGAA
>CM065680.1:86873873-86876373 GCA_017654935.2 Phymorhynchus buccinoides | reverse complement strand
ACACACACGCACACACACGCACGCACACACACACACACACACACACACACACACACACACACACACACACTGCTCCAGGGCAAGGTATTGTTCAAAGAGAGATAATTAAAATAGTTTGAATACTCGACTGTCCTTTTCGTTTCTTAAGAAACAATATTATGGAATTGGATACAGACACACCAACTTCATAATGTCAAATACTAATAATAGGTTAATATCACGCGAACTTACAATTTGATATTAACTTCAGTAGGACAACTTCCTTAACCAAATGTCAGGTACTTTTGAACACAAATATGTGGGCATTTACATACACACCCATCACAGCGCAATGTTGGATAACAACAGAAAAACATATGAGATAAAGAAAAAGAAAAGAAAAGGAAGAAGAAAAATAAAGAAACAAACAAAATAATATCAACAACAATTCTATTCTCGAATGCAAAAAAAATAGTAAATAACTTTTTTTTTTTAAATTACGCGTGATTATGCAATGCCGTTTACCGCGAACCATTGACAAGTAAGCATTTTGAAAACGTTTTTGTTACTCAGTTTTCGGTAATTGCTAGGGGTACTTAATATTATTTCGAACGAACGTTCCATGTCGCAATATTTATGCAACAGTGTATTTTCTGCAGGTTGAAAAAACAAGACTGCTTTCTCTACTCGGCTACATATGCAATAATGTGTCGGTGAGTTTTTGTCCTGATAATTATATCGTTATTTACTGAATCTTTCTTGGACAATGCATGCGTGTGCTTGGGGGCGCGCGCGCGCACGCACACACACACACACACACACACACACACACACACACACACACACACACACACACACACACACTGTTCATGATCATTAGAGAGAGAAACAATAGGTGGTAGCGTTCAAAAACAAGAAGTTACACAAATCCTGTCAACAAATTATAAAACTATCTTTCAATTTTGTTTAAATAATTCTTATCTAATGAAGAATATTTTAAACCCTTTCTCTCGAGTAAAGCATTACTACTCACTCGTAGCTTTCACCAGCCTTCCGTCCGCCTTCGTCAACACTCGCACACTGAGGTTGGAGACTTGGTATTCAGTCAAAACGCCAGTGAGATGAACTCACGATGTGCGACTGAATAAGGGAGTTGTAGACCGCTGGCAAGTTGTTGTCTGCCCCTGTCCCTGTTCAGCGTGGGTCTGGAAGCCGCCATGTGGATGGCCTCCTTTACTCCCCGACTGAATAAGGGAGTTGTAGACTGCTGGCCAGCTGTGCCTGCCCCTGTCCCTGTTCAGCGTGGGTCTGGAAGCCGCCATGTGAATGGCCTCCTTTACTCCCCGACTGAATAAGGGAGTTGTAGACTGCTGGCCAGCTGTGCCTGCCCCTGTCCCTGTTCAGCGTGGGTCTGGAAGCCGCCATGTGGATGGCCTCCTTTACTCCCCGACTGAATAAGGGAGTTGTAGACTGCTGGCCAGCTGTGTCTGCCCCTGTCCCTGTTCAGTGTCGGTCTGGAAGCCGCCATGTGAATGGCCTCCTTTACTCCCCGACTGAATAAGGGAGTTGTAGACTGCTGGCAAGCTGTGCCTGCCCCTGTCCCTGTTCAGCGTGGGTCTGGAAGCCGCGATGTGGATGGCCTCCTTTACTCCCCGACTGAATAAGGGAGTTGTAGACCGCTGGCCAGCTGTGCCTGCCCCTGTCCCTGTTCAGCGTGGGTCTGGAAGCCGCCATGTGGATGGCCTCCTTTACTCCCCGACTGAATAAGGGAGTTGTAGACCGCTGGCCAGCTGTGCCTGCCCCTGTCCCTGTTCAGCGTGGGTCTGGAAGCCACGATGTGGATGGCCTCCTTTACTCCCCGACTGAATAAGGGAGTTGTAGACCGCTGGCCAGCTGTGTCTGCCCCTGTCCCTGTTCAGCGTGGGTCTGGAAGCCGCCATGTGAATGGCCTCCTTTACTCCCCGACTGAATAAGGGAGTTGTAGACTGCTGGCCAGCTGTGCCTGCCCCTGTCCCTGTTCAGCGTGGGTCTGGAAGCCGCCATGTGGATGGCCTCCTTTACTCCCCGGCGGAACCAGTTCGCCTCACGTTCCAGCACCGACACGCTGTCTTCGGAGAAGTCGTGCTTCACCCGGTGTAGATGTTCCCCCACTGGTGACGACTTGTCGGTGCTCCCCCAGTCTTTTCTTCACAGGTCTCTCTGTTTCTCCCACATATCACTGTGTGATGTTGAGTTGGCTGCAGTGGTCACAGGTCTCTCTGTTTCTCCCACATATCACTGTTTGATGTTGAGTTGGCTGCAGTGGTCACAGGTCTCTGTTTCTCCCACATAGCACTGTGTGATGTTGAGTTGGCTGCAGTGGTCACAGGTCTTTCTGTTTCTCCCACATAGCACTGTTTGATGTTGAGTTGGCTGCAGTGGTCACAGGTCTTTCTGTTTCTCCCACATAGCACTGTTTGATGTTGAGTTGGCTGCAGTGGTCACAGGTCTCTCTGTTTCTCCCACATAGCACTGTTTGATG
>CM065680.1:86861373-86863873 GCA_017654935.2 Phymorhynchus buccinoides | reverse complement strand
AGACTCAGAACGACGAAAATGGTGTTTTACGTCCTCTTGGTCTGAATCAGACACATATGGGACATTTGTAAATACAAATATGGTGGGAACAATACTGGAGGCAATGCCCGGAGGCAGTACGAAACCAGTAAAGTCCCGATTTTTTAAATTAATACAGATAGCTGTAGCGGTAACCACGCCTCGGTTAAACCTCATCGGCTATGGCACCGCCACAAGTAGTATATTCAACTTTTTCAGAGACTCAGAATGATGAAAATGATGTTTTACGTCCTCTCGGTCATAGACACATATGGGACATTTGTAAATACAAAGATGGTGGGAACAATACTGGCTGCAATGCCCGGAGGCAGTGCAACACAAGTAAAGTCCCGAGTTTTTAACAATATAGATAGGTGTAGCGGTAACCACGCCTCGGTTAAACCTCAACGGCTATGGTACCGCCACGTAATATAAAAGTTCAGAGACTCAGACAATGCTCCAATAAGCTTTCATTAACAATGACAGTAATAAGGAAATTAGTAATTCCGATTTTAATGCAAATAACTGTGGTTTCAAAGTGAAATTTTAACTTGGATCAACCAGCAGTATTGTCAAAACTAAATCACAGACTGTGGTGAATTTTGTTGGATTTTTATTTCGTATGAAAAAAAATATCTAGACAACCCCAGGCCCGAAATGACGTTTGCCTCAGGCAGTAACGTCTTGTAGGGGTTACATTCCCTTTTATATTTGAACTTGGCATCACACAGATCACTTTTGAACGTCTACTACACACGTCCATGTAGGTAGGCCTATGCACAAACCACTTTTGAAGGGCCTCGTTACCACTCTACGACACCCACCATCCACCCCACAGGTGTTTTATTGGCCATACTCTGTTGTCCTAGCAACACAGCGACGCACGTGCCAGATTTGCTGCTTCACCTTGGCTACGTTAATTGCTCAGGTACTGGTCAGTGTCATTAAGCATCTGGAGCCCCGAAGGGAGTGGGGTGGGGGGTGGGGGGCAGGGTGGGTGAGTGTGTGTCTGTGTGCGTGTGTGTGGTGTGGTGGGTGGGTGTGAACCATAGACATTATATAAATGGGACAAATAAAAGGAGAGAGAGGAGGGACAGATGTAGGGAAGGAATCGACGGATCGAAAATGGGGGGAATAGGGAAACTGTGCTGTGGACTTCAAATGAGAGGGGTGAGGGGAGTGGGGGTGGATGAGAGGGTAAGTGGGAGGGCATGGCACAAAGAAAATGCGCATTATCGCCTTTGTGTTTCCAGGCACTTGATTGTGTGCTTAGTCGTCACCCCCCTTTAGAGAGAGAGAGAGAGAGAGAGAGAGAGAGAGAGAGAGAGAGAGAGAGAGAGAGAGAGAGAGAGAGAGAGAGAGAGAGAGAGAGAGAGAGAGAGAGAGAGAGAGAGAGAGAGAGAGAGAGAGAGGAGAGAGAGAGAGAGAGGGAGAGAGAGAGAGAGAGAGAGAGGGAGAGAGAGAGAGAGAGAGAGAGAGAGAGAGAGAGAGAGAGAGAGAGAGAGAGAGAGAGAGAGAGAGAGAGAGAGAGAGAGAGAGAGAGAGAGAGAGAGAGAGAGAGAGAGAGAGAGAGAGAGAGAGAGAGAGAGAGAGAGGAGAGAGAGAGAGAGAGAGAGAGAGAGAGAGAGAGAGAGAGAGAGGGAGAGAGAGAGAGAGAGAGAGAGAGAGAGAGAGAGAGAGAGAGAGAGAGAGAGAGAGAGAGAGAGAGAGAGAGAGAGAGAGAGAGAGAGAGAGAGAGAGATAGAGATATAAGAGAGAGAGAGAGAGAGAGAGAGAGAGAGAGGGAGGGGGAGAGAGAGAGGAGAGGGGGGGTGTTGCTAGATGTTTTTGTCTTTTTCTTATTTTTATATTTTCATTAAAATAAAATACCGCGCTACACATTATTTCATTCATGCCTTGGCCTAATAAATACATGCAGTATGCCACTGGGACAAATCAACAATACTTTTGTTTGTGTTTGTTTTGAGGGTTTTGCTATTGTTCTTGTCTTTGACGAATCAACACTGCAGAGTCATGACAACATGGATCTGCTCTTCCATTGCAACAGAGGTGTCGCGAAACATCAATGGCCAGTATTAAAGAACAGGCAACACCGGGAAAGGCGAAACGATACCTTCTAGGGGAAGACGGGGTAAAAAGCGCATGGGCGGGTAAGAAGCCCACCCCAATTATCTCATGAAATAAAGAAAATTTCAGTCAAATTTGCCCATGAGACGAATGCTAGACATTAACTGCTCGTCTCATGGGCAAAATGAGGTGTCGCGTGCTTCATTTGGCCAGTAATAAAGGGTGGGCTTCTTACCCGGAAAGCGCGAACCCCGTCTTCCTTCTACAGAATTATTGACGGATGTTCAGGCACGCTGAAACCGACACAGTAAGTATAGTGCGTATGGTCACTCTTGTTAAAGACCCACTGACCGAGCAAGATTAACTCCTTTGTTGTTGTTTTTTGTAGGTAGGTGTGACCCACATACAAACCCCT
>CM065680.1:86853873-86856373 GCA_017654935.2 Phymorhynchus buccinoides | reverse complement strand
CCTCCTTTATCAAACACTAATGGGCCAGACACACACATACGATTCGGATCTGAATGCGATGCGATTTTGGACGATGTGAGTCATGAATCACGTGACATTCTTCTTCTTCTTCTTCTGCGTTCCCTGGCCATATGGCCATAATGGGTAAGGTACATATGTGTCCGGCTTTCAATTTTCACTGGTCTCTCCGCTGCGTACAGACGACACATTCTGATTTCGAAGGAGCTCAAGAGAACAAATATTTGGAAGATTTCTTTGAAAAAAGGCAGGAGAATGGGCCAATAAGTCAGAAAAATAGTAGATGACAGAAAGCCAAGGGAAAAAAAAAGCAGAATCAAAGAGATTGGCAGATTAGAGGAAGCTACAAGCACAGAACTTCCAGAAGGTGGGGGAACTATTTCTTTTACGAAAGACCCCCCGGTATCCCCACGGGGAGACGTGAAATTCATGTATTGGGTATATTTGAGTTTAGTGAGCGAATTTTTTTTAATTTTTAGACGGAAGCATTTCACGCGATTCATGACTCACATCCGTCAAAATCGCATCGCATTCAGATCCGATTGGTATGTGTGTGGCTGGCTCTTTAGTGATGGTTGTTACAGAACTTTGTTCTGGCGCATGCATCTTGTCGTTTCTGTCCTCAGCTATGAAATGGAAAAGGGTTGGAAATGTGAGCTGGTTTCAGAAACAAAACTCCATTTTACTGCATCTGTATAAAGCAAGAATCGTATTATGCAATCATAAGTGCTAAGCGATATTTCATTGAATAATAGACAAAGTTGAAATCGCTTAGTACGATCTTGATTATTAAAAAAACCAAAAACCAATGGGACTTTCCTGGCATTGCAGTATCTACAGGATCGTCACACTATCTTTATAATTACAAATGTCCCACATGTACCTGTTACAGGTCCGAGAACGTTAAACGGACTTTCATTCACAGACAAAGGTTAATCCGTTTATGTCCATCTTTTATTTCTCAGCTCACCAGTTTTTAAAGGGGCACCCTGACGGATGAGCGTTGTTTGCAAGAAACACGTCGAGATCAAGGAAAACACCCTTTACAGAGATCGCAACAGTCACTTTGCTCTGGTTTCCTAGAAATCAAACCGTCAAATCGGCTATGCCTCCTTGGTGGAGGCCCTAGAAGTCAAATCTTTCACCTGTCTTCTCTTTTCTAATGGCCGCCTGAGTTTAGACCAAATCGTTTGCATGAAATTTCCGCAATACAAACCTTTTTATTTTTTATATTTTTTATTTTATACAGTTTACCTAAAGGAGTTTCGCTCACAACAAAGGAAATAGCTCCAATTTGTTTTACTGCACTACAAAGAAGAAAAAGCTTCAATCACTCTCCACCCACCCCATCCAAAATGGCTTCTTTCTCCGGCATCTCCGCCAATGAGGAATGGCCGTTTTGACGGTTTGATTTCTAGGAAACCAGAGCAAATTGAGTGTTCCGATCCTTGAAAAGGCTATCCGTCAGCGTGCCCCTTTAAAGTAATGCACATTAAGGAGGCGACCCCTAACTTGTTGTGACTAGCTTATCCTATTTTCTTAGCAGTAGCAGGGAGAGAGACGAGGGGCAGAGGCCATTCCTAAGCTAGCGCGATTAGCAGCTTATTATCAACAAGCAGCATCTATATACAGCAAAAGGGCAACCATCTCCATCAAGCCCACGCCTGTTGAAAGAGCCAGGTATCGGCTACCATAATAATCATGACCTTACCGCACTACATGTTGATACTCGCTTTTTCAAGGTAGTAACTTATACGTGTAGATTTTGCATTTTCGTCTGACCGTCTGTCTGCCTGTCGGCTTATCCGAACTTTTGTCTGTCTGTTAAGAATCGATTGAATACGATTGAACTTGTAAACAGAAGCCTTGGTTGTTATGTTTTCTGTCGTTTGAGGGTTATGAAGAAGAATATAAACTTTGGGCTTCCGTTTTTGAGGAAGGTCCTGGGTGTGCTCCTCGTGTCTTATTTATTCCACCGGGCTAGGTGAATAGGTGCCCTAGGCGGCCTTGGTAGTAGCTGTATGATTTTGGATGGAAAGTTCTCTGGCTTTGTTTATTGATTTATTGATCTGTCTTATCCTCTCCAAGCCTTACTGTTTTATCTTGTTTTGCTCATCAAGAAAGCATGCCATCATAATGATGCATGAAATTCGATATGTTCAATATATGTTGTTATTTGTCGTTCCTTGACCATGTTTCTAGGGGCTAGTGGCCTAAAGAAAATAAACCATTGTTCATTGCTCATGTCTCCCTGTGTCTGTGTTTGAATTGCAAATCGTATTCAATGGAGGAGGGAAGTGCAACATCTGAAGAATCGCGTGCTTATTTTGGATTTAATCTGCACTTTCCTTTCAATAAACAATTTGTTTTAACGTGCTGTTAGCTTAAGAGCATGCCCCCTCGGTCTGTCCTCAAAGGCGAGTTGCAAAATTGTAAACAGCGACTGTGGAGCGGGAACAGGAAGGGCGGAAGATGGAATGGT
>CM065680.1:86843873-86848873 GCA_017654935.2 Phymorhynchus buccinoides | reverse complement strand
ATTTGTTTGTCTTATTTTACCTTACGCATTGCAATACATATGTTCACAATACACGTTTAATTGTGTTTATCTGTCTAAATGATCTGTTCC
Organism: Phymorhynchus buccinoides; assembly: GCA_017654935.2. Classification (NCBI taxonomy): domain Eukaryota; kingdom Metazoa; phylum Mollusca; class Gastropoda; order Neogastropoda; family Raphitomidae; genus Phymorhynchus; species Phymorhynchus buccinoides. The sequence goes on along the minus strand of CM065680.1, from coordinate 86,848,783 downwards.
AATGATATTACAAGGTGTAGAGAACATTTAATATATATGTGAACTGATATACATGTACATGTACATACTATAATAACCTGTATGCATGCATGTGTGTGTGTGCATAGATTTGTGGACGGAGGGGGGGGGGGGGGGTATGTGGGTGTGTGGGGGGTGTGTGTGGGTGTGAGTGCGGGGGGGGGGGGGACTGGGAGGTTGTGGGAGGGGGGTGTTTCTTTAATCTTGAATTGCTGCTGTGTGTCCATTTTTGCCTTGTTGTATTATATTACTTTGTATATTTGTGTCACTATTGTTGCCAGTTTCTTTCTTCTTCTTTTTTCCTGTTCGTCATGTTCTTCATTAATTGTTGTTTATTTGCTTGAGGGCAATGGTGTAAACAAAAAAGCTACCCATCTTATCTGTCTTACCCTCAATAAAAACCCCATTCGTATTCGTATTCGTATTCGTATTCTCTCTCTCTCTCTCTCTCTCTCTCTCTCTCTCTCTCTCTCTCTCTCTCTCTCTCTCTCTCTCTCTCTCTCTCTCTCTCTCTCTCTCTCTCTCTCCTTTCGACGATTGACACAAACAAAAAGCAATGAACTTCCATCCTGGCTAATTCTATGACGCCTAAAATCCTACACACTGAGACGTGAGGCAAATTATTCTAAAACCCTTCCACTCTTCTAGACCTCAAGTGAAATCCTATCACGTAGGGGGGGTGCGTCCTAATGGCCCCTCATTTAGGGGAAGACGGGGTAAAAAGCGCATGGGCGGGTAAGAAGCCCACCCCAATCATCTCATGAAATAAAGAAAATTTCAGTCAAATTTGCCCATGAGACGAATGCTAGACATTAACGCTCGTCTCATGGGCAAAATGAGACTGAAATTTGCTTCATTTCATGAGATAATTGGGGTGGACTTCTTACCCGCCCATGCGCTTTTTACCCCGTCTTCCCCTATACCATTTCTTTGTGTAACCATCTCAGTCTACACGTCCTCAATCCAGCCTAGGTTTGTCTTTCCTTTTTTTTTTTTGTATGCCTGTTTGTCATTTACCTGACCTCGTTCAATTTTAATGTCTCGATTGAACAAAGGGGGACTACTCTCTTAACAAAGTGTGACAAACAAAGCATGAGAATGATGCCTTGTTTGTCTCACGTTGGTTCTGACCCACGCATGAGTACGATTGAGTACTATACCAATCGTCTAGCAATGCGTGGGTCAGAACCAAAGTGAGACAAACAAAGCATGACCAATCATCTAGCAATGCGTGGGTCAGAGCCAAAGTGAGACAAGCATGAGAATGATGCTTTGTTTGCCTCACTTTGGCTCTGAGCCACGCATTGCTAGATGATTGGCATCGTACTCAACGTTTTCGTGGAGGGGAGTTAATTAGAAAGAGAGTATTCCCCTTTGTTCAATTTCGTTATCTCCTCTCTTGGCCTCACTATTTCATTCGTTAATGTCTAGGTGAAAAGATAGATTGAGATTTTATGTCACCCCGCTCACATTAAAAGTAGATGAGAACATTTGAGTTATTCTTGGAAGATAAAGAATAATGTAAGTTAAATCCGTCACGTTCGCAAAACAGCACTCGCGCACTGCTTCAGAACAATTATTTGTTTTATAACCTATTTTTCGGCAAACAGCAAAGGGAGGTAAAGCATTAGCAGAAATTGCTCCCCTTACCTAACTATCAGCCAATCATAAAACAGAAAAAACCCCGAAAATACCCATACTCCTTTCGAAACGTCCGTGATCTATTTCAGCCTAACCAAACCAGATGAAATTGTATTTTCATTCAGCGAAACAAAGCACACATTATTTTCGTCTGCACAACGAAAGGAAAATAACATTTATGTCATTTTTAAGTACCACCTTTTGATACCCAGGCGTAAAAAACAAAACAATGTAGGCGTACACTTGTAGGCTACTACCATCGTGATGGTTCAACAAGAGAGTGTAAACCATTTCACTGGTGGTGCAAGGTAAAACTCATTACAATATTCAGTGTGTGTGTGTGTGTGTGTGTGTGCGTGTGCGTGCGCGTGCGTGCGTGTGCGCGTGCGTGTGTGTGTGCATGTGCGTGTGTGTGTGTAAGAATTAATTATATCTTTGAATATTTTTATGATAAAGGCAATCGCTTTTGCTACACGTCATAGTTTCTCTTTTGAGATGATTTTGTTTTCTTGCTCATTACATCAGGGTGTTTGTTGGTGGCTCAAGCCACAAACCTATAACTCACTTTGTCGGTCTGTCGGTCGGTCTGTCGTTCCAAAATTGTCGCACATTTTGACAAAATTGTCGCACTTCGAATCGAGGCTACACGACGACGAAAATGGTGTTTTACGTCCTCTTGGTCTGAATCAGACACATATGGGACATTTGTAAATACAAATATGGTGGGAACAATACTGGAGGCAATGCCCAGAGGCAGTACGAAACCAGTAAAGTCCCGATTTTTTTATTAATACAGATAGGTGTAGCGGTAACCACGACTCGGTTAAACCTCATCGGCTATGGCACCACTACAAGTATTTAATCGAGGTTACACTTCAAAATTAATTGAGGCCGCTCTTTAAAATGATGTATTTTAAAAGCGTACAAAATAATAAACATACGTAATACAGACACTACAACAGACACGACGAGTATGCGGTGCTTCTTTTGATGAGCATAAGTAGGATACATAGTTTTAAATGTTTTCCAAAAGATATAAAAAGTTACGAAATGGTGCAGAGATAACATTCTTGTTTACAGATTAAAATTATTGAAAATCCAGGCGAGGTAACTCATGATTGGAGTGGTAAAAATAGACCGCGTGCCACAAACTATTGCGATTTCGCGCTTGTTTTAATATTTGGAGTGTGCCACCCCATCACCTTACTTCTGCTAATATAAAACTATCAAAAGTACTTAATTCGTGCTTACTTACAGCTACCATGACTCATATTTCTACATGTCCTGTTTCTATACATGTACATAGACTAGGTGCAATGTTTGTAATTACTATCATATACCAACAACACATTTTCTAAAATGTATTTCATAATTTTACTAGTGTGTTAGTTATCGGTGTTCTTAATATCAGTAACTATTTGGTTTAAATAAATATTTTATGAACACATTTTTGCAGCAACAACAACAGTATATATAGACAGGAGTACAACAAACCGAGGCTTATAAAAGTACTCAACACAATCATGTAGACAGTACTAGCAACAGGCTGCATCACATTTGACAATCGATGGAAGTCAGTAATACGTTGTAAGATAAACTAAAATAATGATCAATACAACTTTCGGGAAAAAGTGAACAATATAATTAAACATGAATATCAAGGTCATGAAAAATGATTCTAAGAACTAATAATTCATCATAAAAACTGAAGAAAAGGGAATAGAGTTAACTTTTTAGATGACGGGAAAACACACACACACACACACACACACACACACACATAAACACACACACACACACACACACACACACACACACACACACACACACACACACACACACACACACACACACACACACACACACACACACACACACACACACACACACACACACACACACACACACACACACACACACACACACACACACACACACACACACACACACACACAAAGAAGAGACAGAGACAGAGAGAGAGAGAGAGAGAGAGAGAGAGAGAGAGAGAGAGAGAGAGAGAGAGAGAGAGAGAGAGAGAGAGAGAGAGAGAGAGAGAGAGAGAGAGACTCGTGTTTACGCTGTAGCAAGATTCCTTTGCATTTAGAGCCAAGAGCAATATATTAGACAGTACTATACGCAAGCGGCATATCAGTTCCAATACCAGTCACTTGCCTCTAAACGCTATAAGAGAGAGAGAGAGAGAGAGAGAGAGAGAGAGAGAGAGAGAGAGAGAGAGAGAGAGAGAGAGAGAGAGAGAGAGAGAGAGAGAGAGAGAGAGAGAGAGAGAGAGAGACACACACTCGTGTTTACTCTGTAGCAAATGTTCTTTGCATTTAGAGACAAGAGCAATAGATTAGACAGTAACATAGTGTGCTGCTGTTGGTAGAGATAAGGCGGGGGGATGGGTAGGGGGGGGGGGGTACTTAACGGTCCATTATCGACAAATAGCATCTTCAACAACAGGTGACAGGAATGGATTGGGGTGTAGGTAGGTACGCGAGGAGGGTGTGGGTGTGTTGTGATAGATGTTTCCTTCCTCTCAATCAAGCCCACAGCTGTTCAAAACATCGCGCATCGTCCATCATCATAAACATGACCTCCCGACCATCAGGTCAGTTTGGCTGACCAGTCCACCAAGCCAGTGGGAGGTCTGATGAGTTTGTAGATTATACACAGGACGGTTATTGTCAGGTGGTACAAATGCGTGTAGAAACACCAATCACGTTTGTATTGCAGAGAAGTATACAGGAGGATAGAGGATCTATCAATTATATTTCTGAACAGTCAGCATATATGACCCAGCACCACGAAAGGGACATTAAGTGTCAAACTGACCATTCTGAGACAATTCTACGTTATTGTGACAACTTGACACAATTCTCTTTCTAATGATATAAGAACCATTCTTGTATCATTTTCCGTGTTTCAATGTTCAATCGATACTGATCGCTTCTCGGCCTTTTGGCTAAGACAGTGATTCAGGAACATAAATTTTTGTTTACACCGTGGTTGGTTTGTTCAGCCCGTCGTACATGGCGAAAGCCGATACGCGACGCTAAACTGAACTTCCATCCATTTTCCGTTTCAGAGTTATGAGCATTTAAATCTAGTAGGGTGAGCGTCGGCCATTTTGAGAAAACACTGTCTAAAGTCTTGCCTAGCTGAAGAAAATGCACTGACCTACTCCTTTTGAAACACTTAAAAGACCATTTAGAGACAATATAAAATATTTGTCTTATGAAACATAAGAT
>CM065680.1:86813873-86816373 GCA_017654935.2 Phymorhynchus buccinoides | reverse complement strand
AAAGAGAGTGACAAATTAGAGGAAGTTACAAGCACAGAACTTCCAGAAGGTGGGAGAACTATTTATATAAAATACCCCCGGTATCCCCACGGGGGGAAAGTGGCATACGACTGTCTGCAAAAGTGTTATCAAAGGTAATGATCCACGTTAACATTTTTCAATCTTTCGCCGTGGAAAAACAGCGATATGTAAGTCATATTATGACTAGACTATCATTGTGTTGCCATGGGGAAAGAATGAAAAATGTTAACGTATACTGAGGCCTTAAGACAGGGTCTGAAGACCACCAAACAAAGGGCAGCCCATAATTGGTCTGTCTGTGGTACTTCCTCTCATACCAAACATTAATTTCACAATAATCGATCACAGTTTTTGTTATGTCTGGTTATCCTGTGAATCCTTTTTCTATGTTTCCAAAAATTTTGAAATATCAAATGAAGAAATAAATAACAATGTTGTTTGGAGCGTGAGCCTAATAAACAGGTATGACTCATAGTACTCTTGGCATTGGCTACATTGTGTGTGTGAAGGGGAATGCTCGCATGCGTGTGTATCCTTGCGTGTGCGTGCATGTTTGTGGGTAAGCATGTGCGTGTGGACTAAGTGTTTATTGGTGTTTGAGTTCGAAAATCTTGAAGCTTATAATAACATCGGGTGCGCTGTTGTGTGTGTTCGCTTGCTTAAAGAACAAGAACAAGAACAAGAACAACATTTTTGTTTTTAAATGTTGCTGTCCCATCTTCTGGGCCGTACAGTGGCGTTGCTCCCACGCCGCTCATTCCGAATCCCAATTCGCAGCTACACTCCGGCTTGTTCAGGTCGCAGAATCCGAGACCAGCTGTCCAAGTGGATATAACATTTTATTGTCATAGAACCTTACAAGGCTATTGACACGATTATGCTAGATCTACATGCAATATAGAAATACGTGGGGTGATCCAAAAGTCTTCACAGTTGGCCTGCCATATTGCATCTGACAAGTGTACATAAAAAAAGTATGATGTCAAATAAAAGCTTGGTCTTTTCCCTATTTGCTTGCATACGCCTATGAATTATGTCACAATATTTCATCACCTATGACGTCATTGAAAATATGATGTCATCAACTGTGGTTGAAAAACATAGATCCAAATCCTGAACAGCTGAGGTTTTATGTTTTTACAAGGTTCAAACTTGGAGAGACTCCAATCAAAATTCATGCTGATTTGATTTCTGTGTACGGGGACCAGTGTACGTCACACAGGACAGTTTGCAGATGGATTCAAAAATTCAAAGATGGAAAAGCTGACTTTAAATATGAATGCCGCTCTGGGCGTCCTTGTGATGCCAGGAACGAGCACAATATCCTGCTTGTAAAGAAAGCCGTTGAAGAGAACCAACATATTACAATTCGGGAGATAAGTGAAACACATGGGCTTTCATATGGTACAGTTGAACGGATCCTGCGTCAAGATCTTCAGCTAAAAAAATCGCTGCAAAATGGGTACCACACTTGTTGACAGATCAACAAAAGAAGCAGAGGGTTTTGTGTGCCAAGAAATTGCTGGAGATGTTTGAGCCAAATGGCCCAAAACGGCTGTGTGACGTAGTCACCGGAGATGAAACTTGGATCTCATTTTATGGCATCCCAAGCAAGCGGTCCAATATGGCGTGGGTGAGTGCTGACCAGGAGAGACCAGTTGTTCTTCGTCCATCTTTTCAGAGTCGGAAGAGGCTTTTCTCCATTTTTTTCAGCACCCAAGGCTCAGTAGCAGTCGACATACTTCCAGAGAAATGCACACTCACTGCCAGCTATTATGTTGGAACAGTTTTGCCCAAAGTGGCTGGGTCTGTCTGTGAGCAGCGCCCAACCGTTGGTACCAGCAAAACGATGCTCCTGCATGACAATGCCAGTGCTCACAAAGCCAAGGTCACCATGACCTATCTATCTGGAATATCAAAATGCCTTTGTTTCTTGGCTGACCCGACTGCAACTTTGTGTGGAAAGAGGAGGAGAGTACATCGAGGGACTGTAAAGAAATGGTAAGTTTTGAGCAATAAACACGGCCGTTAGAGACCAAGTGTCAAGACTTTTCGATCATCCCATGTAACAATGGTGTTCATAGTTATTTAATAGTTAACCCCGACGCTGGAAAGTTAAAGACAAATCTTCCAACGTGGTCTTGGAGTGTATCGTTATGATACATTGAGAGCAAGAGAGAGAGAGAGAGAGAGAGAGAGAGAGAGAGAGAGAGAGAGAGAGAGAGAGAGAGAGAGAGAGAGAGAGATAGAAGAGAGAGAGAGAGAGAGGATGAGAGAGAGAGAGAGAGAGAGAGAGAGAGAGAGAGAGAGAAAAGATGGAGGGAGGGGGGAAGCAGCGATGCGGTGCCTCTCCACTTTCAATCTCCTTGTTACGTTGGACTAGATGAGTACACAAATTCGAATGGATGGGCAGTTAAGCCTTTCGAGTACCCCCACAATGTAGCTGCTTTCCCAAAGGTCACATTTCACACTCCCTTTG
>CM065680.1:86791373-86798873 GCA_017654935.2 Phymorhynchus buccinoides | reverse complement strand
CTCTTAGGGACAAGTAGTTCTGGTGCTGTAGTCTTCGATGTAGCGGGTACACCTGGAAATTGGTTCATCAACGTTGTTCTTTGGAAAGGGTCGGGTGGGAGGAGCTGGAGTAGAGTCAGTTGGAGTCTTGTCGTAGACTCGTCATAGTTGGTGTTGTCCAAACGGGCCCCCCCCCCCCCCCAAAAAAAAAAAAAGAGGCTGTCTTCAGGGCTACAGGGCGGCCTTCTTCGTGCTCAGGTGCTGCCAGTTCACAATGCAGGCTTCAGGATGACGACGACTCGGATGTTGACACGCAGCAGTGGCTCATTGCGTACATCGACGGATGGGTGGGAGGGGAGGGGGGGGGGGGGTCACCGACCCACACTCACGAGCCACCACACAAGTGAGTCCATGCAGGGGTTTCAGTCCCCAAAACGGCCACATCGTCGACCACGTACCGTCGCGCCCCCAGTCAAAACCGCCGCCACCCGTCGTCCCGCACTGCAGTCCAACAGCACCCCGTCGCTGGAAGGATGACTGCGCCGCCCAAGACGCAAGGAGAGAGTCAGTAAAATCGACCCTCTCCCTACGGACTCCAGGCTTGGAATGAAATAGACACCCGAATATAATATAGACACGTGACCCAGCACCACGAAAGGGATATTAAGTCGCTGGGTTAGTTTCTCATTTAACAGACTTGCAAAATCCAAAATCTCATTGATTTTAATCAATTTTGAGTTATGTGTATTTTCGTGCTCTCTAACATCTCATCTTTTATATTTATAAAGGATAATGTTTATTACGGTCTCTAAATACCCCCAAAAGTGTTTTGAAATGAGTAGGTTGATGCATTTTGTTCAGCTAGGCTAAACGTTAGACTGTGATTTCTCAAAATGGCCAACAGTCACCCTACCAACTTTGAATGCTCAAAACTATAAAACGAAAAAAGCCACAAGAATGGTTCTTATATCATTTGAAAGAGGATTGTCTGAAGTTTGTCTGACCAGAGGTTACCACCACTGATCGAGTGGTCAGTTTTATGTAAATGTTCACTGTGCTAACACCTTATCAGTGTGTTATGAGTACTGCTGCACCTTGAACAATGTAGATGACCATCGGTCAGTGGTGGTGACCACTGGTCTTCTGCATTAAACAAGAGCATAAATTAACTGGTGACAGGAAATACGCTGAAAAGAATCAAAATTAGAATGCTTAAGTCAAAGTGACAACCGGTCTTTGTCACTGACCACTGGTCATCTACACTGTACAAGGTTAAAGCATCTTGTAGAGAACATGTCACATCAACTCTTGGACACATAGACACGTGGACATATAGACACGTGGACATATAGGTCATGTCTATATGTCAATGTGTCTATTATGTCCATGTGCCTGGACATATAGACACGCGCATATATACGTGGACACAATTATAGACACGTGGACAAATAGACATGTAGCCGCACGGATCGGAATCTCCCTCTCTTACTGACACCCATGCTGACATGTAGACACGTGGACATATAGACATGTAGCCGCACGGAATCTCCCTCTCTTACTGACACTCAAGGCTGACCCGAGGACCTGTTAATCTGACAGAAAGCAAACCAACATGCAAGCAAACGAACAAACAAACGAATATGGACATCGAATCAATTTCCTGCTCAACTAGTGGGGCTTCTCTTGTGGCTCGAGCTGCCAACTTGCCGCATCGCCTTTTTGAGTCGGTGAAAGTAATGTATCCTCTTTTTAATAAGAGCATTCGTTTTTGCTGTTTGAGTAATGCCAGACCCATAAGAACAAATACACAGGTAACGTCTGAAGGTTACTTAGATGACATTTGTTTTATTTGGGGATAATTATTCATTTCCAAAGCGCAAACTGTCAAATCCGTCTTTCGCGCTTTTCATACGTTAGCTGGGACGGTATTCATGTCGAGATAGCATGAGACTTAGCATGATGCTAACTTAGAAGCTCTTCCAAAAGTCCTATTAAATCCTATAGGACATTGAAGAGCTTCTAAGTTAGCATCATGCTAAGTCTCATGCTATCTCAACGTGAATACCGTCCCTGGTTTCTTTAGATTTGTGTTTTGAATCAAGTGAATTATCATAGACATCACATCATCGGAGATTTCTTCTTCTCCTTCATCATCGATCGCTCTGACAGTTCCCTGTCAGTGATGAGCGCATAAGCGTCATGCGCCTAATTAAGAGATAATTAGGCCCAGCATGTCCTGTCTTCGGCTCGACAACATATGAGTAAGAATGCATTAAAAAAAAAAGACAGGAGAATGGACTGGTTAGGCAGAAAGATAGTAGATGACAGTAAGCAAAGGGAAAAGGCAGGATCAAAGAGAGCGACAGTTTATAGGAAGTTACGCAGTACGCAGCGGGGAGACCAGTGAAAACTGAAAACCGGACACCTACGTACCTTACCCATTATGGCCATATGGCCTGGGAACGCAGAAGAAAAAGAAGATCAGTACCATGGACAAGCATGACTGTGTCACTTTGTCTGCACTACCCCACCCTCATCAGAATTATTTTTTTGAAATTGTAATGGTGGACCCTGCAGAAGAATGCAAGTTCAGTCAGCATCAGACAAAAAATGAAAAAACCTTGCGAATCGAAGATAAGAAGTTTTATTTGATAAAAAGAATTGAAAACAAGGGCGTCGCCGAGCGGCAGACATGTCCGTCACCAGCAATGCCACGCACTTGCGACACCCCGTAGAGTGTCACATCCTGACACAAAATTGGAAGGGATTCTGTCTTCTAGTTCACGAGATACAGCTTGAAGAAGAAACATATAGCGCAAAGAAGAAAATTTCGGTTTTCAAGGTCAAACTTCAAGGTCAAGGTCAGCATGGTGATAATTTATGCTCGGATGCTTTTTTCTCTAGGGTATACAGTACGACACACAATCTGAAGCGCTTCTGTTAAGTACAAATGTGGAAAATATGGCTTAAAACCCAATGGTAGACCCCTACCACTTTCAAGGCCTACTGATCGCCCGGACCGTGACCTTGACCTTGATCGGTATGCCACCATCAGAACGGGCATAAGCCAAAGTATCTTCATGCCAAATTTGAAGACTCTAACACTAACGGTGTGGGAGTTATGGCCCCTGAAAGATTTTCGGTTTTCAAGGTCGTACGCCAAGGTCAAGGTCGCGACGGCAAAATTTTGCGCAGATGCCTTCCTCTCATGGTGACACACAAGCACACAAACTTTGACGTGATTCTGTCAACCCGTTCGAAAGATATCCTTGGGACAGACAGAAGAAGAAAAAAATGACCCTCCGATTTTCAGGCTCCAGCGATCTTTTTGACCTTGACGTTGACCTTGATCGGTATGCCATCAGCAGAACGGGCATAAGCCAAACCACCTTCATACCAAGTTTTAACATCCTATGTTGATCGGTGCCCGAGATATGGCTAAAAATAGATTTTCGGTTTTGAAGGTCGTACGTCAAGGTCAAGGTCACGACGGCAAACTGGTTTGCGCCGATCTCTTCCTATTAAGGAGGCACACCTTCACACAAAATTGGACGCGATTCGGTCAAGCGGTTCGGGAGATATCCTTGGGACAGACAGAAAGGAAAAAAAAATACAAACCATCCCATCGCAAAGTCCGTTCACCTTCGGTGACGGACAAAAAAGAAATGTAGGCTTAGAAAGCCTGTAGGTCTAAATAAAATATTTCGTGTGAGAAAGTGCTGAGAAGACAAAGACCATAACCGACTGAATAATCCAAAAGCTATCAAACAAGAGATCAAAGAAGAAAACCAGAAACGTGACCCAGTCAAGCGATTCGAGATTCGGGCTGCCATTAATTGGGCTCCATTGTAACCGATGAAGGTATCAAGCCAGAAATAACCAGAAATGATGTCCATAATAACACAATTCATAGCGCAACAGACACAAATATAGCATGATAATAGCATCCCCTCAACTGCGAAAATTAGATTCATGCGGTTGTTTTGTTGTTTTCTTGTCATCTCAACATGATTATGTCCGCTCTGAACGCAAACCTTAAAAGATGAATCGGGGCTATGGAGATGAGTTGGTTGCAATCAACGAACTTTGCATAGCTCATACGAAGCTTACATCAAATAAAGAGGTCTCAATAAAGTCCAATGAGCCTTGGACCATGCATCATGACCATCTACTTATTGTAGCAAATAACAGGCAGAGTCGTGTTTCAAGATTAACCCTTTCGCCGACAAAGTCGCATTTTAGCACCACAGTGATTTAATAGCTATGACAATAAAAGGCATCAGATTGGGGTCTATTGACCCTGGGAAGTAAGAACAAAATATGTTTAACGTCCTCCGGTCTGAAACAGACACAATATGGGACATTAGTAGATATACAGATGGTGGGAACGATCCTGGAGGCAATGCCAGGAGGAAGTGCAACACCAGGAAAGTCCCGAATATTTAACAATACAGATATTATTGTAAATTATAATTCAAAAGGGGAAGTAAGGGTAGACCTTATTTTATATATGTCCAAGGAGAATCTCCAATACTGCAGATTGGGTTTTTTCTGGGAAGTAAGGGTAGAATTGATGTTATATATGTCAAAGGAGAATCCCCAATACTGCAGATGGTTTTTGTTCGCTACCCAGGTACATTTAATGGAAATATTATGCTGAAAATGTTAATATGGGTGGAGGTGAAAGGGTTAAACGGGCTCGATGAAAAAAGCACACAAAAACTATGGAGGCACATTTTCAGGAAATTCAAAGAACGTAGTGAAAGAAAGAGAGGAGAAGACGGCATCAAAGAGCAGACAATCTGTCCTTTGCCTGTTCCCAAAAGGCCCCAATGGGCCGCGATATGGAGGGATATGCGATAGAAGTGCTCTGTGGTGCTTGAACGATCTAACCCGGTTGATGAGATTGATGACGACTACGATGACGACGACGACGACGATGATGATGATGGTGATGATGATGATGATGATGATGATGATGATGATAATACAGATGACGATGATGATGATGGTGGTGGTGGTGGTGGTGGAGGTGATGGCGGTGGTGGCGATGATGATGATGATGATGATGATGATGATGATGATACTAAGGATGACGATGATGATGATGATGATGATGGTGGTGGTGGTGTGGTGGTGGCGATGACGATGATGATGAGGATGAGGATGATGATGAGGAGGAGGAGGAGGAGGAGGAAAAAGAAGAAGAGGAGTAGGAGGAAGGGGGGGGGGGGAAGAGGATGATGATCGTGTTTTCGATTCCCAGATAAATAGAAACAAAATGCAAAAACTATCTTTTGTGTCTATTTCTTTCTAGAAATGAAATAATCTTGGATCTCAAAATTCAAAACCAGAAAACACGTTTCAATTATATTTTCTGTGTATCTATTAGGAATCTTACATTCATGCTGTGAAAGCAAAATATCAATACTACTGAAAGAAAATTCGATTAGGTCTTGTTGTTGATTTTTGCACCAGTACGAATTAAATAAACTTAAAGAGACACCCTGACGGGTGAGTTGTTTGTAAGAAACACGTCGAGATCACCGGGAAAACACCCTTTACAGAGATTGCAACACCCAGTTTGCTCTGGTTTCCTATAAATCAAACCGTAAAATCGGCGATTCCTCCTTGGCGGAGGTGCTGGAAGTCAAATTCTTTCACCCAAGAGAAGGCGTGTGCCGTCTCTTTTCTAATGGCCGCCAATTCGTTTGCACGAACATTTCGCAATAGAAGCCTTTTTATTTTTTATTTTTTTTAAATTTTATACAGTTTATCTAAATGAGTTCCGCTCACAACGAAGGAAATAGCTCCTTTTTTTTACTGCACTACAAAAAAAGAAAACGCTTCAACCACAATGAGTGACCTCCATCCACCCCATCCAAAATGGCTACTCTCTCCGGCATCTCCGCCAAGGAGGAATCACCGTTTTGACGGTTTAATTTATAGGAAATCAGAGCAAACTGCGTGTTCCGATCCTTGAAAAGGCTGTCTTTCTGGTGGTCTCGACGTGTTTGTTGCAAAAACACATCCGTCAGGGTCCACCTTTAAAAGAATGTCACATTTGCCCACCCAAACACACACACACACACACACACACACACACACACACACACACACACACACACACACACACACACACACACACACACACACACACACACACACATACACATACATACGCACGCACACGCACGCACGCACGCACACGCACACACACGCACACACACACACGCACGCACACGCACACACACACACACACACACACACACACACACACACACACACACACACACACACACACACACACCGCGCGTGCGCGCCATGTCAGCAAGGTCAACAACACTGCACATTTCTATTAGTTTTGGGCCAGAGGCAAGACATTCTGTAGCAACCTCACGCAGCCACCGTCCCTTTTGACATGCAGGTTTCACAACTGACCCAAGCGATTGGTCTTCTGACCCCATCTATCCCTGTCACCGGCTTGATGCTCAAAGTAATTGCGAGCACAAACGCATACACAGGCACACACGCTTGTGCTCATAACACGTGCGCATACGCACAGACATGCACACACACAAAACATTCACACATACACGCACACATACACCCGCACGCGCGCGCACACACACACACACACATATATATATATACTATATATATATATATATATATATATATATATATATACATTTTCGCACACGCACACACACACGCACACACGTACACGCGCAAACACACACACCACCACCACCAACAACAACGACAACAACAATGACAATAACAAAAATGCTTAGACACACACGTGCGCGTACGCTCTCAGATATACATGCACGTACACACGCACACACACATCACATAATATGCACAGACGCAAGCACGCGAGCGCACATACACATACACACACATTCACCCCCACTCAATCACCACCCCCACCACCCATCCCACCCACCCCCACACACGCGCACACACACACACACACACACACAAACAAACAACAATGCACATAAACACACACAGACACACACACGCGCGCACACATACACAAGCACACACACACACACACACACACACACACACACACACACACACACACACACACACACACACACACACACACACACACACACACACACACACACACACACTACCAAACGTAAAGAAAATGTGCGCGTGACAGCGTCCATTTTCTTTCTCTCCTCTGGAATTGAATTTTCACCTCTGCCTACAAAACTTCAAACTCTCCTCTGGAATTGCATTTTCACCTCTGGCAACAAACGTCAAACTACACACTTCGAAATAACATATAATGTGCATTCGATATCAGGTCGTTAGCTCTCTGTGTTCGCGTGTCCAAGGTTTTCACAGTCATGTTGACATTTTTCGTCACCTTGCAAAACATTACATTATTTTAAACAACACAAAAAACGGAGATCAGTTGCGGTCATCATGCAAGCATCGTTCAAATCCTCGATAATATTAAAATATTTTGCTACAAACCTAACTTTTTTTCAGGCGTAA
>CM065680.1:86778873-86783873 GCA_017654935.2 Phymorhynchus buccinoides | reverse complement strand
GAGATGATTTATGTCTTGCATTAAGTAAAAACAAATAATATAAAGCAAAAAAACAAAGCACTTTTCCTTACAATTTAACATAACAATCGATGCAGTGTAAAAGAAAAAGAACAGTACCGCTCATTCAGTTTCAGAACACTATAACACTAACCTATTTCTAATCCTATCCTTTTCCGATCTAGGCAAAGTATTGCTTTCAAATTATCATTTTCTATAAGAAAACATTGGTGGAGGGTAGCGAAAATGCACCTTTGCCTCACAACAACAGCAGTTTTACGCAGAAACACGCGGAAGCATTATTAATGTTGGAATAATTCTACAATAGCATTTTGTGAAAGTTATTTACGTTCAGCCTATATGATTCGTTTCAGCTAGCATCAACTAAAGAATATACTATTACAAAATGAATAGGCCTATTGTCATTATAAACAACAGACATCAATGAGTCTGCCGGGTCAAAAAACAAAAGCGAAAAGATATTTCCATCCACTAGAAACAATCATGAACATCTCAGATCATTTCTGCTTTGTTGTACCTACAGACCTTATAAATATAACTAAGAACGGCAGAACTAACAGTACAACAGCGCTCCCACTCAGATCCCAAATCATTGACAATAGAGGGAGGAGGGGGAGTCTTCCTTTACAGAAGTACAGACACGGAACGGGAGTCACTCCAATTAATGCGATTCCATTGAAAGGGAAAGGGCGAGATGGAGGGAGGGAGTGAGAAGACGATGGGAGAGGCTGGAAGAAGAGCACAGAAGGAGTGCTAGTGGAGACGACCAGGCCGACAGAGGTAGAGGAGGCTATTTCCGACCGCTGGCCATTAACTAGTGTGTAAACCACCCCTCTGACCCTTGACTGCATTCTGCTAGTCTGGATGGACCACCACCAATCGGACCTCTGACTGTTATCGCCGTTAGTCCTCCAGACGGGAACACGTCGATCAATAAATGTCAGGGGGTGGGGTGGGGGGTTCCTAGAATCTACTATAATAAGGATCATCGACCCAAATTAGAAAGGGGAGGGAAGGGGACGGAACATCTGCCTTCATCGGTTTTTACCATCCGTGATGTTTTGTGATGTGTTGTATTCAATATAGAAGACTGTCAGTGGATATAGCACTGATGCAACTAGGTCAAAGAATGAACAGGATCAATCTGTTCCTATATTGCATGAGGTTATTCAGGTCATTACATGCTCAATGCATATCTGTACAATACGAATGAGCAGGGTAGGCCAC
Organism: Phymorhynchus buccinoides; assembly: GCA_017654935.2. Classification (NCBI taxonomy): domain Eukaryota; kingdom Metazoa; phylum Mollusca; class Gastropoda; order Neogastropoda; family Raphitomidae; genus Phymorhynchus; species Phymorhynchus buccinoides. Next base: position 86,782,628 of record CM065680.1, on the reverse strand, counting down.
GGGATTCATACCGTTCTTGATCACTTCCCATTAAATGACAGTTGCTGAGACAGCTTTTCAAAAGTTATCCAACAAACCGAACGTGACTGAACGACGTTCATGCAAACTATAAACTCTTGTTAATTAAACTATGTCACATAATTATAACGTACCGTATGTGTCAATGAAAGCGTAGAAATATAGCATATATGTATGTGTCCTGCAACCTCCAATTTACCATGAAACATTGATTATAGCGCCGCACTAAATTAACCTGCTCCGCGTCATTATCGATTTTAAAGTATGTACATGCTTTTTTTTTTTTTTTTGCTGTCCAATCTTCTGGGCCGTACAGTGGCGTTGCTCCCACGCCGCTCGTTCCGAATCCCAATTCGCAGCTACACCCCGGTTTGTTCAAGTCGCAGAATCCGAGACCAGCAGTCCAAGGGGAGCGAATCTACATGCTTATTATAATTTATTTTACTAATAACTTGATGTTTACATGATATCACAAAAGATGGTTTTTGAGGCACCCATTCCTTAAGACCCAAATCGTCTACATGGCTCTTAATGCACATCTAGGCCTATCGGTTGGTAAACAATCATCAAGTTCAGCACACATCTTCAATAAGGGTGTTTTAATGCGTTCATGTAGGCCCCTATATGAGTGTATGTATGCATGGTGTGTGTGTGTGTGTGTGTGTGTGTGTGTGTGTGTGTGTGTGTGTGTGTGTGTGTGTGTGTGTGTGTGTGTGTGTGTGTGTGTGTGTGTGTGTGTGTGTGTGTGCTTGTGCTGGGTGTGCGTGTTGTTTTTGTGAATATTATGCTGTTATTTCATGCTTGTGAATTGTGTGAAAATGCATACGTGCATTAGTCCTAGTAGTAGTAGTAGTAGTAGTAGTAGTAGTAGTAGTAGTAGTAGTAGTAGTAGTAGTAGTAGTAGTAGTAGTCACAGCAGTTGTTGCTGATTGATATGTGTATTGTTTTTGTCTGCTCATGTTATTGGATTTTTGTTTCATGTTTTTATTCCATTTCAATTTTGTGTAAAGCACCCTGTAGCCTACATAGTAGGATGGGCGCTATATAAATTTTCCTCATTACTATTATTATTAATGTCTCTTTTGTAATTCATTAATAATTATTTCAGTGTCCTGGGAAAGGGGAAACTTTTGTTCGGGTGAAGGGCATTATGAGTTTTTCCTACCATCTGAGTGTCATTACAGCTTTTGTCACTCGCTATTTGCAAGACGTTTTCTATCCCCACGTTTTGACAAGGTAGCATCCCCCCTCCCCTGACCACACCTGCAATTAAAGCTAACACGTGCGTCTGTCTAGCTTTAAATGGGGTCCATACCGCTATGTTCCAGGTCAACTAAGTCCCAGACCCGCTATGTCCCAATCTCTCTAAGTGACTACATGTCTATGACCACGTGTTTATATGATTTATAAGTCAAAGTGACCACTACGTCAAAGTGACCACTGGTCAGTATAGCAGCGACCACTGGCCAGTAGCAGTGATCACTGGTCATCTGCATTATACAAGTGCATACAATAATCATCTGGTGACAGGAAATAAGCTGTTAAGAATCAACATTTAATGTTTTAAGTCAAAGTGACCATTGGTCATTGTCACTGACCACAGGTCATCTACACTGCACAAGGTACCAAAATGACCAGAACAATCATCTCACATCAACACACGAACAAAGACACGTGGACACAGGCATGGAACCATTTAGAGGGAGTGGGACATAGCGGGCCTGGGACTTAGAGGATCTGGGACTTAACGGGCACCTCCTCTTTTAATGAATATTTCTACTATGGAATCCTAAACGTTGGTGAATTCATATATTCGATTGCTTTACGTATTCTGTTATATCTCTCAGATACATCTGTTTCACATATAAACCGATAGCGTTTTCTCTTAATAATATAGGTTTAAATGCTGGGTTAATTAGGTTTTGAACGCTCTCAAAGTTTGGTTTGACTGTGTTACTATATACCTACATTAATATGCATTGTATTTTAAAACACAATTAATAAGCACGGCCTTTGTAAGCAATCTATCAAACATAAACGTCTAATAGTCTGGTATGGTAGCTAGCCTATGTTACCAAACACTACCAAACATTTCATGAGGTTATGCAGGTAATTACATGCTCAATGCATATCTGTACAATACGAATGAGCAGGGTAGGCCACGGGATTCATACCGTTCTTGATCACTTCCCATTAAATGACAGTTGCTGAGACAGAGCTTTTGAAAAGTTATCCAACAAACCGAACGTCCAGGAGATCGGTAGGCCTTGAAAGTGGTAGGGATGTTTTCTACTCTAGGGTATACAGTACCACACACAATCTGAAGCGCTTCTGTCAGTACAAATGTGGAAAATAAAGCTTAAAACCCAGTTTGTAGACCCCTACCACTTTCAAGGCCTACCGATCTCCCGGACCATGACCTTGACCTTGATCGGTATGCCATCATCATAACGTAACGGGCATAAACCAAAGTACCTCCATGCCAAATTTGAAGACTCTAAGACCAACGGTGTGGAAGTTATGGCCCCTTAAAGATTTTCGGTTTTCAAGGTCGTACGCCAAGGTCATGACCTTGACCTTGATAATTCATGTTCGGATCTGTTTCTATTAAGGTGACACACTTCCACACAAAATTTGAAGCGATTCTGCCAACCCGTTCGGAAGATATCCAGAAAAACAAACAAACAACAAACATACAAACAAAAATACAAACCAGCCGACCGCAAAGTCCTTCACCTTCACGCAAAGTCCTTTTGACGGACAAAAACATAAAAAGAAGAAAGAGCAAAATTTAATAGAAAAGATATACACAACCCTCAGAAATGTTTATTCATCAATTAAATTTGATCTAACATGATCTAAGGTACGAGTCACCTAGGCTGTCTTGTAGGCCTATTATTCGTAATTTGAGTAGGGTTAGAAAAACGTCAATAACGGTAAAAGTAGTTCGGTGACCTATCCTTTTTATTAGCTTGTTTTGATTATTAGTAAATTGTCTTTGTTACTTTAGTTTTTTGTAAAGTTGTCATTTGGGATTATATTTTTCGTGGGCGATTTTATGTAAAAAAAACTTATGACATTTTTATTACTTTTGGGCTAACTTTTTGTCAATTAATCAAAATATTATTGAACATAACAATATATTATACATATTTTTTGTCATGATTTTATCTCCTATGAATGTTCTTTCCAAATATTGCTACTATTAGTCAGACAATTGATTATAAATGGGAGGAAAAGCTGTTTATTTCAACATAACGCTATTCTGGCCATTTTGTGAAAACTGCCATTTTTAAAGGGAAATAACTCAAAAACGAGCACAGTGACCTTTTTTTTTTCATTTCTGAATTCCTTTCATAATAAATATATATCTGGTGCAAAGTTTCAGAATTTTTTCATTAGGTCGCCAGGTGTAGGATATGTCCTTAAACTATATAACATAATTAGAGCGTACTGTATGTGTCAATGAAAGCATCATCTCATTATTAACATTATGCAATTAATGCACACACATGTCAATAAGTAGAGTCAACTCAACACAAGGGGATACATATCACAAATTAACCCTTTCGCTGCCATCCATTTTTCAGCCAAAAAAATACCATTATACTTAACTGGTTAGAGAACAACATCATCTGCGATACTGGGAATTCCTCTGTGACATGTATAACATTAGGCCTGTCATTACCTCCCAAAATGAAATAAAAATAGGGTCTTCGGATAACAGGCCCTGATTT
>CM065680.1:86763873-86773873 GCA_017654935.2 Phymorhynchus buccinoides | reverse complement strand
AGCACCGCATACTCGTCGTGTCTGTTGTAGTGTCTGTATTACGTATGTTTATTATTTTGTACGCTTTTAAAATACATCATTTTAAAGAGCGGCCTCAATTAATTTTGAAGTGTAGCCTCGATTTGAAGTGCGACATTTTGTCAAAATGTGCGACAATTTTGGACCGACAGACAGACCGACCGACAAAGTGAGTTATAGGTTTGTGGCTTGAGCCACAAACAAAAACGTGAGCATAGAAACAAGCTGGTAGCTGATATGAGCTATGTGGTACTACTAATTCTGAGAACAGATAGATTACAATTCAACATGATTTCACAACTGAGTAAATGCAGGGTGTATGTCACAGCTGTTTCTGGCAGAACATATAGTTTATCTATATTTTCATATATATTTTTCAAGCCAACTTTAGTTTACCATATGTTACTTGTCATAAATAACAGTCAAGAATATGTTGTAGTATGTGACTAAATTACTTATAATTATTCAGTGGATATTGCTAGATTTTCACTCATGGGCAATTTTATTTATGATTGCGATACTAAGTGTGTTATTTAAGAACATTGTCTACTAAATAATATGTCGTATGATAGGCTTACTGCTCAGCAAAATACATTTTTACCATACATCTGATGGCAGAAATATATTAAATATACAACGAAGAACATGCAGCCAAAATATGTTCACAAACAAAAGCTTGGTGCAGTTTTTATCTAAGATTTCTAGATTCAGACTTTTAACTAAATAGCTTGATTTTGTATGGGATGGAACAGCTGTGATGTGTATGCCAGTTGTTGTTTTGTTCTGACTATGACTGCCAGATAGCTACAGGGGAAACTGTTATTGCGGCGCGCGGACCAGGGAAGCAATTCTTCACAGTGAAGATGCCATGCCCAGGGTACATCCCCACACTCTCGGGCAAGACAACGGATTTGAGGACAGCTGGCGTTGGGGAAGGCCCCCAGAAAGCCAACCAATCCCTGTATGTGCTTCACTAAGAACCAGCGCAAAATGGCCCCTAGTTTCAGAGCAATGGTCTTCAACAAAAGATCAAGACCAAAGTATACCCTGATTTGGCATTGCTGCAGAAAACCATTTACTGCGCATCTCTCCTTGTATCATTGGCCCCTACTGCAGGTTCACATCAACCAGTGATAAAAGCTAATATAAGCACAACGCCAACAATGCATAGTGCAATCTTACAATCACCCCCCAAAAAAAACCCCACCAAAAAAAAAACACCCCCAAAACAAACGTATAAACGCGATTTCAGTAAACAATATGCAAAAAGTGGACAAATTGGCTGTTACTTTTGTATAGTGCATTTTTTGTTGTTTATTTTCTTGCTTTTCTATTTTGTGCATAGTTCTTGTTTTATGTTTATGTAAAATTGAATAATTCAATGTGTGGCGCTGGAAAAAAAAAGTGGTGATCTCACAAACAAGATGTGAAAAGCAGACAAAGATAGGATTGTTTGTTGCGTGTTTTTCTAATGTCCCGCGCATACATACACACAGACCCACAGGCGCGCACATTAACGTTGACATGCACAAACGTTATAGTTTAAACAACAACAAATAAAACCAAAAAAAAAGAAAAGAAAAATAACTCTCTCTGTCTCTGTCTCTTTCTCTTTCTTCTATCTCTCTCTCTCTCTCTCTCTCTCTCTCTCTCTCTCTCTCTCTCTCTCTCTCTCTCTCTCTCTCTCTCTCTCTCTCTCTCTCTCTCTCTCTCTCTCTCTCTCTCTCTCTCTCTCTCTCTCTCTCTCTCTCTCTCTCTCTCTCTCTCTCTCTCTCTCTCTCTCTCTCTCTCTCTCTCTCTCTCTCTCTCTCTCTCTCTCTCTCTCTCTCTCTCTCTCTCTCTTTGTTAGCTTATTCTTTAACCTCAATAAAGATGATTTTGACTCTGACTCTCTCTCTCTCTCTCTCTCTCTCTCTCTCTCTCTCTCTCTCTCTCTCTCTCTCTCTCTCTCTCTCTCTCTCTCTCTCTCAAGATACACACATACACACAGCCAGGCACACACACGCGCGCGCAGAAGAAGAAGAAAACAAGAACAACAAGAAGAACAAGAAGAAGAAGAACAAGAAGGATCAGGAGGAGGAGGAGGAGGGAAACGAAAAGAAGAAGAACAAGAAAAGTAACAAGAAGCGGAATGGAGTTATGAAACATTGGATATCGTTCCCCTGAGTGGGCGCCAAAACCAGAATGTCTCCATCTGATACTGATGGATGCCAGAAAGCCTCCCGTCACCATCCATCACGTCACACCCCCTCACGACACGTCAGCTATCTCTTCTCCGTGTTCTTCTATCTTCTACTCGTATTCCTACATTTGGAACGTCTCGCACAGATCCTGTTGCTGCTAACATTACTTCTTCTTTACGGGTGTCTCTGTTGTACTTCTTCTTCTTCGTCGTCGTCGATCACCCACTCTCATATCGTATGAACGTACGCAGATGTCACGATGCCGTTATATCCACTTACCATGCACAACTCTCAGTTCTTATAATCTGTTTTAAGCCTGGTGCAAAGTGAAAGCAAACGAGAGTAATTGATAATGTATTCATATAATGTTTTCTACACAACATTCTGCTCTCGTCAGTGTCCTTAGGCCTTCTGGAACTCAGGGCCTGTATTCATGTCGAGATAGCATGAGACTTAGCACGATGCTAACTTAGAAGCTCTTCCAAAAGTCCTATTAAATCCTATATGACATTGGAAGAGCTTCTAAGTTAGCATCATGCTAAGTCTCATGCTATCTCAACGTGAATACCGTCCCTGATCTTCTTTTCTTCTTGCTCATATAAAATCTCAGGAATAGAAACACTAACTTTGTTTTCTATTTTATTTTTTGTATTCTAATTCAAACATTAAATCTGAGGGTGGTTTAAATCCAAATAATGTTTGCTGTCTCCCTCTCCTCTCTTTCGTGTTATTTTGATATTCGTTTTTTTATGTGTGTAATTTTGTCTTATTTTATTAAGCTTCATTATTAATTTTATTATTTTATGTTTTACCAAACCACTTATTAAATTTTTGTTTGCTAGAGGTTGTCGCAAGAGAAATATAATATTAACTAATACATATAGAGCGCTATTTCTCTCTTGAGCTCAGGGCGCTTCACAAATTATTTAAATGAATAAATACATAGATAATAAATATTTAAATAAACTATTAAAATATTAACAATCACAAACACAGACACAGCCACAACACTCACAGACAAATGCATGCGAGCGCGCACTCTCACACACAATGTGGGGAACATAGTCTTAAGGCAGGAAACAGGACAAGGGATAAATCAAAGAGAATGATTGTTTATTTGAAAATGTTTCATGTACAATTTTTCTAAAGTGCACAATGTGCACGCAAACATTAATTTTGGTTCTAGCAGTTTATCTGCTGTTTGAGTCAAGTTCAAGTACTACACTTCTAACTTGGTGATTTGCTTAATTAAAAGATTTGAATGATTGTGTGCTTCATTGCCTTGTTACTTAATCAGCGTTTGTTATTTCTTTTATGCTTAGTACACAATTGGGTGGTTATTCAAAATTTTCATTTTAGTGAGTTGATATTCTCTTCACCATTGTTCAAAATCATCAATTTTTTATTATTAAAAAAAGTCTAGATGTTATAATACAGTTTCTTTCTGTTTCACTTTGGGTGTTTTCTCTTTTGTTCATCTGTTGAAAACTACTTGTCTGAGTAGGCCCGACATAGAAACGGGGGTGGTTCAATATAGGAACCGGGGTCCTATATTGGGCCATTTTTCACTAAACACATTTTATTCATTTAATAATCTTACAATATCTTTTATGGAGAAAAAAAAAAGATTGTAAACCCATTTTCACGACAAGACTAAATAACTTTGATGGATTTTTTTAAACAAAATCAAGACAATGCGAATCGAGCAATTGGCCTCCAAAGCTAGGGTGTCCAACTTTGGGCCCCTTGTGGCAGCGCAAAATGTTACAACGCGGCAAAATGTTACAATTGTAACAAATTGCGTGAGGTGCCCGGGGCTCCTCGCGCAAAATGTTATTATTGTAACATTTTGACGCGTTGCAACATTTTGCACGGAAAGCCTGCGCCAAAATGTTACAATTTTGTTAGAATTGTAACATTTTGCGCGAGGCGCCCCGGGCAAAATGTTACAACGCGTCAAAATGTTAATGTTACAATTGAAAACGTTCAATCAAAGGTGGGCGCCTCGCGCAAAATGTCTAACAATTGTAACAAACTGCGCAATTGGCGCCCCGGGCGCCTCGCGCAAAATGTTACAATTCTAACAAAATGTTCTTTCTTGTAACATTTTGCCGCAGGCTTTCCGTGCAAAATAGGACTTTCCAAAAACAAGGCATAATTATACAACGCGGCAAAATGTTAGCCCATTATCGCACTGCACTCACACATAGTCCAACTCAGCAAAAACTCACAGAGGGTTGAAGGGGAGAAGACACAGGAGATCAACAGAGGTATTTTTTGAAGAGAACAGTTTTCAGGCCAGTTTTGAAAGAAGACAAAGATGGAGAGCTGCGGAGAGAGGAAGGGAGGTTGTTCCAGATGTGTGGTGCTTGGAAACGGAAAGCTCTGTTTCCAACTGTTTTGTATTTGGTGACAGGTGTGCAAAGAAGTTTGAGGCTACTTGATCTGAGGTTGCGTTCTGGTGTGTAGGCAGAGAGAAGAGAGGAAAGGTAGTCTGGAAGAGAGCCTTCGAAGTAGCGATAGGCAAGAGTGGCCACTTTGTACTCTACTCTAGCGTCAACAGGGACAGTGCAGCTGTCAGCATGGTGTTGAATCAGCGCTTTCTGTAACATTTTAGAGAGAGGGAGCGCTGCCACAGTAATCAAGCCCCTGTCCCCTATTCGTGGTTAAATCATGAGGCACGTAATGTTCTTTGACTTAGCATATGATGTCTTTCAACATCTAAAACAAATCGTCTTTGCGATTATTGTTGTTGTTGTTGTGGTTGTTGTTGTTGTTGTTGTTGCTGTTGTTGTTGTTGAATAAGGCCGCGTACACACTAGACGCAGAAATCCCATGCGCAATCCGTAAACAAGTAAAAGAAAGAAGGGAAAAAAATACGGATTAGGGTAAATACGGACACGTGCGCTTATTTCTTTCCTTCTTTATTTTACTTTTGTTGCGGATTGCGCATGGATTTCTGCACGGAACTTTCGCGTGTATGTGTAAGTGCCCTTAGCCTTCAAAGTAAGTGCTGATTAGTATTTAGGCTGTATGAACAAAAACAATGCTTGAGACCCGAAGACTGAAACAGAGGAAGCCTTTTTTGACTAGCATAATTTTATTAGCATTACAAAACAAAATGTTGGTATTTACTAAATATAAAGAAGTGGAGCAACTGGTCAGTACACCAATGTTTTAAAACATGGATCTGTAGCGACAGTCAGGAAACTCTCTTTGTTCCTGTTGTATGCTATTCGCAAAAGAAAAAATAATGATGATAAAGCATAATGTCAAATTGCTCTAGGACATCAAGCCCCATTGCGTGTCTTCAAACTTTATGGATATCTGTGGTTCCATTGATGTTCGAATGTGCCAGTACTTTGTGTATATGCGTGTCTATGTATGACTTTGGCCTTTCTAAGGGCCAGTGGCCTATAGATATTAAAAATATTGTTATTGTTCTTGTTCTTCTCTCTCTCTCTCTCTCCTCTCTCTCTCTGTCTCTCTCTCTCTGTCTTCTCTCTCTCTCTCTCTCTCTGTGTCATCTCTCTCTCTCTCTCTGTCTCTCTGTGTCTCTCTCTCTCTCTCTCTCTCTCTCTCTCTCTCTCTCTCTCTCTCTCTCTCTCTCTCTCTCTCTCTCTCTCTCTCTCTCTCTCTCTCTCTCTCTCTCTCTCTTCTCTCTCTCTCTCTCTCTCTCTCTCTCTCTCTCTCTCTCTCTGTCCCTCTCTCCTCTCTCTCTCTCTCTCCTCTCTCTCTCATGTCTCTCCTCCCTCTCTCGTCTCTCTCTCTCTCTCGCTCGCTCTCTCTCTCTTTCTCTCTCTGTCTCTGTGTCTCTATCCCTTTTTTTCTCTCTCTCTTTCTCCTCTCTCTCTCTCTCTCTGTCTCTCTCCTCTTCTCTCTCTCTCTCTCTCTGTCTCTCTTTTTGTCTCTCTCTCTCTCCCCTCTCTCAATCCATCTCTCTCTCCTCTCGTCTCTCTCTCCGTGGTCCCCTCTCTCTCTCGTCTCTCTCTCTCTCTCTCTCTCTACTCCTCTCTCTCTCTCTGCTCATCTCGTCTCCTCTCTCTCTCTCTCTCTCTCTTCTCTATCCCTCTCCTCTCTACCTCTCTCTCTCTCTCATCTCTCTCTCTCTTTCTGCTCTCTCTCTCCTCTCTCTCTCTCCCTCCTCTCTCTCTCTCTCATCTCTCTCTTCTCTCTCTCTGTATGTCACCTCAAATCTCATACATCCTACTCGAACATAATCTCAACACAATCTCTCTCTCTCTCTCTCTCTCTCTCTCTCTCTCTCTCTCTCTCTCTCTGTCTTCTCTCAATCTCTCTCTCTCCCTCTCTCCCCCCCCCCTCTCTCTCTCCTCTCTTCTCTCTCTTCTCTCTCTCTCTCTCTCTCTCTGTGTCTCTCTCTCTCTCTCGTCCTCTCAGCCCTCTCAGGTATCTCGCTCTCAAACATAAAATGTGATGGCCCGCAGTGGGGAAAGAATGGACGAGAAAGAGAAATAAAATGATCACTTAATTTAACCCTTTCATGGCCACTGTCGCCACTTGGCACCACACTGATTTAACACCCATGTCACTAAAAGGCATCAAATGAGGGTCGGTTATCCAATGACTTTATGTTCTTAATCTTGGGAGAGGATAGACCCTATTGTATGCATGTCACAAAGGAATCCTCAATATTGTAGACAAAAAACTTGTCTCTACCCAGGTAAGTTTAATGGAAAGTTTTGGCTGAAAAATGGCTGGCGTTGAAATGGTTTTAACCCTTTCACCGCCAGCCATTTTTCAGCAAAAATATGTTCCATTAACTTTACCTGGGTAGAGAAAACAAAATCATCTGCAACATTGGAAATTCCTCTGTGGCATGTATAAAGTAAGGCCTATCCTTACCTCCTCAAATTACGAAAATAGCGTTTTGGGATAACAGACCCTGGTTTGAGGCCTTTTGAGTGACATGGGTGTTAAATCATTGTGGTGCAAAAATGCGACATTGGCGGTGAAAGGGATAAACAGATCAAGAGACAGAGAAATAGAGGAGATACAGAGAGATCAAAAACACATAATCGGAGCAACAAAATCCAACAACAACAAAGCGAACAAACACAAAAGCCGGGCTAAAAAGAAAGATCGAGCGAGAAGGTAATACAAAGAGAGAGAGAGAGAGAGAGAGAGAGAGAGAGAGAGAGAGAGAGAGAGAGAGAGAGAGAGAGAGAGAGAGAGAGAGAGAGAGAGGGGGGGGGGCGGAGGCGGGGGGGGGGGGGGTAATGAAAGAATAGTAAGCTTACTAAGTAGGATGAACACAAGACAATCTGACAGAGAAAGGTAAAGTAAAAGCAAGGAAAATCAGAGGATGGCTTAAATAGAGAGAAGGAGCGAGCGAGCGAGAGAGAGAGAGAGAGAGAGAGAGAGAGAGAGAGAGAGAGAGAGAGAGAGAGAGAGAGAGAGAGAGAGAGAGAGAGAGAGAGAGAGAGAGAGAGAGAGAGAGAGAGAGAGAGAGAGAGAGAGAGAGAGAGAGAAAGAGAGAGAGAGAGAGAGAGAGAGAGAGAGATAGCGGGAAGAGAGAGCGAGAGAGAGAGAGAGAGAGAGAGAGAGAGAGAGAGAGAGAGAGAGAGAGAGAGAGAGAGCGAGCGAGCGCTAAAACGCTGAACGCTGTAATGGTTTAATGAGTAGGCCATTGGCCCAATCTCATTTTGAGTGGTTACAAAAGTATAACAAATAATACAATTTATCAACCAAAAAAAGGAATGGTTTCAGCAAAAACAATAGTATAAGTGCATGGCTTTATACATCGATTTCTCGGCAAATATGTAGATTTACACCCTCCTGCTCTATTTCTTGGTTCTTTCCGTGGTTAGGGTTAGGGTTAGGGTTAGGGATAGGGTTAGGGTTAGATGGTCTTTTCTTTTGCCACAAGCATCTGTTTTTTTGTCAAAATCATCTATTTTTTTGGAGCATTAAATCACTGCCTATAACAAAGTAGTAGTATTAACAACATTTTATCATAAACACACATAACAAACTTAGCATATACGTAGTTCAAAACTTCATACATACATTATACATAGAACATCAGGTAAAACACAATCATCTTTACCCATTTAAGTGAGAGAGAGAGAGAGAGAGAGAGAGAGAGAGAGAGAGAGAGAGGAGAGAGAGAGAGAGAGAGAAGAGAGAGAGAGAGAGAGAGAGAGAGAGAGAGAGAGAGAGAGAGAGAGAGAGAGAGAGAGAGAGAGAGAGAGAGAGAGAGAGAGAGAGAGAGAGAGAGAGAGAGAGAGACGAACGAACGAAAACGAAAACGACATTTTATTTAACCAGGGAACATGAGATAAGCAAGTTGCATGGTTTTTTCCACCCAGCCCTGGGGTGAGAGAGAGAGAGAGATGGATTGAGAGAGAGAGAGAGATGGAGTGAGAGAGAGAGAGAGAGAGAGAGAGAGAGAGAGAGAGAGAGAGAGAGAGAGAGAGAGAGAGAGAGAGAGAGAGAGAGAGAGAGATATGGACTGAGAGAGAGATAATTGAATTGAATTGAATTGAATTGAATTGAATTGAACCTTTTATTTTACAACGGTAAAAGTATTGGCATACAGTAGCCAAGAGAGAAAGAGAGAGATAGAGAGGAGAAGGATGAGGAGGAGAAGAAAGATAATAGATATTGCACTGATAGAGAAGCAGACAAGAAGAACGGGGATACAGACAGCCACTGCCCAGAGAGAAAAAACAACAACACAAAAAACCCGACGAGGAACGATGTGGAAAGAACATGAGAATACAACACGCGAATACACCGAACTGAAACAAAGACAAAAAATAGCTCTACTTACCTTTTTCTTTTCAAACGAAAGAACAATCTCGCTATTTATGCCGGTTGCCCAAACGATTGCCTCTTTCACTCTTTTGTGTTGCGTCTTTGATGCCAACCTTTTTTGCTTTTAGTTCACCTACACTTGAAAAGTGAATTCCACATTAATTCAAGTCCACCCCACCCCGGTAATGCGGCTATTCTTAGTTTTATCGAAGGCTATAATCTGAACGAACAGTACACCGCTGTAATCAACCAAGACATAAAAACTAAAGCAATCGGTGGTGTTTTTTTACAGACTACTAAGCGCTACAGCCTTGAGGGAGAGGGAAGGAGCGAGGGAGAACCAACCATTAATGCCTTTGTCACACCGGCTGCCTCTGAATTCGTCCGGCTGATTTTTTAAGAATTGACTGAAGAGGGAAACCAATACTCTTGCGGTTTCTTCGGTTGGTGCCAGAGTTTAATTGCAGGCTGTATCCATGGGAACGTTGGCGTGGACAAGTCAGTAGGATGTGGGGACCACGGTGGAAGAGGGGGGTGGGGGTGGGCAATAAACTGCCCAGACTGATCAATTGGCCTTCCGATCGCTCTGTCTTTGCCCGTCCCCTTTAATAACCATCCGTGGACGAGGACGGTAAATGAGTGTGGTTTCGTTCTTGCCTCTAGGGTATACCTTTTGTTCTTGTTCTTTCCCACTAGCAGCGCTGGAGTTATTGATCAGCAAACAACCTACCGTGTTTAGTTTTGGTCACGTTTCTTAGCAAACAAACAAAACACAAACAGTCTCGTTTTGCAAAATTTGACCAGTACCGAATAGATCAATCCCTTTTGAGCAGTAAACACTCAAAGGTGAGGTTGCAGATGTGCCGATTCTCAATGTCCACAGAATTGAACGATCAATTCACCATGGTATACATAAAAAAAAACACCGTTGATGTTTTTTCTATGTAGTAAAGGTTCGCACATGTAATGTCATAGTAAGTTCATGATTATAACTTTGTTGCAGTTTTTGTGTTTGTTTCGTT
>CM065680.1:86746373-86758873 GCA_017654935.2 Phymorhynchus buccinoides | reverse complement strand
CGCAAACAAGAAGATTAACCAAGACCAAACACAGACCTTCTCTCCAGTGCGCGTGTATCAACAACATTTTCAATATATTTTTACTTTTAAAAATACTGAAAGAAACCGAATGCTTTTAGGTTTGAGCGAGACAAAAATGAAATACAAGTATACTCCTCAAATTGATTTTTTTTCTTTCTGAAACGTTAACACAAAAACTCATATTATTTTACGTATGGCTTAATGCTTACATGTTGTTCTCTTTATTCATACAGGCTACACTATTCTTGTTGTTGTATTTCACCTCCTAGGTTTAGTGTTATGGGCCGAAAGCCTAATCATTAACCATTTCACCGCCAAAGTCGCATTTTAGCACCACAGTGATTTAATACCTATGTCATTAACAGGCATCACATTGGGGTCTATTATCCAAAGACCCTATTGTCTTAGTTTTGGGAAGTAAGGATAGGCCTTATTTTTTATCTGTCACAGAAGAATCCCCAATACTGCAGATGGATTTTGTTCTCTACCCAGGTACATTTAATGGAACATTTTGGCTGAAATATGACTGGCGGTGAAAGGGTTAAGCCATGTGTTTATTGTTTATTCATTGTTCTCAATATCGTGATTTTGTGCACATAGAAGTAAACTTATACAAACAAGTATGATATAATTCTCTTTCAACAACTGGAAACGTGTTTTATTTTTCGTTTTAGAGTTCTGCACGAGACCCAATGCTTCAGCATATCGATCAGCGTCTGTGGACAACATCCAAGCACGGCTACGATCTAGTGTTCAATGCTGTGCGAGTGAATCAAGTACCTAACTCAGTGATAAATCATCGTTATCACTCCCCTCGTAGTTCACACTGCACCAGTCATTATCCCTGGCAGATATGCTGAACAAGGGAAAGTGTAACTCAAGTCAGATGAAAGCTTCTTGATTAGGGTGCGTGTATGACCAATGGTTTTGTGCTGGACATTTTTAAAGGCACGGCCGGACTATAAAAGAGGGGAGGCGCTGAGCGCGCGCCATGTGTACATATCTGTGTTGCTAAACATTCGGGATTTACTGGTGTTGCACTGCCTCCGGGCATTGCCTCCAGGATCGTTCCCACCATCTTTACATCTACTAATGTCACATGTATCTGTGCCAGACCAGAGGACGTTAATCAGATTTTTGAGCGCGCGCCGCATTTGAATCACAGCTGGCGAGAGAGACGGTTCGCCCTTCTTTGTTCCCTGTTGTGCGAGCCACCGCGAGGCAGAGGTTTTCTGGCGAAAAACACCCGATCCCTGGGATCGGTTGTTTTCCCTTTAACAGGATGGAAGTGCCTCGTTTGTTATTGCGAAATGTGACATTAGGTAGAAGCAAGAAGACAAGCATTTGAGTCTTCTTGGTACAAGAAAGGACAACATTAACCCTTTCACCGCCAATGTCGCATTTTTGCACCAACATGATTTAGCACACGTGTCATTAAAACTCTTGAATCGGGGCCTATTATTCAGTAATATTTGTGTTCCTAAATTTGGGCAGTAAGATTTACCTTATTATAAATGTGTCACAGAGAAATCCCACAATGTTGCAGCTGAAATATTTTCTGTAACCAGATAAATGCTATGGACATTTTTGTTTCAAAGATGGCTGGCGGTGAAAGGGTTAACAAAACAATATGCGGAAGAGATTAAATTGAGGATGGGGATGACGTGAAAAATAGAAAGTTAGTAAAAAAAATAACAACACCAAAAAAACAGTGATGTAAACATATCCTTTTTTGCCAATTTGCCAAGAGAAGAGTCAATAGTAACGAGACGATAGACACAACATGATGAGTAGAACCTCCATGTGTGAGTGTGGGTGGATGGGTGGGTGCGGGTGTGCGTGCGCGTGCGCACGTGTGTGCGTGTGCGCATGTGGGTGTGGGTGTTGGTGTGTAAGTGTACAGTATGTTATTATTGTATTGTTGTTTCTGTGCAGTCATATTTTAAAAGTTGTATATTTCCCATAGTTTTTGTGTGACGTGCTGTTTTATATTCTCTTAATTGATAAATGTTTTTATTCAATTCGTTATTTTATGTATGACACTAATAACTATATCACTATGTGCTTTGTATAAGTTATGCATATTGAATCTTTTCAGAACTATTTAATATGATGCTGTTAATATTTTTAGTACTGTTTAATATGATGCTGTTAACAATGTGTTTTGTGTGTGTGTGTACAATTCATATATGTTGAACCTTTGTATGATTTGTAATGCCTTTATACCGTTGTAAAGCGCGATGAGCCCAATGTGGGGTATCGCACTATATAAGTATCCCCTATGTATTATTAATATTATTATTATTATTATTATCATTATTATTATTATTATTATTACTATTATTATTATTATTATTATTAATGACTCACATCCGTTGGCATATTTTTAACCCTTTCACCGCCAGCCATATTTCAGCAAAAAGATGTCCATTAAATTTCCTGGGTAGAGAACAAAATCCATCTGCAGTATTGGGGATTCTTCTGTGACATATATAAAATAAGGTCTATCCTTACTTCCCAAAACTAAGACAATAGGGTCTTTGGATAATAGACCCCAATTTGATGCCTTTTAGTGACATAGGTGTTAAATTACCGTGGTGCTAAAATGCGACTTTGGCGGTGAAAGGGTTAAAGTGTAGCAACTGACCATCTGATTTGTCTTTCTGTGTGCAGCAGTCTAATAATATAGATGGGGGGGGGGGGGGGGGAGGCTGGCCACGTGGCATTGTATATTATCAGTCTAACACATATTATATGTACCCTTCATTAAGTACGCGTACGCGTACTAACAGCCAAGTGCCACCCACACCCCACATGAAGTGTTGTTGGAACGACTCAAGCACCTGGTATAGTAAGAAATCATCGTGGTAACTGAACTCGTAATTCATACTAACCTCAGTTATTAACACTGCTAGGGATGACGTAGAAGGGAAGACAATGCTTAACCCTTTCACCGCCAGCCATATTCCAGCCAAAAGTTTCCATTAAATTTACCTGGGTAGAGAACAAAATCCATCTGCAGTATTGGGGATTCCTCTGTGACATATATAAAATAAGGTCTATCCTTCCTTCCCAAAACTAAGAGAATAGGGTCCTTGGATAATAGACCCCATGTTGATGCCTTTTAGTGACATAGAAGTTGAATCACTGTGGTGCTAAAATGCGACTTTGGCGGTGAAAGGGTTAAATCATGTCAGATGAAAGTGCATGGTAACGTTGACCACTCGTCTGATGCTGGGTAGTGATTATTCCAGGGAACGGGAGTTCCTTGTCGTTTGTTATTGCGATAGTGATAGATAGGTTCCTGTTGAAAAAGACCAGAAGAGAACGAACGGAAGTGACAGTAAGGAACGCGTGGGACGACATGGAAAATAGAACGATGGCTTTTTGGTGAGAAAATTCAAGAGATATTATGGTAGATTCTATAAGGCGTACAATTATGATGAGAAGGTGGCAGATGTATTGTAATGAGATAACAAATAGGATGTAAACGGCTTTCACTGGCTAATATCGAAAACCATTGCATGCCTTAATATGTGATTTTGTGTTATATATGCAGCAGAATAATACCATGGCAAAACACAATGTCCCAAAGAAGTATCATACCAATATCAAACAAACGCACCTCAGCAACTCTCGCGTATTCGTCAGTACGAGTGACAACAACCAATCACTGCCCGGACCCAGTGTTCAGTGCTTCCTGGTTGAATCCAGTACCTGGCCCCAGTGATAAACCCTCCCCATCAATGGGCTCGTGCCAGACATTGTCACTGACAGAGTTTTATGGAAGAGAAACTGATGTACCCATGTCAGATTGAATGTTCTTGATAAGGATACGTTTGTGACCAGTGGTCCTGTGCAGAAGCATTATTTTGAAGGGATGGGGATACCTCGTTTGCTACTACGGGTTTGACACTAGGGTGGTAAACGGACATGGCAAGATGAGGAAGAACAAGGGGAATCGATGGAGTAGGAACACATGAACAATAGAATATCCTTGAAAGCGTTCATAAACATTAACAGCTGTGATGTCCCGATGCCCAGGTCATAGGACATAGTCATATTCCATCCATGCACACACTTTCACACACATACACACACACACACACGCACACACACACACACACACTTTCACGCACACACACACTTTCACGCACACACGCACACACACACTTTCACGCACGCACGCACGCACACACACACGCACACACACACACACGCACATACACACACACACACACACACACACACACACACGCACGTACACACACACACGCACGCACGCGCACACACACACACACACACGCGCGCACGCACGCGCACACGCACACGCACACGCACGCACGCACACACACGCACACACACACACACACACACACACACACACACACACACACACACACACACACACACACACACACACACACACAGAAGAATGCTAATTTTGGTGAAATGAATTAAGTACTTGGGAAAAGTTGTGCAAGCCATACAGATGTGTGGAAGAAAGGGGCAACAGTAATCAAACAGCTGGACGTGATTACATGTACTTCCATTTTGCTAATACTGAACCCTCTTGGTGCATATATTAATGTATAGAACATTATAATAATAGTTACATCAACTGCCAAGTTGGCATTATACCAGCGTGAAGAAACACCTCAGCTGTACCTCTCAGTGCGCAAGACAACAACCAGGCACTGCCAAGACCTTGAGTTCGGTGCTGTCCAAATGAATCAAGTACCTGGCTCGGTGATAAATCTTCGTTATCTCCGGACTCGTAATTACCCGGCCAGAGGCCGGTGTTTTGCGATTGGTGTGTGTGTGTGTGTGTGTGTGTGTGTGTGTGTGTGTGTGTGTGTGTGTGTGTGTGTGTGTGTGTGTGTGTGTGTGTGTGTGTGTCTGTGTATCGATTATCTTAAACACTACTGTTTGGACTTTGATTAAAATTGGCCGAGGGGTCGACAGCTTGAAAAGGAAGCTTCCTTTCGTTAATCAACACCGTGCTGACCTTGACCTTGAAGTTTGACCATGAAAACCGAAATTTCCTTCTTTGGGCTATGTAATTTCCCCTCAGCTTTATTTCGTGAACTAGTAAACAGAATCGCTTCAAATTTTGTGTGGTGGTGTACCATGGTGCAAGGAAGTTTGCATAAAAGTTCAGCTGTATCTCGTGAACTAGTGAACAGAATCGCTTCAAATTTTGGGCTATGTATTTTATGCGTTCTGTAAGGGTGGAAAGTGGTGTGTTTATTGGGGGGGGGGGGGGGGACATAACTCTGGCCGGGTTTTCATTGTCACAATGCCTTGCTGCCGCTCGGCGATGCACTTACAATGCGTTGCTGCCGCTCGGCGATGCCCTTGTTCACACTGATATGGAAACGAAACTGTTACTCAAGTCGAATGAAACGCTTTTGTAAATTTGAGATAAGGATGTGTGCATGGCCAGTTGTTTTGCGCAGTACATTATTTAAACGGCATGGGCACTCTCGTTTATTATTGCGGGTGTGACATTCAAAGGAAGGTTTTAACCCTTTCACCGCCAACGTAGCCGCTCGGCACCACACTGATGTAACACCTATGCCACTGATAGGCATTCAACCAGGGTCTGTTATCCAAAGAACTTTTGTTCTCAAGAACAAGAACAAGAACAACAAGAACAAAACATTTTGTGGGACACAAATGGCTAGAAAATATTGAAAGAATTTGTCTCCATCATGGTTACCGTATGCTTGTTTCACTATAGTAAAATTGTGATATCAACTTTTAACAACTTATTTATCCCGAACATCGTCATCAACCACATGTTGTAACCTATTATCATTTTGGTTACTCCGATACATAGTTAGTGACCTCCGACAGGACATCATGAACATCGTCATCAACCACATGTTGTAACCTATTATCATTTTGAGTACTCCGACAAAGGGTAAGTGACCTCCAACAAGACATCATGAACACCATCATCAACATTTTTCTCGGTACTATTTCGTTATTATCGTGTTCTCAATGCTGGGAGATAAAGATAGGTCTAATCCTGCACATGCTTGGACACGATGCCCAGTATTGCAGACGGCATGTATTAATTATTATCGTGTTCTCAATGCTGGGAGATAAAGATAGGTCTAATCCTGCACATGCTTGGACACGATGACCAGTATTGCAGACGGCATGTATTAATTATTATCGTGTTCTCATGCTGGGAGATAAAGTATATCCTCATGCTTAGACCCTAGAAGTATTAATTATTATCGTGTTCTCAATTTAAAGATGGAAATGCTTGGACACAATTAAGACGGCTGTATTAAAAAATGGATGGCGTTGAAAATAGTATTAATTAATCGTGTTCTCAATGCTGGGGGTAGGATATGTGGACAATGCCCAGTATGCAGACGGCGTTCGTGTTGATAAAGAAGGGTGTGGTGGTATTAACATGTATTAATTTAAAGGAGATAAAAAGGTCTAATCCTGCACATGCTTGGACACGATGCCCAGTATTGCAGACGGCATATATACCGTAGACTGTATACCATACCATACATACATGTATATCATAGACCCTAGAAGATGAATTTGATGGAAATGTTAAAGCTGAAAAAAAAGCGTTGAAAATATGCCTCGCGGTGGCTCGAACAACAGGGAACAAAGAAGGGCGAAGCGTCTCTCTCGCCAGCTGTTTAAAATGTGGCGCGCGCCTGAAAGTTTTGTTTTACGTCCTCTCGACCCAAGTCATATGGGCGCGCGCCTAGCGCCTCCCCTCTTTTATAGTCCTGTCGCGGGTTTAAGAGGTACTGTACGTTTTACAAGGCGAGTGAGGTTCTGGCAAATAAGTAAGCAGCAGAAACGAGACAACATATTATCATGATCAACATGTTTCGGGTTTTTAATATTCAAACCTGTTGGCACCTTTTTTTCTTTTCAGTGTTGCGACTACCCATCATAATCTGTACTATGACAAGCAACAGTCCAATGATGCTGATGGTATTATTTCAGCATCAAACACGCCGTCGTCGGTACCCCTCAGCACAGCCAAGAATTGCCCAGACTCACGTTCCGTGCTGTCAGAGTGATGCAAATGCCTACATCGTGATAATAATAACCTCGTCGGTACCCCTCAGCGCATGGGACAACAGCCAAGAACTGCCCAGACTCAAGTTCCGTGTTGTGATACAAATGCCCATATCATGATAAATAATCGTTACCGCTCGCAGCTCCTCCCGTACCAGTAAGTATCACTGACAGAGGTCTGCCTGCTGTGGCTGCAAAGCTGTAACTTTGGCCGCAGTAAGGCCGGGTTCACATTAGACGCGTAAGTTCCGTACGTACGTACGGAAAACCCTAAATAAGTGGAAGAAAGAAGGATAAAAGTTTACGCATATAGGGGAAATTCGGACACGTGCGCAAATCTTTTCCCTTCCTTGCTTCACATATTTACGGATTGCGCACGGGTTTCTGCACGGAATATCCGCTTATGTGTGTACACGTCCTAATGTTCGTAGTAAGGATCGGCCATAATTGGTGAGATGTTGTAGTAAAGCCAAAGGAATGTATGTGTGTCTGTTGTTTCTTACTATCACTGCCGGATAACAGAATGATAGAACAGCCGCTATTCCAGCGGACTGGGCTAAACAAAATGTGTTTATAATGGAGAAGCCTTACCCAGGGTACATCCCCATTCTCTTGACCAAAGGGATTTGAAGACAACAGTAACAAGTAACGTTATCTTTCACGGGGGGTGGGGTATTATTGTCCATTTCTTTGCTGGTCTTCTTGTCTTTCTGCGCGATGATTCATACTTGGAAGTGATGTTCGTTTATTATTTTAGCATTTCATTATTTAAAATGTGAATTCTAAACTTCAATGATGTATTATTTTCTTAAGAACAAAATCTTCTTGTGCCTCCTCCACCTCCTCTTCGTCTTCGTCTTCTTCTTCTTCTTCTTCTTCTTCTTCTTCTTCTTCTTCTTCTTCTTCTTCTTCTTCTTCTTCTTCTTCTTCTTCTTCTTCTTCTTCTTCTTCTTCTTTTATTCTTCTTCTTCTCGTAAAACGGAGATGTATGTTTTCTTAAGAACAAAATTTTCTTCTTCCTCCTCTGTTTCTTCTTCTTCTCTTCTTCTTCTTCTTCTTCTTCTTCTTCTTCTTCTTCTTCTTCTTCTTCTTCTTCTTCTTCTTCTTCTTCTTCTTCTTCTTCTTTTTTTCTTCTTCTTCTTCTCGTAAAACGGAGATGTATATTTTCTTAAGAACAAAATCTTCTTCTTCTTCTTCTTCTTCTCTTCTCTGTCTTCTTCTTCTTCTTCTTCTTCTTCTTCTTCTTCTTCTTCTTCTTCTTCTTCTCGTAAAACGGAGATGTAATTTTCTTAAGAACAAAATCTTCTTCTTCCTCCTCTGCCCACTTCTTCTCGTTTGCCCACTTTTTGCATTCAATCCATCGATCAATAAGCAATGAAACTTCTACTTTCTTTCTTTCTTTGTTTCTTTCCCTTCTGTTTCTTTCTAGGAAAAGGACTTTTTTTCCTTTTCGTTCCCAAACTTTTCTTTTCTGTTTCTTTCAATTCTTGTCCGTTCTTTTCTTTGCACACATGTATTTTTCTTCTCTACTTTCAGTTTGATCAGTGTGTTCTTACTCACTGTTTTCTTTTTCTATTGCACGTACTCTCTCCTTTTGAACTTCGTTGGGGGGTTTTCATGTAGGAGAATACTCAAAATACAAGGAGGGAAAAACGAAAGTTCATACATTCCAAATGCATTGGGGGAAAAAACCCAGCATCCACGCCCCTGCCCTGTAGACAAACCCCTTCTACTTATGCCCTTTTCGAGGTCCTTTGTATCTTGTTGCTGATAGTATGAATGGTGAGGGAAAGTGCATTGAGTTGCTTAGCAAGATTATGCGCTATATAAGCATTATTCATTATTATTTTAATTTTTTCCCTCTCAGATTTTTAACTTCTTTGTGAAGCGCTTAGAGCCCCGTAAGGAGAATAAGCGCTATAAAAATTGTTATTATTATTATTATCATTATTATTTATTATTATTATTATTATTGTTATTATTATGTTATTATTATTATTATTATTATTATTATTATTATTATTATTTATTATTATTATTACTATTACTATTACTATTATTATTATTATTATTATTATTATCATTATCATTATTATATTATTATTATTATTATTATTATTTATATTATTATTATTATACCTTACCTTATAATAATACCTTATTATTATTTTACCTTATTATTATTATTATTATTATTATTATTATTATTATATGAAATATTGACAAGAATTGTATGCCTTCTTCTATCACATAGGAATCCGCAGGTCTGAAAGGGACCGAGTTGAGTGCATGAAGTTTGCAGAGCCTTTGACAAAGTTATAATGAAGTTCAAAGCTGGACAACAAAAGCATGTTTCTGTTGTCAAGTCAAGAAGAAAGGGGGAAAAAAGAGAAAAGGAACAGGAAAAAAAGAAAACAAGTGCAACGCCGAGCGGCTGCAAAGTCCCCTCGCAGCATCGCCGAGATACTCCGAAATCGGAATGTGTCGGCTGTACACATACATAAAAACGCGTCAAAACAGCACGTAACTACATAAAAACGCATGAAAGCAGCACGTAACTGAATAGTTTTTTTATATATAGCCTTGGGGTTCGGACCCGTGATTTGAGCGCGCGCGATTATGCGCACACGCGCGCACAGAAAAATTCATGACAACTGTGTTATAGACCATTCATCAAGAAATGTGAAAAAAACCCGCATTGAAATACATGCAAAACCTCGCCGAGATATAAGCGATTATGTGTTTCGGGGTTTGAACCCCGTAACTGGCGCGACCTTGACCTTAATGTAAAACTAAATGCATCAGTGGATAGCTTGCATCTTGGCAAACTAGTATACCAAATTTGATGATGATAGACAGAATAGTTTTTGAGAAAAACGGACGAATAGCCGGACGGAGGCACGCCAGACGCCGCCGGACGGACCAGGACAAAAACAATAGTTCGGCTCGGGGACTAACAAAAGGTAAGCCCTACATAACGAAGGAACCTTGAATATCAACTTTGTAAACTCCACGCGTTGGGAAGCCTTAAAACAAATAAAATCGATGTTGTGTACATTCATTTCGACGGCGGAAACATTTACGCACGCACAGAGAGAGAGAGAGAGAGAGAGAGAGAGAGAGAGAGAGAGAGAGAGAGAGAGAGAGAGAGAGAGAGAGGAGAGAGAGAGAGAGAGAGAGAGAGAGAGAACTGGGAACTCGGAAATGATTTATTTGTACATTGGCCTTAGGCCACAATACAACATTGGGAGGAAGGGGAGAAGGGGCATGCCAAAATAATACGAACATTATGGACAATAACTAACAACATTATTATTTTTGTACAAAATCGAGCAAAATATCAGCCGATCAGTGAGATCGTGAATAAAATATTGATGCTGCTGCAATCTCTCTGGGAGAATGATACGTACATTTTAGAATAGTCACATTATACATTTAATAAGATTTTTTTTCAAAAATATTCTCTTACGTCTGTTGATCGCATGGAAAATGTACCTGGATAAGCTATATGCATATCGGTTGGATTTCTAGCTTTAAGTAAGCTTTTTCTTAAGCTTCAGAGAGAGAGAAGAGAGAGAGATGATTCTTGAGAGAGAGAGAGAGAGAGAGAGAGAGAGAGATGAGAGAGAGAGAGAAAGAGAGAGAGAGAGAGAGAGAGAGAGAGAGCTTGGAGAGCAAAGAGAGAAAGAGAGAGGAGAGAGAGAGAGAGAGAGAGAGAGAGAGGAGAGAGAGAGAGAGAGAGAGATCGTTTCTTCCACGCCTTGCATCATTGTGGCACATGCACTGCATCACGCGGACAATGCACTTATCACGTCACGCGGTCAATGCACTTATCACATCACGCGGACAATGCACTTATCACGTCACGCGGACAATGCACTTATCACATCACGCGGTCAATGCACTTATCACATCACGCGGACACATTGAACTGTCATTGGCCTTTCGATTATTGACGATTGTATCGGAACTGTTTATATTTCAACAAAATAACAAATGGGCGTGCCGGTGTCTATAACTTCATCGTCATGTGAAGAAATATGGAGACAGTAACGATGATGTTTTGGCATATAGGGCGTGTTGGGGGAATGTAGAGAACAAGTCATGGGCCAGAAAACTGCAGGTTTAAAGCCGTGTTCTTATGCATCAATAAGCAATACTTATAGTGCAACGTGTTATCACGCGTTTTTTTCTTCATTTTTGTCTTGAAAATGGGAGTATTTTAGAATCACAAGAAACGCCTATGTATTATTTCTATCGTATGTCTGAACGACAAGCCATACCAAAAAAACGGAACAAAACCTCTTCCAGCATCAAAGGGGCACCCTGACGGGTGAGTTATTGCAAGAAACACGTCGAGATCATCCGGAAAACACCCTTCACAGAGATCGTAACACTCACTTTGCTCTGGTGACACTATGCTAAAGCTCGTCCCAAAGATGGATAATGGAATTCAGACTCAGTAAATCACTCTTTCACTTATTTCTGACAGCACGCCGATAGGCTCGCTTCAGTTGCTCATCTGCTTACGGACTATCATCTGGAGGTTTGCGAACACATTGTTGCTGGGGTGTGCCTTTCCGACAACGGACTGTTCAGTGATTTTCACGCTTCACCCTTGAACACAACGACGGTGTACTGAGGGTCTGGAGGCGCCTAGTAGGGGTAACGCCTTTACTTGACGCGCACTGTCCAAGAGGCGGAGTTATGGCCCCGTTTGGTGGAGCTGTTCTGAGAATGGTCTCCCTAGCCTTCGGTAACGCCTAGTAACACCACAGAACTGGTAACGCTTGTATCAGCAAATTTGAACGGTTAAGGAGTATACCTGACTGGCCTCCGATACTGCTCTGAGGTGATGAGATCCCCTTCAAATTTGCTGCCTGGCTGTGCCTACACTGCAGCCTGACAGATGGGACCGATTCGGCTGTCTACCAGGAGTGACAACGCTCGCCCCCATCAGGGCAAGGGTGGTCAACGATTTCCTCCAGTTTGGCAGTCTGGAGTCAACAGAATGGATATGGCCAGCATGCAGGCAATCGGTCCAGAAACCCGATTGATAGAACCTCCGGGATGAGCTGGATGCGCGTTTCGTGCAGGAGCCAACCGCGCAAATGACACCCCCGCCTCAGTTGCCGATGCCCAGCCCCGTTAGGGCTCACAGCAGATGCTGCAGCGATTGAGTGGCAGGCGTTTAAGGCCCACAGAGGATCTTCACCACCCTGGTCAACAGACATGAGGACACGACACTTGGCTTGTTACTATATGATGATGAGTAGCTACGATTTATTTTTAAAAACATTATTGTAGGGGTTGCGTTATTTGTTGACCGTTGCTTCGAAACTAATGCAATTAAATTAAATATTTGGTACTGGTGAACACAATGATGACGGTGGCTGTTCAACGGAAGAAGAAGA
>CM065680.1:86738873-86741373 GCA_017654935.2 Phymorhynchus buccinoides | reverse complement strand
CTGAGACTGTCATTTCATGAGATTCTGTGGGCTTCTTACCCGCCCATGCGCTTTTTGTCTTCCCCTATGTGTCTTTAAATGTCTATTTCTTTCTCACACTATTTCACTCGCTTTCTCTGTGTGTTTGTGTGTGTGGTGTTTTTTCTCTTTGCCTTTCGCTGTCTCAATCTCTTTCTTTATATGTGTGTGCGTGCGTGCGTGCGTGCGTGTCAAGTCAAGTCAAAATGATCTTTATTACGACTGGCTGGGAGGTCACGGGTTCGAATCCCATCAGAGGCGAGGGCGTTTTCGGTCCTGGACCGACTCCTACCCAGAGTGAGTGGATATGGGCTCAATGGGAAGACTGAAACCACACAATCGAGCTTCATCCGCTTAACGGATGCGATTATGAGAGTGTTGCTCTTATTTCAAGACTAACACTGCAGGTGTCTGTAGTTCTCGGGCCTGGTTAGCGCCGGGATATCATTATGAAAGGAAGCGTAGAATACAGCCCTGTCATGTAGTCTCAGACCAATGCAGAACTCCATAGCATTATCATCATCATCATAGTCATCCGCCTCATTTCCATCAAACATTAAAAAGAAAAATGTCTCAAATTCTGTGGCTTTGTATGCCCTGCTCTCACGGCGACCTCAGTTTTGGTTTCCAATCCAGGCTATGCCTTGGTGCGTTCGGGTCAAAGTCATGGGGATCAGTGTGTTCTGTCGGTGGACGGTCGTGGTGGCGCCCTCGGAGGAGGACCTCACTCACGCTGGCTCCGCGTCTCTGTGTGCTCAAGCTCCAAGAAAGTTATGACATGTATTTACAATGACAACAAAGAAACACAGGACATTGCTCTTAGCAAATGTCATCTGAGTTTGATTTATATCCGTACATACTTTTAATGTTGTTTTTGTAGCATGACCTTTGTATCTGGAATTAGTCTTCGGTATTCTAATGCTGTATGGTGAATAGTTAGAACATATCGAATGACTTCTCTCCGTTGCCCCACCCTAGTACTGTAATACCAGAAAGGTCAGGGAAAAGTACATGTATGGTCAGATCCCTATTCTGAAAAAAAACACCTCTGGAAAAATATGACTTTCTTCGATTTGCTTTGTGGAAAGAAGATTCCAGACCTATTTTTAGGTGTATAGGAGGTAGTAGTAGTAGTAGTAGTAGTAGTAGTAGTAGTAGTAGTAGTAGTAGTAGTAGTAGTAGTAGTAGTAGTAGTAGTAGTAGTAGTAGTAGTGATGGTAGTGGTGATGGTGGTAGTAGCAGCAGCAGCAGCAGCAGCAGCAGTAGTAGTAGTAGTAGTAGTTGTAGAAGAAGTGCGTGTGTGTGTGTGTGTTTGTGAATAGTGTTCTCACTCTAAGTGGTTTAATCTCGTAACGTGATCGTTTCCTATTGTCTGAATGTGTAATTATGTGAGTTGTGTTTGTCACTAAAGATTCATGGTTTTCGTGTACCTGGCTGAAGTATGTTCACCCAAGTTTGGGAGACGTTTGTATGCAAAATGTTAAGTGAATAAAATTAGAGTTTGACTGGACACCAAAGCATTCACGTCGTCATTTGAATGGCTCTATTCCTAATAGCTTAGACTTCTACAGTAGTAGTAGTAGTAGTAGTAGTAGTAGTAGTAGTAGTAGTAGTAGTAGTAGTAGTAGTAGTAGTAGTAGTAGTAGTAGTAGTAGTAGTAGTAGTAGTAGTAGTAGTAGTAGTAGTAGTAGTAGTAGTAGTAGTAGTAGTAGTAGTAGTAGTAGTAGTAGTAGTAGTAGTAGTAGTAGTAGTAGTAGTAGTAGTAGTAGTAGTAGTAGTAGTAGTAGTAGTAGTAGTAGTAGTAGTAGTAGTATAGTAGTAGTAGTAGCGTCTCTGTGAAAGTTTAGTAGTTGTAGTCCCAGTAGTGGTAGAGCGCGTAGTAGCAGTAGAGGTAGTACTAGTAGTAGTAGTAGTAGTAGTAGTAGCAGTAGTAGTATAGTTTAGTGTGTACTGATAGTAGGAAGTAGTAGTAGGGGTAGGGTAGTAGTAGTAGTAGTAGTAGTTAGTAGTAGTAGTAGACCAAGTAGTAGTAGTAGTAGTAGTAAGTAGTAGTAGTAGTCGTTGCCAGTAGTAGTAGTATAGTAGGAGTAGTTAGTAGTAAGTAGTAGTAGTAGTAGTAGTAGTAGTAATAGCAGTGCAGGTAGTATAGTAGTAGGTACTTTATAGTCACAGAGGCGTCTCTGTGAAATTCGGGTTGCTCCCACCTGGAGAGCGCGTCGCATCCAGAGGCGAACTACCCATTTATTGTTTTGCATGCGATTTTTAGTGACTGATGAGGAAGGAAAGGGAGGGGTACATTTTGACCAAATCACAACTTTTTCGTTGCCACTGGGTTTAACGTGTATTAAGTGCATGGGCACAGGATCGAATCGTGTCATCCGAAAGACTCCACGTTCAGACCGTAAGGCCTAGTGCAAAGTGAGAGGGAAAAGTAGTCGAACTCGGGTTTAGTATAGTAGTAGTAGTAGTAGTAGTAGTACGA
>CM065680.1:86716373-86721373 GCA_017654935.2 Phymorhynchus buccinoides | reverse complement strand
CACCTCCGCACGTTCAGGTCGCAGGTTCAGGAGGCTGCAAACTTGGTCATTGACACGCTCACACATACCAGGATAGATTTCCACTGGAGAACACAGCAGCAAATTACTTCTAAAATAACCACGAAGAGGAGGTAACCAACAGCAACAGCCAGGTTAGAATAACTGTCATTTTCTGTCCCGGTTTAGTGGTCTTCAGGGTCAGCCACACGTCGGCTAAAATCGCACGACTGTACCATACGATTTGATCACGTGGTCTCCCAGAACAAATGTGAATCGCGCTTCGAGCTCGTACAGTCGTGCGATTTAACCTGACGTGTGGCTGGCCCTTAAGTACATGTCCAGAACTGCTAATACGCTGACTGATGAGAAGACAATATCTTAAAAGAACGCAAACCTTGGTGTGTGTTGTGTCTGTGGTTCTGTACCTGTAAATGTGTGTGAGTTTAATAAAAGTAGAGCTGAGAACCGGTTAAAAAATCCGAACCGGTTTCAAACCGGTTTTCCCTCTTCGAACCGGTTTACCAAACCGGTTTTTAACCAGTACTCGCATCACTAGTTTGACCTATGCAAACATATTTATTTGTCGGAATATTCACACACACGCACGCACGCGCACACACACACACAATAAAGAAACTTACGACTTATGACACACACACACACTCAACTCAACACTCAGTCAAAGTCAAAGCCATACACCACCACAAACCAGAAACAGCTACTCTTGGTTTACAAACACCCAATCTGCGCTGAGAATCAGTGTTCTTCGAAAATAATGCGTTCTTCCAAGAAAAACTTACTTTCAGTTTGCAGTTAAAAAAAACCGGTTCACAGCAACTCGAATCGGTTTTTTTAACCGCAAACATTTAGCACCGGTGTTTCGGTTCAAACCGGTTTTCCCCCCCACCTCTAAATAAAAGTGTCCTTGTTGACGTCTTTTTGCGTGTGTATGTGCGTGTTGTGTTTGTGGTGTGTGCGTGCCTGCACGTGCGTGTGTGTGCATGTTCGTGTGTGCGTGTGTGCGTATGTGCGCGCGCGCATCTGTGCACGCACATATGCGCACTTATACATACAAAGATCAATTTCCATTGAACAACAGCGTTGTAAATTGTCTTTTAAATAATCACAAAGAGAAGGTATAAGCTTATAACATCAACAGTCACCCGTAAATCACCAGAACTGCTAACGAGCTGACTGCTAATGGGTAAGTCGTCAGCATCAGGCCAGAAGAAGACCAAGACTAGGTGGCTATAATTTGTAGAACTTTTTCCACGACATCAGTCCTAATTGCTGATCAGGCTTTGGTAAGTTGGAGTTGGAGTTGGAGATGGAGTTCACGGCAACCTTTTGCGTTATTTATATAGCGAAATACATGGTTTAAAAAAAATTCAAACTGTGTGGTGTTTTTTTAAAGTTTTTTTTGGGTTGCTTAAGTAACGTTAACCCTTTCACCGCCAGCCATCTTTGAGCCAAAAATGTCCATTAAATTTGCTTGGCTACAGAAACAGATTCCATCTGCAAAATTGTGGGATTTCTCTGTGGCACATTTAGAAAAAGGTCAATCCTTACTGCCCAAATTAAAGAACTCAATATCATTGAAAAACATACCCTGATTTCATGAGTTTTAATGACCATGGGTGTTAAATCATTGTGGTGTAAAATGCGACATTGGCGGTAAAAGGGTGTGGTTTTATTTAAATAGATAAGTTAATAAAGAAAGAAAGAAAGAAAGAAATAAGGGGATACAATTGTTATTATCTGTGGGAAGAAACACGTAAATGTGCATTGTAGTGTCTGCCTCTTTCTCTGTTTGAAAACCAATCTTTACTAGTCAGTTTCTCTGCTTATATATCTCAGTCTCTGTCTCTGTATGGGAATCACAAACATTTATGAATAACGATTGCCGGTATTGTCAATGTTTTTAAAACTTTGAAAAATAATGTTGAAAACGAATGATTGGAATCATTACAACACAGTAATAAATGTGTAAGTTTAAGAGTGAAAACTTATCAGTCAATTACCATACACGTATGCAACTTTATTAATCAACTTTACATGTAATAATCATTCTCTACCTGTTGAAACAGGCCGTAAAAATGGTACCCCGAGATCGGAAAGAACCTGTAGAAAATGCACTAGAAATACTGTAGGTGATGAGTATCATTTTATAATGGAGCGTTCATATTTTTTTCCGATTTACGAAAGAAAATGCTCCCTAACAGAGTACTTTATCCCAGATCTGCGTTTTGTTTTGGTAATTTATTTTCTGCTAATAAAGATATTTTACTAAAACAATAAACACATTCATTAAAGCATGCCATGTTGTATAAGTTTGAATCTTATGTTTGTTTAAAGTTGAAGCTTAATGAAATCACCCATGCCCCGATAGGGGTGAAAGATGCGTGCGTACGTGTGTGTGTGTGTGTGTGTGTGTGTGTGTGTGTGTGTGTGTGTGTGTGTGTGTGTGTGTGTGTGTGTGTGTGTGTGTGTGTGTGTGTGCGTGTGCGTGTGCGCGTGTGTGTGTGTGTGTGTGTGTGTGTGTGTGTGTGTGTGTGTGTGTGTGTGTGTGTGTGCTTGCTTGCTTGCTTGTGTGCGCGCGTAAAGAAAACAATACAACACACAGAAAATGATGGAACCTTTACCAATGATTTAAAGTTACCAGTAGCTCTAGTGTATCATAAACGTACATGTCTGGGGAAGACAATGGTTCTTGGTAAGTTCATCGGAAGGTTACCTCTGTACAAGTAGCGTTGAACGTTCACTGAACCCAACAACATAATTATCATAGCCGTTATTGTCTTCATCCTATATAATGATGGATCCAACGCAATATATCTTCGGAATTAAAAACAAAATCCACCGATATTTTACCGGAAAGTACATACTAAAGCTCACAAATGACGTTCGCCGTGAGGCTTACGCTTTTATTACAGGATATTTTGTTAACACCTCGGGGATTACTTACCCTCTCTCATTACACACCTCATTATATACCTCATTATATACCATCATTATATACCTTTATCTGTCTTTACTGGTTCACCGGACTATTTGAATTATTGTTAAAGCAATATGATTTTTTTTTAAACCGCGGGCTTCCATCTATCATGGGGGGGGGGTTACGGAGAGGAGCCCAGCAGCCTCCTAAAGTCCAACCGCACGTCCATGTCGTAGGAAACGGGCCGCAACGGCTTAGGCTGGCTTACGCGGATAGGGCCCTCCCGTGGGCATAACGGGGGCTCTTTCCGTAGAAATAGTTCCTCCATCTTCTGGAAGTTCTATGCTAGTAGCTTCCCCTACTCTATCACTTTATTTTACTCTGCCGTTTTTTTCTTTCTTTTACATTCTGGCATCTACTTCTTTCTGCGTTATTGGTCCATTCTCCTGCCTTTTTGTTTGTGGCACAAGCCACAAACCTATAACTCACTTTGTCGGTCTGTCTGTCGGTCGGTCCAAAATTGTCGCACATTTCGCAAAATTGTCGCACATATTTTAAAGGAGAAAAAAATACTTGGACCTAAAGTAACATTTCAGTTGTCATATCTACATATCTACAGTCCTTACGTATAGAAAGAATTATATACTGAACAGAGCACATGAATCGTCATTTTAAAGCGTAGACAATAATAAACATACGTAATACAGACACTGCAACAGACACGACGAGTATGCAGTGCTTCTTTCGATGAGTATAAGTAGGATAAATAGTTTTAAATGTTTTCCAAAAGATATAAAAAGTTACGAAATGGTGCAGAGATAACATTCTGGTTTACATATTAAAATTATTGAAAAGCCATGGGAAGCGACTCATTGTATATAATGATTGCAGTGGTAAAAATAGACCGCACTTCAAATCGAGGCTGCTCTTTAAAATGTTTCGTTTTCAATTGTCGCACGCCACAAACGATTGCGAATCCGCGCTTGTTTTTCTATAAAACCCTTCCACATCTTTTCTTTTTACAATTTATAACATAACAGTTGTTTTCATTGTTCACTGGCTTCCCGACGCGAGACCTTATGTGGGCACCTGTTGTCCATTCTGCAGTGCATCTTCCTATTTATTATGGCCTTTTTATATATTTTAGCTTAGTAGTATGTGTTTGTTATCCTTCTTTACTGTTTTTTTTAAATATCTGGACTCGATAAATAGAGCAGAATGGCTTACGTTTCCAGCACTGTCTGGAATGATGAGCTATAGAGTACGTGACGATGAAGGCGTCATGTTATGAATTGTACTATATGTGTTTATGTTTTCAGGTGTTGGACGTTGTTTTTGTTTGTAGATACATGTGGGAAGTCACGCACGCACACGCACACACGCACACGCACCACACACACACACACACACACACACACACACAACACACACAACACACACACCACACACACACACACACACACACACACACACACACACACACACACACACACACCAACATAAATAATTTTAAAAATCCCAGTCTTCCG
The DNA here is from genome assembly GCA_017654935.2 of Phymorhynchus buccinoides. Lineage (NCBI taxonomy): Eukaryota > Metazoa > Mollusca > Gastropoda > Neogastropoda > Raphitomidae > Phymorhynchus > Phymorhynchus buccinoides. The sequence continues at coordinate 86,716,906 of CM065680.1, read as the reverse complement.
CACTCACATCCACAAACACACACCCCCCCGCATACCCCCCCCCCCCCCACACACACACACACACCCTCCCCTTACGCCAACAACCTATGCACACACACACAAACACATACATGCATACAATGTTCTTATATTATCCACATGTACATGTATATCAGTTCACATAAATGTAAGGGAGAGAGAGAGAGAGAGAGAGAGAGAGAGAGAGAGAGAGAGAGAGAGAGAGAGAGAGAGAGAGAGAGAGAGAGAGAGAGAGAGAGAGAGAGGGAGAGAGAGAGGAAAGAAGAAGAGAGAGAGAGAGAGAGAGAGAGAGAGAGAGAGAGAGAGAGAGAGAGAGAGAGAGAGAGAGAGAGAGAGAGAGAGAGAGATAGAGAGAGAGAGGAGAGAGAGAGAGAGACTAACAATTAATTAACTGACAACTGTATATATCTTCATGTGGGTGTATATAATATAATAGGCACGATCGCGTACAAAGCCTTCACGAAAGAAATATCTCATTACACCGAAACCACGCACAGTAAGTAAGGCAAAAGAAA
>CM065680.1:86698873-86706373 GCA_017654935.2 Phymorhynchus buccinoides | reverse complement strand
GCCCTTGCACGCACGCACAAATGTGTGCATGCGTGTGTTTGCGCGCGCACGTGTGTGTGTGGTTTTTCTATGCTTCAAGGTCTCAATGGCTTGTCGCATACCCACCCGCCCAGTGGTGTCCAACGTAACACAGTTACAACGATTCTTCCATTTCCCCCAGGGGTAGGACACTGTCGCCTGTTTCCCATCGTGGCAGGTTGTCCCCGTGGAACAATTACAAGATGGAGTGATTCTTTGCCTGCAGGGGGCAGGGGCATTGTCCGTCACTATTATAAGGGATGTGGGATGCCAAGGAGTGTGTGTGTGTGTGTGTGTGTGTGTGTGTGTGTGTGTGTGTGTGTGTGTGTGTGTGTGTGTGTGTGGTTTGTGTGTACGCGCGTGTGTGTATCTCTGTGTGTTTGTGTGTGTGTGTGTGTGTGTCTGTGTGTGCGTGTGTGTGCGTGCGTGCGCGTGTACGTGCGTGTGTGGGATGTCCTGTGGTTTGATGTGTTGTGTATGTGTGTGTGAGCGCGCGATGTATGTGTGTGTGTGTGTGTGTGTGTTTGTGTGTGAGAGAGAAAGAACAATGAACAATGAACAAATTGTTTAATGATTAAGCCTTTGGCCCATATCACTGGAGGTGAGAGATTTTAAAAAAACAAAAAGGAAAATATTGTAGTTGTCATAAATAAGAATGACATAATACATAAAGACACGAGAGAGAGAGAGAGAGAGAGAGAGAGAGAGAGAGAGAGAGAGAGAGAGAGAGAGAGAGAGAGAGAGAGAGAGAGAGAGAGAGAGAGAGAGAGAGAGAGAGAGAGAGAGAGAGAGAGAGAAAGAGACAGAGAGACAGAGAGACAGAGAGACAGAGAGACAGAGACACACACAGAGAGAAAATGACAGATGACAAAGAACTTGTTGTCATGAGAAAGAAAGAATCAGAGACAGAGAAAAAGAAAGAGAGTTCCTAGAGGTGAGAGAGAGAGATAGTGCGTGCGTGCGTGTGTGTGTGTGTGTGTGTGTGTGTGTGTGTGTGTGTGTGTGTGTGTGTGTGTGTGTGTGTGTGTGTGTGTGTGTGTGTGTGTGTGTGTGTGTGTGTGTGTATGTGTGTGTGTGTATGTATGTGCGTGTGCGTGCGTGTGTTCGCGGGCGTTTGTGTGCGTGTATGTGTTTGTGTCCGTGCGTGTGTACGCCCGTACGTGCTATGCTAGGAAATTGTGTGTGGGTTGTAGTAAGAAACTTGCAGAGTGTGCGCATGATGAATTGTGATACAGAAATAAGATCTGAAGGGCGGTGGTTAAACAAAACAACTAAGCTTCCCCGCATGCTTTCCATGTACGCATTTGCTATATTGCGTGTGTGTTCACGCGCGCGTGCATAAGTTTATGTGCACGCACGTGATCGTGAATACATACGCGAACACACAAAAACTGTGCCATGCATAAAATACACCATGCCTCAGGTTTAACGTCACAGAAAGTTTTAGTTTTGATAACCAACATAAGATTTAGCTTGGACTTCGTTTTTATTTTTTATTTTAACCCTTTCACCGCCAAAGCCGCATATTAGCACCACAGTGATTTAACACCAATGTCACTAAACGGCATCAAATTGGGGTCTATTATTCAAAGACCTTAGTTTTGGGAAGTAAGGATAGACCTTATCTTATATATGTCACAGAAGAATCCCCAATGTTGCGGATGGATTTTGTTCTCTACCCAGGTAAATTTAAAGGACCATTTTGGCTCAAATATGGCTGGTGGTGAAAGGTTTAACCCTTTCACCGCCAAAGTCGCATTTTAGCACCACAGTGATTTAACACCTATGTCACTAAAATGCATCAAATTGGGGTCTATTATCCACAGACCCCATTGTCTTAAGTTTTGGGAAGGAAGGATAGACCGTATCTTACAATTATGTCACAGAAGAATCCCCAATGTTGCGGACGGATTTTGTTCTCTACCCAGGTAAATTTAAAGGACCGTTTTGGCTCAAATATGGCTGGTGGTTAATGGGTTAAGCAAAGCACACTAGAGAAGGTACCGAGATAGCGTTTGTTGTTTGATAACTCATGCAATGTGACTGTGTGTTTCCTAGAAAACACGTGAAGCGCTAGCGGAAGCCGAGACTCCATCAAGTTTGACACGCTCACGCAACTTCCGCATTCTCTCTACAGACCCCCGCTACTCGATCTCCGACCTCACGTCAAGTCTGGCCCTCTCCTCTTCCCTCCTCTTCCCTCCTCTTCCCTAGCACACGATCCTGTCTTTGGCCCATCCCTCCACGTTTGTCGCTATCTGTCGATGTCCTCCTAACACAATTATTCAATACTAACTTCGTTTGTTTTCAATGGCACGCAAGGACGTGTTGCGTTTAAACAAAACAACCCAAAAAACAATTTGGAGTCGTATTAGGAGAACACGAACAGCCCGAAACGGACAAACTTAATCAAATGCGGGCTGCCAGAGGTTTTAATTAATAAGCTGATGGAAGTCCCTGGCTCTACAGCATGGAATATGTATTTCAATTTAATTTTGACTTTCATTCAACTGTCTTCAAATACACACACACACAAATACACACACGCGCGCGCAACACACACACACACACACACACACACACACACACACACACACACACACACACACACACACACACACACACACACACACACACACACACACACACACACACGTGCCCGCGTGCGTGCAAGGGCCTTTTCTGGAATAATTATTGACTGTGACCAAGAAGAGCCCATATTCTGATGGTTGGAAAGTAATCCAAAAGAGAAGCACGGTTGTGAGCTCGAACCTCAGTGGAGATGGTTGAGATTGTATGTGCTTACCACTCAGTAAAGCATTACATAATTTGTTTACATTTTTAAAAGTTGCAATATTATTTGCACATATTAATTTGTACACGTTTGAGGTCTATAAACTCTGATAAATGCACTTAACATAAACAGCATGGGTCACTTTGTCCTTTGTTTATATTCTTGTGTTTGCAAACATTTTCTTGAAGGAGCCATTGTGGAGGCCGGATGGGGTTTATGGGCAAATGAGATGTAAAACAAATGTCATGAATGTAACCATGTTATCTCTGAAGGAATAGTATTTTTTGGTATTTTGGTATTTTATTGTCACAGAAACCCGTCTCTGTGAAATTCGGGTTGCTCCCACCAGGAGAGCTCGTCGCTCTAGTACAGCGCCACCCATTTTGTGCATGCTATGCGAGTTTGTGCCATCCATCTCACCAGCACAACACGGCCTACTCCTACCGAATAGTGGAATTGGTTTTAACGTGTGCGCAAGATATTGTGCGAGCGTTCGCACACGGGGACCTCGGTTTAAAGACACACTGACGCACCACGATTAAGTCCCTTGGGGTTTTTGTAGGTAGCTGTGACCCACATACAAATGTCCCCAACTTCAATTTGAGGCTGCTCTTTAAAAGTATGTTTCGTTTTGAATTTGGTGGCATTTCTATGGGAGTCAAAGCCGCCTTGGCATAAGGCTGTGTCAGACCAGTTGACATAAGCTAGAACACCAAGGCTACATCAAGATGTTATTTTTTATATAATAATGCGGGGATTGTCTTAAGCCATGGCAAGCTCCTAGCATAACTTCATCAGTCCAAAATCCTCGGAGTGTGGCTGCCCACTTGGCGGGGTAATCACAAACGGTCACACACGTAATGTTCTCATCCCCAGCTGGTGCATTTGTACCATAGTGTTCAATTGCTTCGGCTTTTGGGATGATCCCTGGAGTCTTTGAGCCAGTGAACGACAACGACAACAACAACATGGGAGTCAAACCTGGTCAAAACAAGATTTCTTACCAGTTATAAGGGGGGAAACACGTGAAACCCGTGATTTTGACACGTGATCTGGTGGATCTTTAGCCCTTTCACCGCCAGCCATATTTCAGCCATACATGTCCATTAAAATTACCTAGGTAGAGAACAAACTCCATCTCCAGTATTGGGGATTTTTCTGTGACATATATAAAATAAGGTCTATCCTTACTTCCCCAAAACGAAGACAATAGGGTCTTTGGATAATGGATACTAGACCCCAATTTGATGCCTTTTAGTGACACAGGTGTTATATCACTGTGGTGCTAAAAGCGACTTTGGCGGTGAAAGGGTTAAGGTCTCATCCGAAGGACCAGGAAACAGGAGTAAAGTATCGTTCCTAAGGACTCAACGTCATGAACGGGGCTGGGCTCCAACCAGCGCACTCGCAAACCCCTTTGGGTTGCTAGCGGCGACTCTAACCAACTACGCCACGGCGTCTCAGTGTTATCAGTTTCAGGTAAAGGTGATTGCCTTTTTTTGTTTTTTAAGCCTCAACTCAAAATCTAATGACCAATGCTGCGATTATCGTTAGCCTTGGACATTTTAAAAGTGACAGGTCTGGTCAGACTCTCTTAACTGCTATTTAAAATGTGCTGTTGTATAGTCTAATACTAGACTATTGGCCATTGCAACTAGGGTTATTAACGCCCTTGACGGCAAGATTGTTGATCCGTATCCAAAAGGGCATTCACTCTTGCAAAAGGCAGCCATTAAGTGGCCTCACATAGGGTTATTGGCGAGAGTTATTCCCTTGTTTGGTCAGTACTCAACCATCTTCCCCCACCCACCAAGGGCATTCACTCTGGCAAAAGGTGTTATTTGCAGTGGCCAATAGGTCACCTGGGACGACATGATAAAAGATAATAACATCTAGTCTCATTTTAGCATCCTTTTGATTAAATACCGCTCAGTCACTTTGATTTAAACACATTGAAATGGAAGGGGCAGGGTAGGGTAATGGGGCGGGGCGGGAGGAAGCAATATGTCACGAGGGAGTAATCTTTAGTTGCCAAGTAACGCGTCACTTGTATTTGTTCACTTTTCACCGCAAACAGTAAGATCATTCTTTTTTTGTCCGCTAACCAGTATCATCCCATATTTAAAATCTATTAATTCCGTATCAATTCATATTGTCTCTCTTAATTAAGTTGGAGGCTTTGGTTTTGGGATCCGTGTGGAGTGCGAATAATCATGATTGTGATTACGAGGTAGGGAGAGGGTTGAGAGTACAGAGACAGCTTGATATTATCAGTTTATATTCTCCCCAAACACTGCGTGCCATGCCCGGGCTGCACGTACTTGTCAACAGATGATATATAGGTGATCCGGGAACGAAGCAACCCGAAACAAACAAAAGATATTTTGGCTGGGAAGCTGGTCGGTGAGACAGATAATATTATTCTTTTTATTATTACGGGTAGGATGGGTAGAAATTTTGCCAAGGTTATTTGTTGGTCTAGATATTACTGGGACCAGTGTCAAATTAAATATTAGGCTGGAGATGGGGGGGGGGGGGGGGGGGGTGCTTGAGGTAGTGGAAGAGGGGGGGGGGGGGGTGTAAACAAATTTGACCGACATTAAATATTGGTGGATCCTGGTGTGCTACATAATTCGTTGCAGATTTGATCACAATCAAAAGGGTGAATACACGTTTCGGTGTAGTGTGGTGTGGTGATTATACATATAGGCGTATTTGCGCCTATTGTGTGTGTGTGTGTGTGTGTGTGTGTGTGTGTGTGTGTGTGTGTGTGTGTGTGTGTGTGTGTGTGTGTGAGACGAGAGAGAGAGAGAGAGAGAGAGAGAGAGAGAGAGAGAGAGAGAGAGAGAGTGTGTGTGTGTGCGTGTGCGTGTGCGCGCGCGCGCATGTGCGTGCGCGCTATTACTCCTGCTGCCACTATTAATGTTGCTCTTCCTGTTGTTGTTGCTGCTACTATACAACTAATACTGTTTCTGCTGTTGCTGCTGTTGTTGTTGATGCTGCTTTTGCTCCTACAACTACTGCTGCTGCTGCTGATACTACTACTACTACTACTACTACTACTACTACTACTACTACTACTACTACTACTACTACTACTACTACTACTACTACTACTACTACTACTACTACTACTACTACTGCTGCTACTACTACTACTACTACTACTACTACTACTACTACTACTACTACTACTACTACTACTACTACTACTACTACTACTACTACTACTACTATTGAAGCAATCACAACTACTACTGCTACTACCACCACTACTACTACTACCACCACTACTACTACTATGCTTCTTATGTGATCGTGGTGATTATGCTGCCGCTGTTAATAAAAGACAACATGTACATGTATATGTGTATTTTATGAAGTTTTGCCAGATCGTTAATGGAGCATAATAACAAGGGAGGCAAGACACTCACGTTCTCGACAACGGACACGCCACTTATAGTACCACTGTTTACATTTCCCCATCTCCTGATTTAGCTACTGAGAGAAGAAGGAAAGAAAAGACTTCAAAAAGGTTTGTTTAAAACGGGGCTGTATCTACCCGGTGGCTCCAGATTGCTTTAGGCTGATGATGTCGGTGATAGGTTGTGTTTATGTAAACCTTGCTCTGTTTAATTTCTCTCTTTAGGCTCGGTGTCCATCTGTGTTCTACCGAGGACCCAGCATGTTTGACAATCGTGTGACAGGTAGCACACGCCTGGTTGCTTTTGACTTGCTGACAGGTTATGCACACAAGCAGGTCTGCTTCTTTTGGTCTCTCTCTCTCTCTCTCTCTCTCTCTCTCTCTCTCTCTCTCTCTCTCTCTCTCTCTCTCTCTCTCTCTCTCTCTCTCTCTCTCTCTCTCTCTCTCTCCCCCTCTCAAAACCATTAGAAAAGCATTTAAAAAATATGATCCAATCCCACTTTGATGAACATAATTTACTTCATCCAAACCAAAGCGGATTCAGAAAAAATCATTCTTGTCACACTGCACTTTCAAACCTCATAGAGCAATGGCACTCAAACATAAATAATGATCTTATCACTGGGGCAGTATTTGTTGACTTTGCCAAAGCGTTTGATACCATTGACCATAATCTCCTTATACAAAAACTAAAATTATATTATTTATCGCAAGAGTCAATTAATCTTATATCATCCTTTCTAACTAACAGACAGCAAGTAGTTTTTCAGGACTGTAAACATTCTTCACTTAAATCCATGATGTATGGTGTCCCCCAAGGGTCAGTCCTGGGGCCAGTCTTATTTTCTGTCTATATAAATGATCTTCCTGTACATGTCTCATCCGATTGTGAACTGTTTGCTGATGATAGTACACTTCATAACAAAAATAAGAACACAGACTTAGTTCTAACCGATATACAAAACGACCTTGCAAAACTAGAGACATGGAGTGACCTAAATCATATGGCTCTACATCCTCTGAAATCTAAGTTTATGATCATTGCAACTCGACAAAAACGCCAAAATATTAAATCTGACTTGAACAAAATTAAATTACACGATAATGTTCTAGAGGAGGTTGACTCACATAAACTGCTTGGTCTAACAATTGACAACAACCTTTCTTGGTCCTTTCACGTTTCTACGCTCATTCGTAAACTGTCTAGAAAAGTATTCCAATTAAGCAGAATAAAACATTTTCGTGATCAACATACTAGAAAATT
>CM065680.1:86668873-86678873 GCA_017654935.2 Phymorhynchus buccinoides | reverse complement strand
TAAATCACTTTGTACACAATCATTATATTAAAAGGCATCTGTCCGTCCGTGTGTGTGTGTGTGTGTGTGGAACACAAAACGGGCCTTATAACTCCGCCATTTTTTTTCGACCGAATCGCTTCAAATTTGCTATGAGCCCTAGCGTGGCGATGGCAACGGCAACCAAGGCGGCCATGTCATTTGCGCGGTTTGGCAAATGCGCGAAACGCCTATCCACCGGCCTCTCGGCGCCCGTATCTCCGGTATTTCTCCGGAATTTGGAAGGTAGATGACCGGGGACAGTGACTATCTGTGTGCCAAACTGGAAGCGAAACGATTTATAAATGCGCGCAATATGCGCCGCTTCACCTTTTCACAAACCGCGGCGAAACGAGACCCGACATTGACTCGCAATTTGGAACGTGCATGACCAGTGATAGTGACTATCTTGGTGCAACATTTCAACAGTATCCATCCATAAACACGCGCGATATGAGCCAATGTACATTTGCGTGGACCTGGCATTTCAAGACGTCCACAACAAACAGTTTACACAGAAATAACTCAGTACTGCGCGCGCGCGAGCAAGAAAAGGGTTGGAGAGCGGAGATTACTTTAGCGAGGTACAATATCCCGCTATTCACCTAGTGAGAGTGGAGATTACTTTAGCGAGGTACAATATCCCGCTATTCACCTAGTGAGAGCGGAGATTACTTTAGCGAGGGACTAGGGTGGAACGGGATGAGAGAAGAAGATGGAAGGAGGGAGAGAGACAAAAGTAATAATATTATATTTCGCGGACCCGGCGAAACCGGTACTCAGCGTTACCGGTACTAGGCGTTGCGCTAGTTACTTTAATTTGTCGTGAGTATTCGTATGTAAATACCAAGCAATTTTGTCTAAACTGTTTGTACACTCTGCTTTCATTGTGTCATATCCACATCATGTTCACTTCATATTTTGAAGATTTTGACATATTAGTTGTTGCCTTTGTTATGTATATTTGTTCGACACCCCCCCCCCCCCCTCCCACACACACACACACACCCCACCTCACCCTGACGTTCGTTGCTATGTCTCTTTATGTCTGTAATCACTCTATCATTGCAAACGTTGTAAATGTTATTATATGTATTTGTTAGTAACCCCCTCCCCCTCCCCCACCCAACCCAATGTACCTTCCTGTGTCTCTTTGTGCTTTGTAATCACCATAATATATTTGACGTTATGTTTACACCCACCCACCTCCCTACTTGATACGGGCAGAAAAGGCCTACTCAATAAAAGCTTTGGATTGGATTGGATCTCTCTCTCTCTCTCTCTCTCTCTCTCTCTCTCTCTCTCTCTCTCTCTCTCTCTCTCTCGGTCTCTCTCTCTCACTCTCTCTCTCTCTCTCTCTCTCTCTCTATTTCTCTATATATATATATTTTATCTCTCTCTCACTCTCTCACTCTCACTCTCTCTCTCTTTCTCTTTCTCTGTTTATCTGTCTCTGTCTGAATCTCTCTCTCTCTCTCTCTCTCTCTCTCTCTCTCTCTCTCTCTCTCTCTCTCTCTCTCTCTCTCTCTCTCTCTCTCTCTCTCTCTCTATCTCTCTCTCTCTCTCTCTCTTCTCTCTCTCTCTCTCTCTCTCTCTCTCTCTCTCTCTCTTTCTCTATTTATCTCTCTCTCTCTCTATCTCTCTCACTCTCTCACTCTCTCTCTCTTTCTCTTTCTCTGTTTATCTGTCTCTCTCTGTCGGAATCTCTCTCTCTCTCTCTCTCTCTCTCTCTCTCTCTGACATCTCGGTCTCTCTCTCTCTTCTCTCTCTCCTCTCTCTCCTCTCTCTCTCTCTCTCTCTCTCCTCTCTCTCTCTCTCCTCTCTGACCAGAAAACAACTGTCATTAGTCTTTTGTGTGCCACGCAGAACCCCAAACAAAATGGTTTATGAAGAATGTGGCCGTTATCCACTTTATATCAATTCATATGTTGCATTGTATTCGTTATTGGTTAAGGGTTTTACAAATGAACTTTGAAAGGCTTCCACACAAAGCGTATTTGATGCTCGTAGAATTAGATAAATCAGGTAAACAATGCTGGGCTTCAAAGGTAAGGGGAATTTTTGTGTTTGACAGGTTTTGGTTTTGTGTGGTATCAGCAAGGGGTTGGGCAAGTAAAAATGTTCTTGACTGAATTTAAACAAAGACTTATTGATATGTACATTCAAGAATGGACAGGTTCAATCAGAGATAGTGATAGATATGATAGCTATAGAACTTTTAAAAATGTATTTGAAAAGGAAAGATATCTTCTTGACATGGATACCTATTGCTTCCGCGTTGCTATTACTCAAGTAAGATTAAACGCTCTCCCACTTAACAACAATCTTCATCGCTATAACAACACAGGTAGGAATAAGATGTGCCCGTTTTGCAGAGACCAGACAGAAGACGAAGAGCACTTTTTGTTTAACTGTTCTTTCTACAGTGATTTGAGAAGTAAATTCCTGAAACAGTCCGCAACTCTCCCCAGTCACTTTATTCTTACAGCCTCTAGTATATGTCACAGATTCAACGTATCTCGGTTTGTGTTTCACGCAATTAACAGACGAAAAAAGGCTTTGCTTTTGTAAATATGTATGCTAATTCTGAATTGAAATACATAGTAGGCATATTAACTAGTTTGTTTATACATTGACCATAATTAAATGAGCTAACTTAATGATGTACTTAACATGAAATATGTAAGAAGTTAAATGTCATTATTTGATTTTGTGTACTGTATTCCTTTTGATTAGTTTAATTTCTGTGGATATTTGAATGACGTTTAATATAATTATTATAGTATTAATATGCTAACCCTCCTCCCATAGCAATGTACATTAAAATAGTTCTGAGTTCTGAGTTCTGAGTTCTCTCTCTCTCTCTCTCTCTCTCTCTCTCTCTCTTCTCTCTCTTCTCTCTCTCTCTCTCTCTCTCTCTCTCTCTCTCTCTCTCTCTCTCTCTCTCTCTCTCTCTCTCTCTCTCTCTCTCTCTCTCTCAGCTGTCTTCTCCTTGTTTTGCACATTGTTATAATTAAACGTCAAAACCTGTCACAATCTGCATGGGTGAGATACACATTCTTCATTTTTTGTTTGTGCTTTGTTCTGGACCATGCATTTAAAGCTGTCATCCATGATAGCAATGAAAATCAACCTGCCTTGAACACAACTGCAGCTCAAAGTGTTGTGATAATTTAACAGTTTCTTCTTCTTTTTCTTCTTTGTCTTCTTCTTCTTCTTCTTCCTCTTCTTCTTTGTTGTTGTTCTTCTTCTTCTTCTTCTTCTTCTTCTTCTAGCAAAATGAATTAACTTGGGAGCTGTCAGTGTGAATTAGAGATACGTTTGAAGGTATGGTACATCTCTCTCTCTCTCTCTCTCTCTCTCTCTCTCTCTCTCTCTCTCTCTCTCTCTCTCTCTCTCTCTCTCTCTCTCTCTCTCTCTCTCTCTCTCTCTCTCTCTCTCTCTCTCTCTCTCTCTCTCTCTCTCTCTCTCTCTCTCTCTCTGTCTCTCTCTCTCTCTCTCTCTCTCTCTCTCTCTCTCTCTCTCTCCCTCTCTCTCTCTCGCTCTCTCTCTCTCTCTCTCTCTCTCTCTCTCTCTCTCTCTCTCTCTCTCTCTCTCCTCTCTCTCTCTCTCTCTCTCTCTCTCTCTCTCTCGTTTTGTTATCTTTCATTTCCTCACTCTCCCAGCTCTATTCCTTCTTCTTCTTCTTCTTCTTCTTCTTCCTCTTCTTCTTCTTCTTCTTCTGCGTTCCCAGGCCATATGGCCATAATGAGTAAGATACGTATTTGTCCGGTTTTCAGTTTTCACTGGTCTCTCCCCGCTGCGTACAGCCGACACATTCCGATTTCGGAGGAGCTCAAAGGAGAAACATTAACCTCTCTTCCATTCTCTGTTCTGGGTTTATTCTCCACTTCTTTCAACTTCCCTTCTCTACCCTCCCTTCTCTATCATTTCTCTCTCCAAATCCCTTTTCTGTGCTTTTTGTATCTTCGCCTAAACCCCCACACACCCATCGCACACCCTACGATCATAATAATACAAGTGCAACGCCGAGCGGCTGCAAAGTCCCCTCGCAGCATCGCCGAGCTACTCCGAAAACGGAATGTGTCGGCTGTACACACAGCGGGGAGACCATTGAGAACTGAAAACAGGACGCACGCACGGACGGATGGACGGCCGGAAAGAAGTGGGACATATCGGGCCTGTGACACAAAGGGCCTAGGGCACAGCGGGCTTATTCCATGTTTAGACTAAATACATCAGTGGATAGCTTGCATCTTGGCAAACTAGTATACCAAATTTGATGATGATAGACTGAATAGTTTTGACGGCCGGAAATAAGTGGGGCCTGTGACACAAAGGGCCTAGGGCACAGCGGGCTTATCCCATGTTTTGACTAAATACATCAGTGGATAGCTGGCATCCTAGCAAACTAGTATACCAAATTTGATGATGATAGACTGAATAGTTTTGACGTGGGACATATCGGGCCTGTGACACAAAGGGCCTAGGGCACAGCGGGCTTATCCCATGTTTAGACTAAATACATCAGTGGATAGCTTGCATCTTGGCAAACTAGTATACCTAATTTGATGATGATAGACTGAATAGTTTTTGAGAAAAACGGACGAATAGCCGGACGGACGGACGGACACCGGACGGACGGACCAGACAGAAAGAATAGTTCCCCGAACCTTCGGCTCGGGGACTAATAACGCATGTTGTGATTAGACGTCAGAATCTGTCGCCATTTGCATCGGTGTGAAACGGCCAGGATCTTGACTCAACCTCTCCTACAGGATGATTGGCATTCTCAGCATGTCGCAGCAAACAAGCATTTGAAGCTGTCATCCATTCATGATGGAAGCGGAAATTAGCTTGTCTTGTCCACGAATGAAATATCGATGATATTCAAAAAGCCAAATCAAATTGTCTCGGAAAGAGAAGAAGATTTTATTTTCTAAGATAGCCAGCCAACTGTCTTGACTCATTAGCTTGGCTGCTTGATTTGAAAGAACGCTGAGTTTTTGTTTTTGTTGCTTTGGGGAAAAAGGTAATAATATTGCGTCCTCTAATCTGCCACTCTCTTTGACTACCTTTTTCCTTTGCTTTCTGTCATCTACTATCTTTCTGACTTATTGGCCCATTCTCCTGCCTTTTAAAAAAAAACAATCTTCCAAATAATGTTTCTCCTTTGAGCTCCTCCGAAATCGGAATGTGTCGACACAGCGCAGCGGGGAGACCAGTGAAAACTGAAAACCGGACACATAATTATGTACCTTGCCCATTATGGCCATTTGGCCTGGGAACGCAGAAGAAGTAGAAGAAGAAGAATGATATAGGAGAGAGACAGACGCAGAGACTGACAGACAGACAGACAAACGCACGGACACACGGACACAAACAGACATACAGAAGTGAGAGTAAAAAAGAAAAAAGACCGCCCAGGGTCCATGAATTGCTTTTAGTAAAGTATAGCTTAGCAATGACAATAAAAACTAAAACTTTAAAAAACATTCAAATAAAGATAACATTCATTCATAGAAATAAAACAGAATGGAAACCTTTACATCATTTACATTCTGTACTTTCTTCCTTGAATCGTGAATCTTAATTGCGCAACAGCAGAGAATTAACGTGCACTTGTGTATCGCAGAACGAAAGCATCAGCACATGGGCTTGTTAGAGAGCAATTTATAAAAGGAAATGTACAAATATTCCAGATTACATGGCGGGTTTTGTGTTGCTGTTGTTGTCATTGTACCGTCAGTTTGTTAAGAACGGGATTAGGTTGAAACGAAACGTTGACATCTGCACGTAGATTACATGGCGGGTTTTGTGTTGCTGTTGTTGTCATTGTACCGTCAGTTTGTTAAGAACGGGATTAGGTTGAAACGAAACGTTGACATCTGCACGTAGATTACATGGCGGGTTTTGTGTTGCTGTTGTTGTCATTGTACCGTCAGTTTGTTAAGAACGGGATTAGGTTGAAACGAAACGTTGACATCTGCACGTAGATTACATGGCGGGTTTTGTGTTGCTGTTGTTGTCATTGTACCGTCAGTTTGTTAAGAACGGGATTAGGTTGAAACGAAACGTTGACATCTGCACGTAGATTACATGGCGGGTTTTGTGTTGCTGTTGTTGTCATTGTACCGTCAGTTTGTTAAGAACGGGATTAGGTTGAAACGAAACGTTGACATCTGCACGTAGATTACATGGCGGGTTTTGTGTTGCTGTTGTTGTCATTGTACCGTCAGTTTGTTAAGAACGGGATTAGGTTGAAACGAAACGTTGACATCTGCACGTAGATTACATGGCGGGTTTTGTGTTGCTGTTGTTGTCATTGTACCGTCAGTTTGTTAAGAACGGGATTAGGTTGAAACGAAACGTTGACATCTGCACGTAGTCTTCTGTATGAACGTGTTGTATGTGACAACCTTTATATTCCAGAACCTACAGTTTGCATTACTGCAACAACGATGATGCAAACACTTGACTGGGCTGTCCTTATCATTTAGAATGATGCATGTTATGTCCGACAATCCACAATTTTAGTATTAAAATGAATAACGGTTGATTATTGTTACAAACAGAGGGGCTTTCACCACGTACGTGATTATCTTGACAGACATTTGCTATGATTTAACGTGGTGACAGCCCCGACATGGCCTTAGTTGTTGACTGGGCTATAATTTAGGCTGAGTGGCCTGAATAGCAAGCCACTCTCTCTCTCTCTCTCTCTCTCTCTCTCTCTCTCTCTCTCTCTCTCTCTCTCTGTCTCTCTGTCTCTCTCTCTCTCTCTCTCTCTCTCTCTCTCTCTCTCTCTCTCTCTCTCTCTCTCTCTCTCTCTCTCTCTCTCTCTCTCTCTCTCTCTCTTTCTAGCTCTGTTATTGCTTACTCTGTTACCCTCTATAAATAAAATTCATTCATTCATATAAATAAAATTAATTCGTTCATTCATTCATTCTCTTCTCTCTCTCTCTCTCTCTCTCTCTCTCTCTCTCTCTCTCTCTCTCTCTCTCTCTCTCTCTCTCTCTCTCTCTCTCTCTCTCTCTCTCTCTCTCTCTCTCTCTCTCTCTCTCTCTCTCTCTCTCTCTCTCTCTCTCTCTCTCTCTCTCTCTCTCTCTCTCTCTCTCTCTCTCTCTCTCTTTCTCTCTCTCTCTAGCTCTGTTATTGCTTACTCTATTACCCTCTATAAATAAAATTCATTCATTCATATAAATAAAATATTCAATTCTCTCTCTCTCATCTCTCTCTCTCTCTCTCTCTCTCTCTCTCTCTCTCTCTCTCTCTCTCTCTCTCTCTCTCTCTCTCTCTCTCTCTCTCTCTCTCTCTCTCTCTCTCTCTCTCTCTCTCTCTCTCTCTCTGCGCACGCGCGCGCGTGTGTGCGTGTGTGTGTGTGTGTGTGTGTGTGTGTGTGTGTGTGTGTGTGTGTGTGTGTTTATTTGTCTGTGCGTGTGAAAGAAAGAGAGAGAGCGATAGAGATAGTGTATGTGTACGCGCGCGCGCGCGCGCGTGTGTGTGTGTGTGTGTGTGTGTGGTTTTGTGTTTATTGTGATGTGTGTGTTTATTTGTCTGTGCATGTGAAAGAAAGAGAGAGAGCGATAGAGATAGTGTATGTGTACGCGCGCGCGCGCGCGCGCGCGCGCGCGCGTGTGTGTGTGTGTGTGTGTGTGTGTGTGTGTGTGTGTGTGTGTGTGTGTGTGTGTGTGTGTGTGTGTGTATGTGTATGTGTGTGTGCATGTATGTGTGTGTGCGCGACAGTGTGCGCGCGCCTGTGTGTGAGTGTGTATATGTGCTATGTGTTGATGCGTGTGTGTGTCTATGTGGTGACTTGATTATTTGTGTTATCAGAAGTTATAACATGCTCCACATCTCTAGGTTATTGTTTTAATAATATTAATAATAATAATAATAATAATAATAATAATAATAATAATAATAATAATAATAATAATAATAATAATAATAATAATAATAATAATCATCATCATCATCATATAGTAAAAGGCCAACTGTCCGTGTGTCTGTCTGTCTGTCTGTCTGTCTGTCTGAAACACAAAACTGGCCTTATAACTCCGCCGTTTTTCGACCGAATCGCTTCAAATTTGCTGTGAGCCCTAATGGGGCGATGGCAACGGCAACCGAGGCGGCCGTGTCATTTGCGCGGTTCGGCAAATGCGCGAAACGCGCATCCGCCGGCCTCTCGGCGCCCGTATCTCCGGTGTTTCTGGACCGATTGCCTTCGTAGTCCATCACGTAGGAAGTGAAACCCTTCCCCCCCTGGGGATTTTTGCAGACAGTGTTTTGTGGATAGCTTGGGTCCTAAGAAACTCAATGCAGGTTGTTTGCATCCTGGCAAATTGATCCGGTGGCAATGGTGCGCTTACAAAGTTACGATTTACCGAACATTGACGCGTCACTGCTGACAGGAGGGTTACCTATATTGTTTGATTTGATAATGCTTAGAAAGCATAGTTTTGGACAGTCTGACCATTTAGATATTGCAAACATGCTATCAGGCATCCCTACTATGTTTTTGGCGATAGTGCTCCACTGCCGGCCATTTTGCTATGATTATAAATGAATTTGTGAGTGCACCATCGCTCTAGTTTCCAGAAGTCAGTACCATGAAGCAACCCTGGAACAAGCTGACATGGACAGCCAAGAGTGCCCTGCGCACAAGGATCTCAGACCATCTCAAATTGCTCAGAGTGAGGTCGATACTCTGAAGGTGATGCAGGCAGTGCAGAACTTTGTGAACCCCTTTCAGATCGAAAACAAGGACTGCCTGTCTTCTGGGGGACCAGCACCAAGAGAAGTTGAGAATGATCTTCTCAATGCTGACAGAGTTGGAGAGGAAGCATACAGGCAGTTTGTTAATGACAGACTGATTGAGAGAACAGTCAGTTTCAACGACCCTGTCAAGAAGGCCAATTTGAAGACTTTTGCAAAGACTGCCAAGTCCGTGAAAGTGACAGGAAAATCAAAGAAGATCCAACAAATCACAGCAGAAAGGAAACTCTTTTCCCAACTTGTTCTTCTAGCTGTCAAACACAATATCAGCTTGGAACGTGTACTTCAGTTTCCACTGGGACCTGTTCCCTGGCCCCTTGCCATGTCTGATGGAATGCCAGCAAAGACTGACAAAGCAAAACTGTTGCACTTCTTGGAAAGTGAATCCCACATCGCAGAAAAGCCTGCCAGCAACAATGTGTACGTCATAGATGGCAATGCTATGTTCCAGCAGCAAGTTGCACTACCTCCTACGTTTGGAGAACTAGCTGAGAAGATCTTTGACCAGTAGCCGCAGGTGTCCAGAGTTGACTTTGTCATGGACACATACCGACAAAATTCAATCAAAGGCATTGAGAGGAAGCAGAGAGGAACATCAAAGAAACATCTGATCAAAGGACCAGCAACCAGAGTACCCAGAGACTGGAAAGCCTTTCTATCCAATGATGACAACAAGACCAGTTTGACCAGATTCCTCCTGGAGGAATGGAAAAAGAACAAATATGCACTCAAACTTGAGGGAAGACAGATCCTGTTTGTTTGTGAGGAGAAGTGCATCAGGCTGAGCAGTTCCAATGGGATGACATTCTCAGAAGAAGTGGAAGAATTGTGTTCAAATCAAGAAGAGGCGGACACCAAGGTCATCTTGCACTATCACCAAATTGCGGCCAGCTCTCCTGAAGATACAACAATATCTGTTCAATCACCAGACACAGATGTGTTTGTGCTGCTTCTCAAGTTTTCACAGAACATCAACCAAACAGTTCTGTTTGACACTGGCACTGGAGATAAGAGACGACTTCTGGATGTCAAACAAATTGTTGCTGACACTGGAGAGGACCTGTGAAAGGCTCTCCCTGCATTGTGTGCATACTCAGGCTGTGATTGTACTAGTGCATTTGTGAGGAAGGGGAAAGTGGCTGCTCTCAAGCTTTTACAAAAGAATCCAGGTTTTCTGGAAGCGTTCTTGCAGGTTGGAACATCT
>CM065680.1:86656373-86663873 GCA_017654935.2 Phymorhynchus buccinoides | reverse complement strand
ATCAAGTCGACTTCAGAGTTTAGAAACCATCTTTTATTGGCATTGAGGCCCATACTTCTATACTTCTAGTTCGAAATCGAGCAAATAAATCTCTATGCCGCTTACATGTTATTATTTTAAGATAGTGCTCAGCTTGAAAAAGATCTTTAAAAGAGTGGTAGAAATCATATTTATTACTCTCTTCTAAATTACTGTGCCAATTCTGCATGTGGGATGCAATCAGTCTATCTTTAAATTCTGCTAGAAAAGAAGACTCAACCCCAACATTTTGTGTCATCCACACAATGCCAAAGCCATTTACAGAGAGAACTTTTTTAACCTCGAATGCCCAATTTTGACGACCACGATCTGACTGATTTAGTGCCATACAATACGCTTGTTTATTCACTCTTGTAATTGGTAACCGTAGCAGCCTGAGCCAGTATTTCACACATTTAACTACAGTTATGATATATAATGGAAAGCGACCGGTTTCACCATGACACATTTTATTAGATGCATGTAGAGGCACATTCAAAAAACGCTTTATGGCAAAATTATGTACATTTTCCATCTGCTCATTTACATAGATACCCCAAACTTCTGCACCATATGTTAGAATAGGCTGGATTTGTGTATCAAACAGTTTCCAAAACAATGAAGGATCAATTGAACTTAGTTTCCTCATGCAGCGACATATTTCAATCACACCCCTTTTCCCTTTTCGACACATTTCTGACCACCCTATACTTAAACTCAATTTGGTAGTAAAAATGATTCCAAGATATTTGTACGAGTTTGTAACTGCAATTTCATTAGCTCCGTACCACCATTTCTCACGTGCAGACAAATAGCCACCCTTCCTAAAAACCATTACATTTGTTTTTTCTAAATTAACTTTTAGGTCTAATCTATCTGCTTCCTGTTTTAATAGATTTATCTGATGTTGCAATCCCACCACAGAATCAGAAAAAAGGATAACGTCGTCAGCAAAAATCAGTAGAAAGAACTCAATAGCACCCGAAATAAATTGCACCCCATGTTTCCCCTTTTTAGATATCTCTATGGCTAGTTCATTTATAAAGAAAGAAAATAGTTGGGGACTGAGAATGCATCCTTGTTTTACACCCCTTGGACACTCAAAGTATTCTGAATATAAGCCTTTATCACGTACACTTGCTGTTACAGTATCATATACTGCTCTCAAAGATTTATACAATTTTCCACTTACACCAGATCGTCTTAGAACATCCCATAATTTATTTCTGTTGACCGAGTCAAAAGCCTTCTTAAAGTCTACAAAGGCTACATAGAATTTTGAATGGTTTAATAAATGCTTCTGAACCATAGTAAATAGTGTATAAATGTGGTCCACAGTACTATAATCCTTTCTAAACCCTGCCTGCTCTTCTATTATCTTTTCTTCTTTATTAGCCCATGCCACTAGTCGTTTATTCAGAATGTTAGTGTACACTTTTCCTAATATACTAGTTAAGGATACCCCCCGATAATTATCCGGATTGTTCGCATCCCCCTTCTTGTGAATAGGCACTATTATTGATTTGGACCATTCCTCTGGAAAAATCCCTTTACTAAACAGCTCATTAAAAAGGTTTACCAAAAAATCACTAATAACATCCTTAGCTTGTACAAGCATTTCGGCTATAATTCTATCGGGTCCACTGCTTTTACCTAACTTTAGCTTTTTAATACTATCTAAAACTTCATCTTCTGTGATGGGATCATCAAACAACGGCTCAGGTGTATCAACACTCAAATCATCTTCTGACTCAGTTGTTTCTGAATCATCACCCAAATCGTGAAAAACACCAAAAAAGTGTTTATGCCACAGATCTATCGATATTTCATTATATACAAGGTTCTTTCTATTAATAGATCTTATTGTTGACCAGAAAGATTTTTGATCATGAATTGAGTCCTTCAGTTTTTGTAGCCTATTTTCGTCATATTTCAACTTTTTCATCTTTAACAAGTCTTTATACTCTTTCAACTCTTTAACATATGTCAATCTCCTTTCAACAAGATTCGTTTTTGAGCGTTGATAAGACCTAAGCCGTCTTTTAACTACCCGTTTCTTCCTTTTACAATCCTCATCAAACCAATCATCCTGATTTCGTCCCTTTTTACCCACCATTCTTACCATGCAGGCTGCCGCCCCATACAAACCATTCACAAAAGTTGCAATGCATTCATTAACATTAACCGTGATAAGAAACATAGCTTTCTGCAAAATGTCACTGAAATTACTAGAACATACTTCATCTTTATAGTGCTGCATAAACTCATGAGACCATACCACTTTTTCCTCTGCATGCACAGCAGGTTCTTCCCTCACTCTTTCAGTGTTGGTTTTAAAACGTAAAGTCACAGGTAAGTGCCAGGAATACAAACAATCATCAACACGCAAATCACAAGAACTAGTTAAATCATGGGAAACAATAAAATAATCAATGACACTACTACCACCAGTTGAAATAAATGTAAATGAACCATCAATATCTCCAGCACAATGACCATTCATAATTCGTAAATCAAGGGAGAAGCAAAAATCCAAAAGCGAACGACCATACTTATTAATTATATTATCTTTTGAAACACGACGAACATCATCAGTAACATCATTCACACCGACATCCATAAAAGTATCAAAACTAGTAACATAATCCTCATCTTGTTCTTCCACCTGCTCTTGACCCGTTCGTGCATTTAAATCCCCGAGAATCATAGCATAAACATCCTCTCTATCTAACACATGTGACAAACTTTCCTGCAAATAAACGATACCATCCTTTGTTTCTCTCTCATTATAAACTGGGCTCCCTTCTGGAGGAACATAACATGCTATTAGCAACACGTCTTTCTTACATCCAAACATCATCTTATTAATCCTCAGAACAACAGCATTCTCACAGCTGACTTGTATTTGCTTGACAAAATGAACAAATTTATTTCTGACTAAGAGCAACACACCGCCTGAGTGTCTTCCATGCACAGATAATTTTCTGGCAGGGGCAATAAACTTAGTGTAATCATGGAATAAAAAAGAAAAATCACACGTGCTACCAGCAAACGTTTCGGTCATGCAAACAATGTCAAACAAATTCACATAATTAACAAAAGAAATATCATAGATCTTCGTGAAAATATTCTCCACATTGTAAGAAAGAAAAGATATTTCACGAGATGAATGGCCAAACAAATCCTATTTATCTTTATGGACTGAAGTCGACCGCAAAGATCTATCAGACTGAGCCTTTCCCTCCCCTTGCATGAAGTTCGTCATCATTCGTTGTCCCCCACCACCCCCTTTCCCCCCTCTCCCCTGAGCAACATTATGCATTGGCTTATTTCTTCCGCCACGAGCAGAGCCAGTTCGATTTGCGTGACCCCCCCTTTGCCGACCTTCGCCTTCTGTGTCAGTGTTGACAAACAGTGGGGACGCCCCACTGCCCACGCTGTTAGCTCGCATAGCGGAAGCATAATCCGGTGTTTGCTGTTTTCCACCCAAACTCGAACGCTGATTGGACATATCGCGATTAGGCGATGTCTGCTGCGTGCATCTCCCACTTTCCGCACGATCTTTTTCCGTGTTTTTACCAGGAGAGAGCGTTTTCGACGAGGAAACCTTGTGAAGCGAAGGATCTGTGTCACGCGCGCCACTCACGACTTGTGCGAAACTGCGCGTGTCAACTTGTTTGGGACGTACCTGCAAAGATCCCTTCACGAAATATGCGACCATATTTTTGCGTTTTGCTTCCGAGACGATCTGGGCTTGACGGTTCGTTAAATCTGACGCCAGATTCATGCCTTTTGATCGGAGTTTTTCGCGAAGCTCCTTATCCCGCAATAGTTTCATTTTATCCCCCCAATCCCGAAACTTAGCGATCATAGGCCGTGGATTCCCCTTGCCCACACGATGGGCACGCACAATGTCCTTCACACTCCATTGTTTATTGCCATCCACACTGTTCAACGCACCCACAATCATGCTGGCACACTCATCATAGTCCTCTCTCCCTTCACCATCACTGTGAGGAATACCAAAGAACCTCAAGTTTTCTCTTCTGGAAAACCCCTCTAACCGATCCAGCTCTCTGTACACCCCCTCCAGTTCCTCCCTCATATCCCCCACTACATCAGACACTTCATCCGTCTTCTGCTTTGCTTCAGTAACGTCCATCGCCATATCAGTAACCACAGCAGACAGTTTGGTGTGTTCCTGTTCCAGATTGTCACAGCGCTGGGAGATCTTCGTACATTTGTCGTTGACACTGGCCAGTTCAGTTTTGATGTGCGCGAGATCAAGCATGGTTTTCTCTGTCCGTTCTGCTTGCTTCGTTTGCTGTTCTTGTTGTTGTTTGAGATCAAGAATAATTGTTTCTGTCCGTTCCGCTTGTTTTGCTTGTTGTTCTTCTTGTTGTTTGAGATCAAGGATAATTTTCTCTGTCCGTTCCGCTTGTTTTGTTTGCTGTTCTTGTTGTTGTTTGATCGCGATCAGTATCTCTTTGCCGACATCAGGATCTATGCCACTTGCCTTGTTTGTCATTTCCTTTGTGTTTTCATCCATTTCCGTGTTGCTTTTGTCATTTGTCAAAGGCCCTGGATTAAGAGAAATGTCATTAGCCAGTAATAACAGCAGAAATCTGGGGACTGTCACAACTATCGCAGTCAACTGCACGCCTGTTTCAAATGCCGCTACATGCCAACTGGACGAGCACGAGAAATCTGTATCACACAGGCCTACATCGCCACTTGACACAGCAGTGCCAAACGTGGGAATGTTTGTCATGTCATTGATGCTCTTTTCCGACAAAGCTGTCGCAACATTGTCTTTCGCACAATACGACAGAATAATGCCGGCACACAAGCACAGGTAGGCGATCACACAGGTGTCAACAGTTACAGCCGATTCACTGCCACGCCCCCTTTTCCACGCCTCACCTGTAGGCCTACTGCTCGCACTGCGTTTTTCTTTGTCACGCTTGCCGGTTTTCCCTCTTGAACTCAGTCGAATACAAAATCCACCTATTCTCGCTCTATACTGTTCGAGTGACTCCATGCTAACGTAGGTTGTACTCACGTACCATTCAGATAGTTCATAGTTCAAAACACTTGCCTTGAAGTTCACTCTTGCCGCTGAAATTCGGTTTGTTTTGAACAGCTCGGAGCGGGTCGACCTCTCAAGTCGCCATGTTGCGCATGCCCCCGAGAGAGAGAGAGAGAGAGAGAGAGAGAGAGAGAGAGAGAGAGAGAGAGAGAGAGAGAGAGAGAGAGAGAGAGAGAGAGAGAGAGAGAGAGAGGGTGGGAGGGTGGGAGGGAGAGAGGGGACAGAGAGAGGGGGGAGGAAGAGAGGGGGAGGAAGAGAGGGAAAGAGAGAGAGAGAGGGGAGAGAAAAAAGAGAGGGAGGGAGGGAGAGAGGGGGAGAGAGAAAGAGGGAGAGAGAGAGAGGGGGGGGGAACTTTGAAAACTTTGAAACTTTGAAAACTTTAACTTTATTTTTCAAGGATAAAGATTTTAGGCAACGCCTATTCTTCCAATCTGCCCTTGAAGAGAGAGAGAGAGAGAGAGAGAGAGAGAGAGAGAGAGAGAGAGAGAGAGAGAGAGAGAGAGAGAGAGAGAGAGAGAGAGAGAGAGAGAGAGAGATGACATGGTTGTATGATGTGTCACGCCGTTGGTAAGAAATAAGTGCCATTGTGACAAAACTGCCTGTAACATCATTGCTGATTTTTGTCATGAACAGCTGGTCGAGTTGCATTTTGTGTGTGTCTCTCCTGCTCCACACTCATTTTCTGGTAGGTCACCTTCCGCGCTTTTGAATCATGGGTCTGTACGCGCTTTTGAACCATTTCCGGTTTAGAAATCCGCGCTTTCGAATGTCGCCCCTAAAAATGCAGCCCGCAAAATCAGCAATGTAAAACGTGATGGTCAAGCTATCATTTCGATTTGTCGGGATTTTAAAGAAGATTCAATCCATAAAATAACTTTTTTCCAAGAGTTGTTTATGTGCTACAGAAATTAATAATTGCAATTTCAGTGTCTTCGTTTGGAATTTTAATTTCTACAGTATCCGGACAAAGCACGTATTCACGTGTAAGCTCAGACAGTCGTGATACATAGTACAGTCTTACATTTTGAATTGTCGGGGCAAATAGTTTGCCGAGCATCGCAATATTCTGCGGTAGTGTTTTGTACCCCTACAAAAGGGGCTTATGGGTTACCACAAACAAATTATTATTTGTGGAGCTCTCCGGGGAATATTGGAAAAAACAACCTGTTGCAACCTCTGTTCGCACCGATGAGATATAGATTTGATCATCTTGCTCGCAACATCGTACTTATATCAATGCAAAACAAAAAACGAATCACCACCATTCATGTCCTTTACACATAATTTAAAATATAGGTTTTCAGTTGAAACATACAATGCCAGAATCCAAATGAAAGTCGATCAGATTGAACAACTCTGGGACCCATACAAACCCTTGTTTTCTGATCTTGAATGATTATGGTCTTGAAGAAAAAGAAGGGAAAGCGTTTCTTCGAACTTTTTGAACAATGATATTATGCATGATATGGTTTTTTTTAGTTTTTTTTTAGACCAGTGTAATTTAGGTGTGTTTTTTATGGCATTTGTGTGACCATTGTGCTTAGCAAACCATCTTAGTCTTTGGGCTAATGCTTTGGTAAATATTATGAGCGCTTCTCGTTTGTATGCATTTATATTAAAAAAACATGTTTGCCATTTATAAGTGATCCTTTCGCATATACATAACATATCCACGTCTTTATAACGCTCCTCGTTATAACTCCAATACCTCGTTTTGTTCGTTTCTTTTTTTTAAACGTTTTTTGTTTGTTGTTGGGTTGTTGGATTTTTTCGTGGGTTTTTTTCCCCTCTTATTATTCTTTTTCTGTGTCTTTTTTGAATGATTTATTTACTGCTTCATTTATTTATTGCTCATCTGTCTGTCTTTATGAAGTTAAGCAAAGGGAACGGATGTATGCTAAATGTAAAATGCATGTATATGTTTGCTTATGTTGATTCATTCATTCATTACAAACACTTTGAAAAAACAAAACTGTTGCAAGCTTTTGTGAATTGAATCTTCCTCATAATCCTGAAAGATACAAATGATAGCTTTATTATTAATTATTAAAAAATCTTATTAACGATGTTGTGGGTTGCATTTTGACACCCTGTATAATCATTTAATAAACTAGACGTTGGATTAATTACAATATCAATAATTATATTGTCAACACCTTCATTCTCTGAAGCGATCATTCAACATCAGTGTTGTTGTTGTTGTTGGGTGGATGTTTTACGTCCTCATGGCGGAAAGCCCTTAGGGACAAGTTGTTCTGGTGCTGGGTCGATGAACATCAGTGAAACAAACACAAGCCAACAATAAACCTTTTTTCTTCTTCTTTGAAATCGTAAGACACAGTACCAAGCACAAAATGTATTTGAAAATTAACGATATATAGGCATTGCCGGAA
>CM065680.1:86638873-86651373 GCA_017654935.2 Phymorhynchus buccinoides | reverse complement strand
CAGTTTTGTTTGTTCCCGAGCGAAGCTTCGGAAAGCATTGTTTTTGCTTGACATGCGTGCGTGCGTCCGTGCGTGCGTCCGGCCGCTTTTTCCACCCAAGACCATCCTGGATCATCCCCAGGAACAACCTGGATCAGCCTGAGCGTGATCGAGGGTGTTCCTGATGGTGATCCGGGGTGTTCCTGAGGGTGGTCCATGTGATCCACCACTAAGGATCACCCTGCATCACCCTCAGGAACAACCTGGATCAGCCTTTAATTCCGGTTTTAATGAAGAGGAGGTAAGGGGCGTAACGGGCACATGAGAAGTCTGCTTCTTGGTTTCAGCCGCTCGGGGATTTATCTACCGCTCGGTGATCCACTTGTTAATGACTAATTCCATTCGCAGATCTCAATCCATCAATTTGTATTGAGATCTGAATCAGTATTTATATGATTAAAAGCCCGAGTGTACCAACACAAAGGTACTTAGGAAGGTTGAGTGTCTCCTCTGGCGTTTACCTTCCATTTATGTTCGTTGTGATGCGTGGTGTTATTGCTTGCTAGTCTCTCGGTCTGTTTGCTATTCACTTTCTTTGTTAAATACTACGTCCATTTCATCCACAAGGAGAGATACCAGTCGGCTCTGCATCTCATGAATTCAAGGCGGGAAAATGGAAATCACTAGACAGATGCTAAAAGACTCCGGGCGCCCTAATGGCCGGGTTCTACTCTATCAAATAAGTCGCGAATGACCATGAATACGATTATGGAGAAACGAGGGTGAGGATAGCACTTTTCTTTCTAGATGCAAAGAGGGTCCATTATTATCTCGTACCCAATAAGTGTTTGCACCTGAGACTGCCTTCTAAAGTGCAGTTTAGCAGCTTTATTCGCTTAGCGTATTGTCATTGGCCCGTGTGAGTTAACATCACGAAAGCAGGATCTGAGAACTGACGGCAGGGTATGAGACTGAATAATGTGCCTTCTTGTTAGCCTTCAATAAAAACTGGGTTGGTTATCGACTGTGTGTGTGTGAGTGTGTGTGTGTGTGTGTGTGTGTGTGTGTGTGTGTGTGTGTGTCTTTCATTAAATGTATATCCACTTCTCGTGATATTAGAGGGGGGTGTGCGCGCGCGCGCGCGCGCGCGCGCGCGCGTGTGTGTGTGTGTGTGTGTGTGTGTGTGTGTGTTGTGTATGTGTGTGTGTGTGTGTATGTGTGTGAGCATGCATGTGTGCGTGCATGCGTGCTTGTGTGTGTTTTTGGTTTTGTGTGTTGTGTGTGCACGCATGTGTATGTATGTGTATGTGTGTGTCTGTATGCATGTGTGTGTGTGTGTGTCTCTGTCTGTGTGCGTACGTTGTGTGTGAGTGTATGTGTATGCGTATCCTCTAACGTTTGTGTATGTGTGTTGGTGTATGTGGTCAGTCCGTGCAACTCAGTTGCTATGGCTTACTGAATGATAAAATGAATAATGAATCGGTGTCGATAAATATATATATATGTTTTTTTCTTCTTCAATTCTTGTACGTTTATATATATATATATATATATATATATATATATATATATATATATATATGTGTGTGTGTGTGTGTGTGTGTGTGTGTGTGTGTGTGTGTGTGTGTGTGTGTAGGGAGAGAGACGGACCGGGGAAGGAGAGGTGTGAGGAGAGAGAGAGAGAGAGAGAGAGAGAGAGAGAGAGAGAGAGAGAGAGAGAGAGAGAGAGTGAGTTGCTTTGTATATTACATGCGTTGTTGCTGGTTTGTGCCATTTTTGTTTGTGGCTCAAGCCACAAACCTATAACTCACTTTGTCGGTCGGTCGGTCTGTCGGTCTGTCTGTCGGTCCAAAATTGTCGCACATTTTGACAAAATTGTCGCACTTCAAAATGAATGAAAAATGGTGTTTTACGTCCTCTCGGTCATAGACACATATGGGACATTTGTAAATACAAAGATGGTGGGAACAATACTGGCTGCAATGCCCGGAGGCAGTGCAACACCAGTAAAGTCCCGAGTTTTTAACAATATAGATATGTACTTCAATGATAGATATGCACTTCAAATCGAGGCTACACTTCTGGCCGCTCTTTAAAATGATGTATTTTAAAAGCGTACAAAATAATAAACATATGTAATACAGACACTACAACAGACACGACGAGTATGCGGTGCTTCTTTTGATAAGTATAAGTAGGATACATAGTTTTAAATGTTTTCCAAAAGATATAAAAAGTTACGAAATGGTGCAGAGATAACATTCTGGTTTACAAATTAAAATTATTGAAAAGCCAGGGGAGGTAACTCATGATTGGAGTGGTAAAAATAGACCGCGTGCCACAAACTATTGCGATTTCGCGCTTGTTAAATGCTGTTTTTGTTGTCTACTGGTTGATGAATATTCGATTGTAAAGCGCTTTGGGCTCATTTGAGGTAAAGCGCTATGTACAATGTACTATTATGATTATTATTATGATTATATTATGATTATTATTATTATTATTATTATTATTATCAACAATAAAACTACAGATAAATAACAGATTAACAGATTGCCGTTGCCGTCTTTCAAAACATTGTGTTGCAATGCTATGCTCTTTTAACAAACAACGAAGTCTGCCTTTATTACCGAGTTTAACTGGAGGATGGACGCTGGTATCGAGTCTCTCACCAAAGTCTCTCACCACCAGCCGATAGCAATGCACAAAATACCCTTGTTAATCAATGGAATGCACCAAGCCAGATGCGTCGTGACTGGCCATAAACAGAGTCGACAGGATTGAGGGAGATCCGGCTAGAGGATAGTTGGGGGTACACACTCATCAGAACACGCTTGTCACCTGTCAATAATGTCGATTTGCAGCTTATTAGCTTTCCCACCTTGCTTTGGCTAAGCTGTTCAGACCTTGTTTCATAGTCAAAGAACCATCCGTTTCTATCATCATGTGATTCACCGTGTTTATTGTTTATTTCACCTTCATGTGCTTGTGTGAGTGTAGCGTGATGTTTTTAGTTCAATTAGTCAAAGATCCAGATAAGAACAAGTACCTTATTTTGCGGGCTATAAGGCGCACCCCCCAAAATGTACACAAAATTCTAATTTTGTTCGTATATTTTCTTACATTTGTTATTAGTTATAATCACGGATTATATATACATGTATAGAAGTCCGTGGTTATAATATAAGGCGCAGGGGTCTCAGCATGGGGGAAAAGTATCGCCTTATAGTCCGCAAGATTGTATGATACTATTTGCAGAGCAATCTTTTCTTAACTTGTTAGCGGTTCCGGTTAGCATTAATTTAACGATAGGTCTTTAACAAACGGTAGATTTAAGTAGGCCTATTATTTAAAGAAGAAAAACGGGTGCTGTGTTGTTTTTTCTTTGTTGTTGTTATATCTGTGTTTTAATATCAAGTTTATGCAAAGAACCAGATAAGAACAAGTACCGTATTGTTCGGGCTATAAGGCGCACCCCCCAAAATGTACACAAAATTCAGAATTTGTTCGTATATTTTCTTACTTTTATTATTAGTTATAATATAAGGCGCAGGGGTCGCAGCATGGGGGAAAAGTATCACCTGATAGTCCAACAATTGGTATGCTACTATTTGCAGAGCAATCTTTTCTTGACTTGTTAGCGGTTCCGGTTAGCATTAATTTAACGATAGGTCTTTTAACAAACGGTATATTATAAGTATGCCTATTATTTCAAGAAAAAACAACCGGGTGCTGGGGTTTTTTTCTTTGTTGTTGTTATATCTGTGTTTTAATACCAAGTTTATGCAAAGAACCAGATAATAATAAGTACCCTATTTTTCGGACTATAAGGCGCACACCCCAAAATTAGATTCTGTTCTTATATTTTCTTCCTTGTATTATCAGTTATAATATGAGGCGCAGGGGTCTCAGTGTTAATGTTCACTCTTTCCCCCTGACAACACAGTAATAGGTAAGCAATGCCACTAGACTATCAATGGACTGCCATGGTGAAGAAGCGAAAACTAACAGCGTGCATTTTGACCTTTAGCGATTTATGTGTCTGTTAATGCCATTCAGACAGAAGCACTGTTATGCTGTCTCTTTAACCCTTTCACCGCCAGCCATATTTCCGGCAATGATACATTAAATGTACCTGGGTAGAGAACAAAACCAATCTGCAGTATTGGGCATTCTTCTGTGGCATACATACAATGAGGTCTATCTTACCTCCCAAAACTAAACAATAGGGTCTTTGGATAATAGACCCCAATTTGATTCCTTTTAGTGACATAGGCATTAAATCACTGTGGTGCTAAAATGCGACTTTGGCGGTGAAAGGGTTTTAAATGAACACAATGCTGTCACATGTTTCAGTTAGGCTTATGTCCCTCTACTTAAAGATACACTGACGCACCACGATTAAGTCCCTTGGGGTTTTTTTTTCTGGGTAGCTGTGACCCACATACAAATGTCCCCAACTTCAAATTGAGGCTGCTCTTAAAATGATGTTTCGTTTTCAATTTGGGGACGTTTGTATGGGAGTCAAACCTGGTCAAAACAAGATTTCTTACCAGCTATTAGAAGGAAAACACGTGAAACCCGTGATTTTGACACATAACCTGGTGGGTCTTTAAATGCTTTTAGCATAGGTTAGCATTAGCCTTGAATTTGGACACAATAAAATCCATTTCATCATTATGGCTAGACACATGCTGACTGCCTGAAATCGGGGCGTTGTCCACACTAATGGTAATTTAGTAAAATTCTATAAATTAGCGTTTACGGAGTAAAACACCTCCGCTTGGTACAATTCTGTTTCTTTTGTGCATTGCCCTTTCTTTCTCATTTCTTTCATGCTCTGGGACGGTATTCACGTTGAGATAGCATGAGACTTAGCATGATGCTAACTTAGAAGCTCTTCCAATGTCCTATAGGATTTAATAGGACTTTTGGAAGAGCTTCTAAGTTAGCATCATGCTAAGTCTCATGTTATCTCGACATGAATACCGTCCCAGGAGAAGAACAACTTTCAAACAATGGTTTGGAAGATATTGAAGTGAAGATACTGTGAACAAACAAGTTCGGATCAACACCACTAGATCAATCTGCTACCATGTCAGATCATACCAATAGTTAAAACTATTTTTGAATAAGTTAAGATGGAGACAAATCTAACTTTTAAGGTGGTTTTGTTATCATTTATTTTCGCAGTATTTGTTTTCATAGATGGACAGTTGTGCATAGTTTGGATTTCTTGTTTACAGTTGAATTCTCTTTGTGCGTTGTTTTGTGGTCTTAATGCGTCTTCACAAAATAAATGGAGTCGTAAAAGCTAATGGGTATTATCAGGTGCCTCCTTTATTCCTATATGTGATTGTACCTCTGATATTTACAGCTCGAAATTACCTGCAAAACCAGTTTAAATAAGACTAGATCTCACAACCAGACCACGCAGGCGTTGTTAATGCTATATGCCTATGATAAAGCTTTAAAAAACACTAATAGACTTCACTGGCATGTTGATTGTTAAGCTTTCAGCGACTAGATTTGGAAACAAATTACCTCCGGCTCAGACAAGCTTATCGACAAAATCCCCATAAAACAACAATCATTTTTCTTTTTTGCTTCATAGATGGCAAGACATAGACTTAATTAAGAAAACACGTGTGATATAAGGGAGGTCACAATGATAATCTTGGAGATAGAAAATTACCTTCTTTCAAAACTAGAGATAACGCATCTATAACAAAGGTGTGGTGAGGGGTGTGTGGCATTATAGCTACAATATAGAGCGTTGGGGTATTGTTTTTTCCTCAACAAACGAGAAAACTAAACGCGCGCAACCGCACGACTCCTCGCCAATGTTCCTTTAATCACATACTCATACAGACTTATTCATTAACGTGTTTTGTTGTCAGAACTAACACTGACAAAGGCTAGCCTTATGTTCTTTGAATCATGCCTATTACATAAAACCACTGTAACAAGACTGATGGTTGTTGGAAAATAATATATACATCAAAGAATATTGCATGTCTTCCTCACTTGAAGTACATTTACTGTGATGTCATCTAGCTTCGGTTTTTGTTTTCTTGCTCTTTGCTTTCTGTATAATAGATTAGGTTGGTTGATTGACTTGGTGTGTGTGTGTGTGTGTGTGTGTGTGTGTGTGTGTGTGCGTGTGCGTGTGCGTGCGTGTGCGTGTGCGTGTGCGTGAGTGAGTGAGTGAGAGAGAGAGGGAGAGAGAGAGGAAGAGAGAGAGAGAGAGAGAGAGAGAGAGAGGGAGAGGGAGAGAGAGAGAGAGAGAGAGAGAGAGAGAGAGAGAGAGAGAGAGAGAGAGAGAGAGAGAGAGAGAGAGAGCGGGGGTCGTTTAATAAGCGAGTTTTGCTGCTTGATACGCTGCGGTATTGGTATTAGTATTAGTTTTATAGCAACAGATACTCGTATCTATGGAGAGACGTCACAGCTAACGCTGCGCCATCCTTTTTTCTTCTTTCTTTTTTTGGGGGGCATGCGGTTTTTGTGTGCGGTTTTTGCCCAAAGTGACAGCTTTTTCATTGCCACCGAGTTCTTTAACGTGCGCGGTGTCAATAAACATTGGGGGGCTTGTGTCGTGCTTTCATTACCCATTCTATTCTGTTTTAGCCTGTCACTTTTCCCCCTCCTCATACGCTCGATTCCCTTTCTGATTTGG
Organism: Phymorhynchus buccinoides; assembly: GCA_017654935.2. Taxonomy (NCBI): domain Eukaryota; kingdom Metazoa; phylum Mollusca; class Gastropoda; order Neogastropoda; family Raphitomidae; genus Phymorhynchus; species Phymorhynchus buccinoides. The sequence goes on along the minus strand of CM065680.1, from coordinate 86,644,718 downwards.
TTCTTTTTCCTCTTCCCAGCAGGGGGAGACACTAACAGCGATGTCAAGTTAGACCTCTCGTGACGTCCACGGACTGAGGAGAGGCCACCACGGGAGGGAGGAGAGAGAGGGAAGTGTTGGCGTGACAGGGGTCCATTACTGACCTCTGTGACTGACCTGAACACACCGTGACGCTGCCAGTGACAAGGAAATCTCTCTCTCTCTCTCTCTCTCTCTCTCTCTCTCTCTCTCTCTCTCTCTCTCTCTCTCTCTCTCTCTCTCTCTCTCTCTCTCTCTCTTAATAAAGCGGCTAAGTATATATGTAGCCTTTATAAGAACGCCAACACCAAGAACATTGTAATAATGGCTGCACTAGTAGCCTAATGTAATCTTAGATTTCAACAAACTGCATTGTATTAGAAAAACGTTAAAACAAAACAATTTTATATTATAAAAAAATTGTAATGCTAAGTCCTGCAGTGTAAAACAAATCACTTAAAATTTTGAAAAGAAAAGTCAGGGATAGGCCTACAAGCTAGGAAAAAAACAAGGGGGGAAAAATGAATTGGCAACGCATTGCTAAACCTTTCATTTTAAATGAGCGCCTCTGGTGGTCAAATGAGAGATCACTGTACTGGCTCATTTTACTTTCATGCTCATTTCGGTTTCCTGCGCCATAACATTAATGACTGTAGCACCAAAGTCAAAGCCGCCTCTATATCGATGGCTTGGAGTCAAAACGGACTATCTTTAGATAGTCCATTGACATATTATTGAACTTATTACGAAAACTAATAACTTGCATAAAAAAAGACTGCAGAAATATAAAAAGCAAAAAACCCTTTTTATATTTCTGCAGTCATTGTTTGATATAAGTTATTAGTTTTTGTAATAAATCCAATAATATGTCAATGGACTATCTAAAGATAGTCCGTTTTGACTCCAAGCCATCGATATACCAACATGGTACGGCCCATCATGGAGTACGCTTCAAGCGCCTGGGATCCTCACCTACGAAAAGACTCGCACCAACTTGAGATGGTTCAGCGCAGGGCAGCCAGATTCTCTTTCAACAGCTATAGAGACCTGGCAGTGTTGATGGTATGCTGGGGCAGCTGCAGTGGGACAGCTTAGAAGAAAGGAGAAAGATCAACCGTCTGTGCCTGCTGTACAAGATCTCAACAAATAATGGACTGGTTGACTTAAACCCCAACCAGTACCTACGCCCCAGAGACCCTAGAACAAGAGGATCACAGAGATTCTTTCAAGAAAGGACAGCACACCCGGTCCCTCTACTATTCCTTCTTCCCTCGCACGCTGAGAGAATGGAACTCGCTCCCTACAGCCATGACAGACACCATCAGTCCAGAAGTTTTCAGGTCCGTCCTCTGTGGCATCACCACCAGCCACCGGGCCTCTTTCTGCTGACAACTCCATGCAGAAATGTAAATAGTTTTAACGCAAGACTTTTAGTGCTGTACTGCACTGTTTTCAAATCATGTTTTTAATGCCGCCTGCCTAATGTGACCAGTTAGTTGGACTTCATACGCCCTCGTTGGGGCCCTGTCCAGTAATTGGAAGAAGAAGAAGAAGAAGAAGACTTCCTTTTGTCAATTAGAAACCATACACTATTTTTTTTGCCGCGTTAGAGAGACATAGAAAGAAATCCAGAGAAATAAAAGGGTGAATTAGCAGTTGCTCAGAAACTGCCTGCAGATCGAACGACGCCTGGTGTCAACGACTAAATACCATAACTCAACCTGAAAAGCTCATTGAGTCCATATCCTGGAACCAACAGCACTTATAGCCTGACCCGGCGTATTTGTGGATATGCACACACACACACACACACACACACACGCACACGCACGCACACGCACACGCACACACACGCACACGCACAACACAACACACACACACACACACACACACACACACACACACACACACACACACACACACACACACACACACACACACACACCTACACACACACACACACACACACACACACACACACACACACACACACGCACTGTGACGTAAGTGTCCCGCGCGACCCACTTTCTCCATTTTTCTTCTCCCCCCCCCCCCCCCCCCCCTCTCCTTTTCATTTCTTTACTCGGCCGCCACGTTAATTGCCACCCACCATCTAAAGAACGCCGAATAAGGCAATTATCTCTTTGAAGCAAGATCTATCTACCCATCACAAGAAAGTGACAACCACGGTTATCTCCCTTTGAAGATGGTTTTGCTTTTCCGAGCACGAGAAGGATTTTGAATGTCGGCACGTGATAAGGATGTAATAGGCGCGTGATTGTTCGGTACATTTAGAACAGCATCTTGTGACGTGTCGACTGCTATAAACCAATAGCAGGCTTTCATTGTTTGAAAGTGAAGGCTATAATTGGCGTAGTGAGAAAAAGTTTTTCACACAAGACGCTGAAACTGACTAGAGCAACACCTCTCCCAGCCAGAATAGCCCACCTAGTAAGTCTTATTGATGACTGGTGATTGAGACTGGTTGTTTGTTTGACTCTAGTTTTGATCTAGATCCTATGTTCAATGATGAATAAGGAGTAGATAGATATGTTATAGAAAAGAAGTGGTAAACATTCTATTCTATTTATGCACACTGATTATTTGTGTGTGTGTGTTTTTGACTTTAACACTTTTGGTACCAGAACCGGAGTTTATGCCTACTAACCCTTTTGTCTATTTTTAGTAGGAAACCTATGGGCCGCAATCTTGCACTATTTTTAGTAGGAAACCTATGGGCCGCAATCTTGCACTTTATGATACCATTCCTTTCCAGGTGTTGGATGGAGAATGATGTTGTCTTGATCACCTTTTATGTTTTACTGATCTCAGTTTGTTAACTGAAATTCAGTTTATTTATTAACTAGTGCTATTGTACAAGGGAAGCCTTCTAGCCGGTTGGGATTCACTAATGCCCTGCCGACTGAAGCCCCTTGTCTCTAAGCCATAGAGATCTACATCCACCTTCTCCTGTGATTATCAGCAGGGCATCGTGGGCCGGAAGATCATCCCGGACTCCACCACGCACCAAGACGGGACTGTCGCCAAGACGACCCGCACCCAGAATCCGCGAGGAGACCACGCCTGAACCGTGCCATCCCGCGAAGCCGTAATAGGAACGACTGGGAGCTACTCTCACCTGACGAGCAAGCCCAGAACTTCAAACAGCTAAGTCCACCTGACTGTGCCAATCATTTGAACTTTCCTACGGACACCGAAGATAATTAGTAACCCTTCCGGCATGGGGCGAACCTTATAGAAAGACAAAAGTCTTGTGAATCCTTTCGGATTTCATTGTTTTTTTTATCCATATTTTGTTTTGGCGCCATTGAGCTGCTTTATTATTATTGTTGCATAATCTTATGCAGATTTTGGGAGTAAATAAAATACAAGTGTCAAATAATCCTGAACCCTTTGGTCAGACTGATGAGAGTGGGAGTCTTGTAATTTCATGTAAAACCCTACTTCTCTCTGTCTGCCATTTAGAGCAATTCAACCACTTGTATTTCTTACAACCATACGAGCCAGAACCCGGGCACAAATATAAATTTATTAGATGAAAAGGGGCCGGGAAAGTTGCTCATCTCCCATACCCTAGAGAAGTGGGCTAAAGGCAAATTTTCTAAAGTCTTCCCTAGGGACTTAGCCTTTTAACCCATTACCTCGTCACATCTAATTGGGGGCTCGCGTCCGGGATATTTTTTTTCATAAAGTCTAACAAATTTCAATTCAAACTGTAGTTCCTTTTCAAAACTTATCTTGTGTCCACTGGGAAAGTTATTGTGATTTGGTTCACTGTGTTTTGATTTGATTTGTTTGAATGCTATTTATGACTTTATTTTGATGTGCATGCTATTTCTGTTTATGTTGAAATAGTTAAGTGTTGTTTGATACATTCAACTCAGCAGCTTTGTTTTTATTTTGAATAGTTGTATTTACAACCATGGCTGAGATTGTTAAACTTAGGAGGGAACTTAAAGAATGGGGAGAATCTCTAGGATTGTCAGGCCAAGAGTTAGCCAATTTTGTCATATCTGAATATGACAAAGAGAAAGCTCGCGAGACTCAAGAAGCTGATAAAGCTCGGGAGGCTCAGGAGGCCGAGAAAGACAAACAGAGAGCTCATGAGGCTCAAGAGAAAGCTCGGGAGGCTCAGGAGGCCGAGAAAGACAAACAGAGAGCTCATGAGGCTCAAGAGAAAGCTCGGGAGGCTCAAGAGGCTGATAAAGCTCGCGAGGCTCAACAAGCAGATAAAGATCGCGACGCTCAGGAGCAAGAGCAAATCCGTACTCATGAGTTAAGGCAGAGACAACTAGTGCAGGATGCCAAAAATAAAGAACTCGAACTTGAGGCCACTGAGCGAGAAAAGGCGCGAGACCATGAGCTAGCTATGAAGCAGCTAGAAAACTCAGCAGACTCTGAGACTGCTGCCCCTCAAAATTTTCCCCCTCCCATTCATACCTCAGCCATGACCTTCACATTGGAGGCATTCAATGAGGCAACCGAGTCTATCGATGCATTCCTCGATAGATTTGAAAGACTGGCCCAGGAATTTGAGCTTGCTCCGGAAAAGTTCAACCTCAAGCTTGCCCAAAGTCTCAGGGGTGTGGCTTATGAGGTGTACAGCAAACTTCCGTCAAGCCAAATTACCGACTACCCAGCTTTGAAAGAAGCCCTGCTCAACAGATACGAGTTGACAGCTGACGCCTACCGGAAAAAGTTCCGGTCAACCAGAAAAGGTAGGGGAGAGTCCTATGCCCAATTTTCAGATAGACTGGGGAACTATCTGACTAAATGGGTGTCCCTTTCTGCCAAATCAGAGTCCTATGAGGATCTCCGTGAACTGATGGTTGGCGAGCAACTGCGCGAAACCATGTCCCCAGAGTTACGCACCTTTACTGCCGAACAAGGTGCCACAACTCTGGCTGACCTCATCCAGCTAAGTGATAGGTACACTCTAGCCCATGATGAACCTAGCGCCCCTAAAAGGCCAAAACTACAGCAAGTAGTTGGGTCCACTGCTTCACAGCAGAGCAGGTTTAACCCCAACTCCAACAGTGGGTCCCACGGTTCTACCCATGAACGACAACCACTGGGACAACCCTTATTCTGCTCATACTGCAAGTCGAACACCCACAATCGGGATGACTGCAGGAAACTTGCTTACAAGCGGCAAAATGTTGCAACTATGCAAGTCGTCTCGACTTCGCAGAACTGCACAAACCCCTCCCCAGTACAGTGTCCAGGCACACCGTCAGTCGTTGGACAGGCGACTGTCAACAACATCCCTGTTCAGTGTCTCTATGACACTGGACTGTCATGCGACGCCATCGTCTGCGGATCCTTAGTCCCCGCGTCAGCATACACGGGAGACTTCATCTCTCTGCAAGGCCCTGATGCTTCAATCCCCCCATCCACTTTGCCAGTCGCCATAATCAATGTCGACACCAGATATGTAAAGGGACCCATCAAGGCAGTGCTCATGGACAGTCCTGTCTATGACCTCATACTGGGATCACAGTATGTGTTTTTAGGGCACCCCTCTCAACCTGCCCTAGTTTCAGCAGCATTCCCTTCTCCCCAAACCACAAACCAACTCCCTCCCTCCTTCCCAAAGAGCAAATCTCCCTCAGCAGGGAAGAAACCTCTCAACGCGGCAAACCAAATTGCCGCGCGAGCAAATCCAGATTGTCCCAAGTCCCCAAGTCCGCCACAACTTGGAAAATCCTTCCCAAGGAATGTCCGCCTAACGACCCAAGACCACTCGCCACAGGTACCTCAGGTGAAAGGCAGCACTGTACCCGCAAACACCCACCGAAGGTACTAT
>CM065680.1:86606373-86633873 GCA_017654935.2 Phymorhynchus buccinoides | reverse complement strand
GTCAGGAGAATAGCGCTATAGAAGATTTATTTTGTATTATTATTATTATTATTATACGTACCTTACCCATTATAGCCATATGGCTTGGGAAACGAAGAGAAGAAGAAGAAATGAAAACATAATAATAATGTCGGTCATCGGAAACGTGCGAGTGAAGCACAACGTGTGTGGTCGGTGATGCTGTTCCACGTATGATGTCTGGGCGTCCATAAGGAGAATGACTTGAATCGCTCGGAAAATGAAATAACCTACCACCACCTTCCCAACTCCCGCCCCACCAGGCTTACCCCCCCCCCCCTCCCCATAAGCACCCCCCCCCCCCTAGATGTTGGTACGAGATTAAGAAAACTCATTATTATGATGATGATGATGATGTTTGTTCGGGCATTCCTCCCAAGCCTGGCGAAGTCGGTCAACGGTCAGTATTTTGTGTTATTAAAGAAAAATATAGGTGAGAGAGAGAGAGAGAGAGAGAGAGAGAGAGAGAGAGAGAGAGAGAGAGAGAGAGAGGGAGAGAGAGAGAGAGAGAGAGAGAGAGAGAGAGAGAGAGAGAGAGAGAGAGAGAGAGAGAGAGAGAGAGAGAGAGAGAGAGAGAGAGAGAGAGAGAGAGAGAGAGAGAGAGAGAGAGAGAGAGAGAGAGAGTATCTTTGGTTGTATTCATTAATCATGTCTGAACACCCCTATACCATTTTAATGCTATCGGCACGATGCGCAAGTGTGCCACATTTGACTATTTCACTCAAATGGCGCATTTTGTAATGCTGTGCATGATATTGTCATACAGCAAGAGCGTTTAGACACTGGGCTACGATAGTATTTTCATCGCAAAGTGTACAGATAATACGTAAAAGACCCACCAGATCACGTGTCAAAATTACGGGTTTCACGTGTTTTCCCTCTTATAGCTGGAAAGAAATCTTGCTTTGACCAGATCTGACTCCCATATGAATGCCCCCAAATTCAAACCGAAACATCATTTTAAAGAGCAGTCTCAATTTGAAGTTGGGAACATTTGTATGTGGGTCACAGCTACCCAGAAAAAAATCAAGGGACTTAATCGTGGTGCGTCAGTGTGTCTTTAAACCTTTCACCGCCAAAGTCGCATTTTAGCACCACAGTGATTTAATACCTATGTCACTAAAAGGCATCAGATTGGGGTCTAATATCCAAAGACCCTATTGTCTCAGTTTTAGGAAGTAAGGATAGACCTCATTTTATTTATGTCACAGAAGAATCCCCAATACTGCAGATGGATTTTGTTCTCTACCCAGGTAAAGTTTAATGGACATTTTTGGCTGAAATATGGCTGGCGGTGAAAGGGTTAAGCACTGAAAACAAATGTTGTCACTAGCATTTCTTTGCTTGAATTGGTGTGTGGGTGGGGCGCGTTTGTGGTTCAGAGTGTTCATCCGAAAGAACCTGTTCGCTATCGGGATTGATTCTTTGGGATCAATCCGGTGATGAGCGTGACATCTTTCGTAAACATTAGAAAAAAACCGTTATTTGTGATGTGAACCTGGCTTTGAATTGATGTTGATTTACTTTGTTTCGTTCCTGTTGTTGTTGTTATTGATCTTGTTGTTTATCCCTTTCGCTGCCAGCCATTTTTCAGCCAAAAATACCATTAAACTTAACTGGGTAGAGAAAAAAAAATCTGCAATATTGGGAATTCCTCTGTGACATGTATAACATTAGGCCTATCCTTACCTCCCAAAATTAAGAAAATAGGGTCTTCAGATAACAGGCCCCGATTTGATGCCTTTTAGTGACATGGGTGTTAATTAAACCATTGTGGTGCATAAATGCGACATTGGCGATGAAAGGGTCAACTCCACCGTTGGAATAGGATCTACACAGACAGCAAAGCAACCAATATATAGATTTCAAAGGTCATGTAAACATAGAAAATATTATCAGGTACTTTCTTAGGATGTTATCTCGGGTTCGTTGCCCTCTAATGAACAGTATTACGGATGAAACCACTACACAGTTCTTTGATTTAAGCTAAACATCCCCTTTCTTTCTTTATTTATTTAAGAAAATGTATATAATAATAATAATATTAATAATAATAATAATAATAATAATGATAATATTAATAATAGTACATTTATATAGCGCTTTACTTCAAATGAGCCCAAAGCGCTTTACAATTAATTATTCGGGGATTGTGGGTGCAGGGCCGGATCTAGGGGGGGGTGGGGGGTTCCTGGTTTCCACCCCTCTGCCCTAAGCCCTTATAAAATGGTAAAAAGTAAGAAAATGGCTCAATTTTTGCCTTAATAATCACTATATTTTAAACATGTCCGCGGCGAAGCCCCCTGGGCCCCCAGTAGGGCACCGTTAACCCAGAACCTTTGCAGCTCCCTTGATCCCCGGCAGAACCCCCACCCCCACCCCCTTACGAATCACTTGGTCCGGCCCTGGGGTGGTCCAGTGTCGTTCGTTATGAAAGGTTGTCTGAGCGAACGTACTGATTTATTTTCTCCTCGTAGAACTGTTCTTCTACGGCTCTTTGTGTTCTGTTTGGGGCTGTAGGTAGGCCTGTAGGTAGGCCTGTAGGTAGGCCTGTAGGTAGGCCTGTAGGTAGGACTAAGTAGCGCGAATAGCTCCCAGTATTTTGTTCATGCCCTGCTTGGGAAGATGGTTGGGGTGGGTGGGGGTGGGGGTTGAAGTAAGGTGGGTGTTAGTGCGTTGAGTTATGATTATATGCAATGCGCTCTCTAGTGTATTCATTTTCATAGAGATGTATGGTGAGGATACGCGAACCGATCTCTTAGAAATGTTTGTACGAATGGTGAGTGAAAAGCGCAATGAAATTGCTTTGCAAGATTATGCGCTATATAAGCGTTATTAATTATTTATTATTTATAAATTTTATAGGCTCCGACGAACGACTTGCAAACCAATTTCGTCTCTTTGATTGTTTTGTTTTGTACTAGGTGTCCATTCCTATTCCAAGACACCATCCACAATTGAGGGAAAGAAGTAGAAGAAGAAAGAAGAAAGAAAGAAAGAAAGAAGGAATTAGAGGCGGAGAAGGACGGCGTGGAGATAAAAAAAGCGCGGATTTCTGAATCGGATATGCTACAAAAGAGCGTATAAACCCATGATACGAAAGCGCGGAGGGCGACCTACCAGAAAATGAGTGTGGAGCACGGGAGACACGAGAAATGCAACTCAGCCAGCCGTTCATGACAAAACTCAGCAATGGTGTTACAGGCCAGTTTGTTACAATGACACATTAGTACTTATTTCTTATCAATGGTGCAACACACCACATTAACATGTCACATCTCTCTCTCTCTCGCTCTCTCTCTCTCTCTCTGGAAATTCGTGCTCAAAATTGTAAACCAAAAAAAACCCCGCGCTTACGTATGCCGATTTGACGCGCTTTCGTACATTTTTTCCGCGCTTCTGATATGCCAATACGCGCTTTCGTAAATCTCCGAATAAGAGAAGAACTTTATCAGGGGAAGACGGGGTAAAAAGCGCATGGGCGGGTAAGAAGCCCACCCCAATTATCTCATGAAATGAAGCAAATTTCAGTCTCATTTTGTCTCATGGGCAAATTTGACTGAAATTTGCTTTATTTCATGAGATAATTGGGGTGGGCTTCTTACCCGCCCATGCGCTTTTTACCCCGTCTTCCCCTACGCTTCTTTTACTCCACCTAATCACCTCATGTTTCTTCTATCTTTCTTGTCTTTGTAACAGAGTAGAACCAAATCGTTTCTTTGTGCTGTGTATACCGACAAATGTAATAGAGGAACAGAGTGTTCTTGCTGGGGTCATTTGTGTACAGGAGGTTTGTGGTGTGGGTGGGCTCGAAGTGTTCATTGTGAAAGGTTGTGTGAACAAACGTCCATTATTTGCTTCTGATACGACAACCCCACTCTGGGTTTCTGTGTTCCGTGGGGTTATAAGTAGCGTGTGTTCAGTCCTCTCGCGGCCTTTTTGTCCTTATGTGCCCACCGGTTCGCATAATGCGTTTCGCATAATCCTTTGATCAGAGCCGCGGGCGCAAGTCGAGTGTCTCTTCAAAAAAAACCTGTCATTTCGCATAAACGGGTATGCACTCTACGTGACTTTCTTACTATCCCTAACCCTATCCCTAACCTATCCCTAACCTATCCCTAACCCTATCCCTAACCTATCCCTATCCCTAACTTTCTGAGTTTTATGCGGAATGCCATGTCCACAAAGCTTTGTATGCGAAGTGGCAGTATGTGAATCGGCTTTATGCGAAGCGGCAGTATGCGAAACGGCAATATGCGAACCGGGGCGCACCGGTGCACATTAGTCTAAAATGACATTGTTTCTGCTTATTTTTTGTATTTATTGCAAATATTTATTTCATTACTCGCCATGTTACATTACCACACAAAATTTGAAGCCATTCTACCCACTGGTTCATGAGATACAGCTCGGACATGAAGGAAGGAAATTTCGGTTTTGTGAGTCTTCCTTGGCGGAGGTTTGCACTGGCGGTTCAAAATTCAGGATCTGAACAGGTTGTGACATGCTGATCAAAAATATCATGGTATCCGCGAGAGGACAAATGCATGCGAAAGGACTTAACAAGCGTCAATGGTTCCAGGCCCTCTCTGATATTCTTATCCTGCCGCATTCTCTGATCTTTTGGATTGGTTGGCATCGTTACGGAGCATTGCCCCCCCCCCCCCCCCCCCCCCCCCCCCCCCGTCTCTATGGGCCCCATCTGGATAATGAGCATAATTAATTCGATGGCTTGGAGTCAAAACGGACTATCTTTAGATAGTCCATTGACGTATTATTGGGTTGAGTACAGAAACTAATAACTTGTATCAAACAACGACAGCAGAAATGTCAAAAAGGGGGTTTTGCTTTTTTTTCAAATTTCATCAGTCTTTTTTTATGCAAGTTATTGGTTTTCGTAATAAGTTCAACAATATGTCAATGGACTATCTAAAGATAGTCCGTTTTGACTCCAAGCCATCGTTATGTGCCCCTAATTTCGTGTCTATTGGCCACTGCAAAGAACACCTTTTGCAAGAGTGAATGCCCCTTGGTGGGTGGGGGAAGATGGTTGAGTACTGACCAAACAAGGGAATAACTCTCGCCAATAACCCTATTTGAGGCCGCTCTTAATGGCTGCCTTTTGCAAGAGTGAATGCCCTTTTTGGATACTGATCAACAAGGGCTTAACTCTTGCCGTCAAGGGCGTTAATAACCCTACTTGCAGTGGCCAATATGTCCCCGTGTTATGTGTCCCCGTCTCTATGTGCGCTGATCTCTATATCATATACCCCTGTCTCTATGTGCCCCCATCTCTTTGTGTTCCCGTCTCTGTAATTGTGTTCCCATCCTATATATTTCCGTCTCGTTGGGTTTTTTTCCTTACGCTAACTCTATTCTTAACTTTACCCCTTACCCAAACACTAACTAACCCTAACCCTAACCCTAACCCGAACCCGTACCCTAAATTCGAGGGGAGACATAGAGACGGGGGCACACACAGACGAGAACACAAAAAAGAGACGGGGACATATTAAGGAGCCGCTGTAGCTCAGTTGGTAAGTTCGAGTCGCTAGCTCGTAATCCGTCAGGTTTACGAGTGCGCGGGTTCGAACTCAGCTCGGTTCAAAGTGGTGTGTCCTTGGGAAAAGCACTTTACTCCTCACTTCACCCAGGTGTAAAATGGGTACCTGACGTCAGTTGGGGAAAAAGTCCTTCGGGTGAGACTTTTCAAAAAACCGAGGTCCCGTGTGCGGACGCATGGTGACAAGATCATGCGCACACATTAAAGCCCATCCCACTATTCGGTACGAGTAGACCGTGTGTGCCGGTGGGATGGATGACACGAATTCACATAGCACATTAGCACATAATGGTCTGAATGAAGACCGACGAGCGCGGGGCAGGATAAGCATCCCCAACTGAAAGAAGAAGAAGATATAATTATAGACACGGGGCACAGCTGTTCCGTCCCACACAAAATCAAGCTATTTAGTTAAAAGCCTGAATCTAGAAATCTTAGATAAAAACTGTACCAAGCTTTTGTCTGTAAAGATAGTTTGGCTGTATGCTCTACATAGTATTTCAAATATATTCCTTCCCTCAGATTTATGGTAAAAACTTATTTTTGTGAGCAGTATCAATCAACATATCTAGTAGAAATAATATACTTAGTATCACAAACATAAATAAGATTGCCTATGAGTGAAAATCTAGCAATATCCACTGACTATAAGTAATCTTGTCACATACTACAACATATTATCGCCTGTTATTTATGAAAAGTTACTTATAGTTAACTGAAGTTTGCTTGAAACAATTTATGAAAATATAGATAAACTAAATGTTCCTCCCGAAACAGCTGTGGGGGGCACAATGAGGGTGACACATAGGGATGGGGGCACATCTAATTGATCCAGTTGGCTTGGAAGACAGTCCCGTTATATTGAGGTAGTTTCTTTGCAGCGAGCACTTGAAACATTTGGTCGCAATCGGCAAAAACAAAAATTGTGTGAAACTCCAGTTTGCCGAATTAGTTTACAAAAGCAGATTGGAAACTAACTTGGGAGTTTGCTTGGCGAAACAAATCACGTGACAATACAACTATTTTTCCTCAATCAATCAAATCTGGTGCTTTACGTCATCTCGACCTGGGAAGGCAGACTATTTTTCCTTCATTTTTGTACAAGTTAAATCTTGCGTGAACAAGAGCCAAGATGACAGCCCAAGTAAATGATTGTGATCAAAACAAGTATTCTTTATTCAATGGCGAAAATAATTTTAAGTATTTTTGCAAATTCATTTTACGAAATTGTTTTGGGTGTTCTTCCTCATTTTGCCATCTTGTTAGAAGATATAATAATAGTGTGATGCAAATTGTCAGTGCACGAATAAACGTGAATGAAAGCGAATCTATTTACAGACTAACAGTAACATAGAGGTCAGATTGAGTTTCCTTTCGAAATAACTTTCTGTTCAACCGAAAAATGAGGAATAAGCTTTGGAGCAAACCGCCTTTAGCCAATGTTTAGAAGAAGTCAATTTATGTTTTTTACGTCAATGTTCCAAGAGAACCGTTTTAATCGAAAAGAACATTGATGTGAAACCCACCCCTGGTGTGATGTGGTATACATATTAATTTGCTGGATTCGTGTTCGGGGCTGTTCATTATTATAGAGAGCACAAAGAAAGAAGATAAAGAAGAAGAGAAAAAAGAATGTCCGGTCGCGCGCGGTTCCGGCTTATACCACGATTGCAAGATCACACCAGATGTATTGCTTTTTCTAAGAAGAAAGGGAGAACAATTAAATGAAGAAGAAGAAGAAGAAGAAGAAGAAGAAGAAGAAGAAGAAGAAGATGATGATGGTGATGATAGTGATGATGATGATGATGAGAGAGAGAGAAAATGAAAGAGAGAGATAGCAGCAGTAGGGGAAGACGGGGTAAAAAGCGCATGGGCGGGTAAGAAGCCCACCCCAATTATCTCAGCAAATTTCAGTCTCATTTTGCCCATGAGACGAGCGTTAATGTCTAGCATTCGTCTCATGGGCAAATTTGACTGAAATTGTCTTTATTTCATGAGATAATTGGGGTGGGCTTCTTACCCGCCCATGCGCTTTTTACCCCGTCTTCCCCTAGTAGCAACAGCATCAGCAGGAAAGAATTGCTGAACAATCAGTCACCAATCAAGAAACACAATTCAAGCTACGCTACTGTGTAAAACAAAAATGTTTCGAGCGCATGAGTTATTTCCCTTTTAGTTTGAAGCAGTATAGTGGCAAACGGGCCACATTGTGTAACTACAAACCTACGGCTTATTAAGCAGCCGCAATAGCTATGTAGCTGCTTAATGTTTTCAGAGCTGTCTGTTCCTCTCTCTCTCTCTCTCTCTCTCTCTCTCTCTCTCTCTCTCTCTCTCTCTCTCTCTCTCTCTCTCTCTTAACCGATTTTCATCTATGATGGACAATGTTTCCTTATCCTATACCGACATCATATTGCTAGGTGATTTGAATATTGATCTTCTTAAAATTCATGATAACTGGAAACGTCTCTATGAATCTTATAATATGTCTCAATTACTTAATAACCCCACAAGAATAACACTACAGACCCAAATACTCATTGACCATATATACGTCACCAATCCTGGTCACATAGTTGAAACGTCTGTTCCTGTCTTCGGGTTAAGCGATCACTTCCCCATATGCTTAACGTGGTCAAAAAAAGGCATCAGAATCCCCAAATGTTCTCATAGATGTGTAGCATTTCGTAGCTATAAATCCTTTAACCCTGAGCAATTCTTATATGATTTATGTATGGCCGACTTTTCTATTGTTTTTTAGTACAATGACCCAAATAAAGCCCTTGAAAAGTGGTATAATACCTTCATCCCAATATACGATAAACATGCCCCTTTTATAACCAAACGTGTCAAGCCTGAAGGTAAACCCCCATGGTTAAACGATAATATAAATGCGGAAATAAAGACTCGTGAAAGTTTAGTACAAACAACTGGTAAGGATGTAGCTTTTAAAAAGCAGCGAAACAAAATAACAAACATGAAGCGAGTTGCCAAAAAAAAGTACTTTGGCGATCTTATTCAATCTAAAAAAGACTCAAAATCTATCTGGAAAGCAATTAACCAATTATCCTGCAAATCTTCAACACACAGTACGCCCTTGTCAAACGATCTATCTGTTGAAGAACTCAACAATCATTTCTGTACCATAGCTGATAAAACGATACTAGCCGACCGAACTGGCTCTAACGATCTATTGTTACTGAAAGAGTACTGTGACTCCAAAAAATTAGGTCCTAAACTCAGTTTCCAGTTTATGGCTGTACATGAGGTATACCAAGAATTAATTCAACTCAAGCATTCTAAATGTTGCGGTTTAGATCATATTGATAACTATATATTAAAGCTATCTGCGCCTATTATCACTGACTGTCTTACCTATATTTATAACCTTTGTATTGAGAAATGCTGTTATCCCCAATTATTTAAAGATGCCAAGGTGATACCACTATATAAATCTGGTGACCCCCAAGATCCGTCAAACTACCGACCTATCTCTATCTTGTCTAACCTCTCCAAACCTCTAGAAAAGCATTTAAAACGTAACCTTCAAACATACTTTACCACACATGATCTTTTCCATTGTAACCAAAGTGGCTTTAGAGAAAACCATTCCTGCCAAACAGTACTCACTAATCTAATCGAACAGTGGCATTCCAATATTAACAATGACCTTCTCACCGGTGCCATTCTCGTCGACTTTGCTAAGGCCTTTGATGTTATTGATCATGGCCTTCTATTGAAAAAACTATCATTGTATGGTTTAACTCAAGATTCTATCGCCCTCGTTTCGTCCTTTCTATCTGACAGACGACAAACCGTCTCAAAAGACACTATTACATCTTCATTTCAATCAGTCAATTATGGAGTTCCCCAAGGCTCAGTCTTAGGACCTATACTCTTCACCGTTTATATAAATGACCTCCCCCTTCATCTTACTTCATCGTGTGAGCTTTTTGCAGACGACACCACAGTGTATAAAAATGGCAAAAATGCTGATTCAATCTGTTCTGGATTGCAGAGTGACATTAATAATCTAGTTGACTGGGCAGAGCAAAATCATATGGCCTTACACCCCAAAAAGTCTAAATTCATGTTAATCACAACAAGACAAAAGAGGCAAAACTTTAAAAATCAATTAAGAACACCGACTATCTATGAAAAGCCTCTAGAAGAAGTTACTTCACACAAATTACTCGGCGTATACATTGACAACAACTTATCCTGGTCAAAACACATGGACATTCTGTCCAAGAAAATTTCAAAAAAAGTATTTCAGCTCAATAGAATTAAACACTTTTTAGATCAACATACTCGTAGACTTTTTTTCCATGCCTATATCCAACCTGATATTGATTATGCATCAACATGTTGGGATTCAGCTAGTAAAAACACACTCAAACATGTTGAAAGACTATATAAACGCTCTCTTAAACTCATACTCCTTAAATCGTCATCCCTAGAAACCAATGACTATAAAGAACTTAACATTCTACCATTTGATTTGAAATGCCTACTAAATAAAGGTACCCTTATGTACAAGATCATAAATAAGCTAGCACCAAAATATCTTATTACTAAATTTAAAGTCCATACAATTCGAAGCAAAACCAAATTAACAATGCCCCGCCCCAGGACAGATCTATATAAATCATCCCTTACATTCTCTGGTGGTAAACTGTGGAACGACCTCCCTGATTATCTAAAAAATAGAACTAGCGTCTTTTCCTTTCGAAAATCTTATCACAAGCTCCTAATAGACAATCTTGTTTATTAGTAATGCTAATTAATGAGTTTTACTTCAAACGTTACTAATGCCATCAGCTATGTCTAGATTCTTATAAATCTCTCTCTCTCTCTCTCTCTCTCTCTCTCTCTCTCTCTCTCTGTCCCTCTCTCATATTCCCATGTTATCATATGTTGTGGGGGTTTTTTTGGGGGGGTTTTTCTTCCTTAAAATTGGGTTTATTCTGAAAAATTGTCATTGTCTCAAAATGGTTTCCCTTTTTTCGTACTCAATTTAAACTACCAATTCAAGTTCACCATTGTTAAGTATTATCCATGTTTGCTTTAAATCCCATTTTTGATTTCTTTTTCAATTATTTCATGTGCCAATTTTTGTTCCATTTTCTTGACTTGATTGTTTTATGTCAAATTTTCTTTGCTTGATGCATGGTATGAATGTGTGAGTGAGAGGGCAAGGTGTAAAGAAGCTATTGTAGCTTATCCTTTTTACCCTCAATAAAACATTCGTATTCGTATTCTCTCTCTCTCTCTCTCTCTCTCAACAGTCATTGGACTACAAACGCAGCTCAATACTTTATGCCACGCTGTTACTACTCTGCAGTTAAAAGTAAATTTGCAAAAGAGTAACATATTAATTTTATTCAGAAAAGGTGGGTATCTGGCAGCAAGAGAACATTGGCTATTGTAATGAAGAACCTATGCCTGATATCTAGGGATTTACTTTTCAACTAGACTCAGTTTTAACTTTGCTTGCAAATATCTTGCCGGTTAAGGAACATTTTGCTGCTTTGTGCATTTTGAAAAGTTATCATTTTTTTCTTAAATCAGTCGTTTTAATCTTTTGTTCTAAGGCTTTTTGAATCTCAAATTCTACCTATTGTTCTTTATGACGCTGAAATTTGGGGCCTTGATAAAGCTGCAGTCAACTGTCAGAAATTCCACTTGTTTGCCTCAAAGAGATTTCTTGTGTGTTTCAATGAATACACCCAACGACCTGATCTATAGTGAGACTGAAAATAAAAATATAAAAATAAAAATGTTTGATTAGTTTTAGTTTAAGGAGACGCAAACCATTTATAAAATGTTTTTAGTCAAAAGTCAAATTCACTGAGAAGGGGCGTAAAAAGGCCGCGAGGCCTACGAATAGCCCTATATATATACCTACCTACATACCTACCTAACCGTTATCCGATTTTCCTTAACTCTGCATTTCGATGTATCCGTTATTAGTTAAAGCTGGTAAGTATGAGCGATGAACGATTGCCTAAAAACCATAACATGTTATACGCCTTGGATGCCAGAGGTAAGGCAAACTGGGTAACGAAATTTAAAAAATAAATTATATGAATTGGGGCCTTGATAAAGCACTTTATTGGGGCCTTGCACTTGTCTTGTAGTTGTTTGTTTGTTGTATGAATTGGGTCTAGGTTTCTTGTGGTTAAATCATGGTGTTGGAGATGTACCATCTTTTATGAACATTACTTGTTCGTTCCAGACTTGTGGACTGCAGATGGCAAGAGTGGAGTTCACACATGAATAAAAGTAAATGGTTCGTTTTATATAAACAAAATTATTTTTTTCTTCACATAATGTTCCGACTTATTTGTCAATGACAATGGATATGCATTTAAAAATTATTGTCACCAGATTTAGATTTGGTGTATCATATATTTCAGTTCGTCGTCTTCGTTATAGGGGAAGACGGGGTAAAAAGCGCATGGGCGGGTAAGAAGCCCACCCCAATTATCTCATGAAATGAATAAAATTTCGCGCATGGGCGGGTAAGAAGCCCACCCCAATTATCTCATGAAATGAATAAAATTTCAGTCTCATTTTGCCCATGAGACGAGCGTTAATGTCTAGCATTCGTCTTATGGGCAAATTTGACTGAAATTTTCTTTATTTCATGAGATAATTGGGGTGGGCTTCTTACCCGCCCATGCGCTTTTTTACCCCGTCTTCCCCTAGGCAACATCCTGATAATGATCTCATTTGTCCATTATGCAAGAAAGCTATTGAAAATGAAGTTCATTTTGTTCTTCAGTGTACTGCTTTAAGTGATTTCGGGAAAATGTTAAAATATTGGCCTTGTTCTTGTACAAAGCCTTTAAGTTTCGTTCTACATTGTGTTCTTGATTGTGATGTACTTTATTTGGTATATCAGCTAAATTATGTCATTGCTTAATGTTAACAAAACCCCTTCATAAGGGGCCTTGGCCTTTCGTGAATAAATCAGCCCCACATGGCCGAAAGGCCAAAGAGGGCGTAAAACATTATTATTTCTGTTCTTTTCGTGAATAAATCATCCGAATCTCTCTCTCTCTCTCTCTCTCTCTCTCTCTCTCTCTCTCTCTCTCTCTCTCTGTCATCTAAGTTTAGTCATCTGATCTTAGGCCTATCTTAAAACGTGAAATCTTACGTGGGCTTCTCCTTGTCAGAAATGAATAAACTAACAAACACACAAAAACTTACTTGCTTTGAATTATAATAAGATGTCAGTCAATTAGATATTTTACTTCTTTCTTTTTTTTCCTGTTTGCTCGCCTGTTCGTTTGTTTACTAAGCAATTAAATTTATAAATTTGATTTCCAAGCTGGTTGGGGCGACAATTTCAATAAATTATTTGTGACATTTTTAAGAACACAAGAGAAAGAAGAAGAAGAAGAAGAAGAAGAAGAAGAAGAAGAAGAAGAAGAAGAAATAGTTGGGGAAATAAGTGGAGCAATTAAGCCCGCCGGCTATCAAAAATGTTATATCCTTTGTTTATTTTTCTTCTTCTTCGATCGCTCAGACAGTTTCCTGTCAATTATGAACGCAGATACGTCATGCCGCCGTTATGCGCCTAAGAAATAGGCCCAGCAAGTCCGACTTCGGCTGAAGGAAATATTTGTTGATGATGATGATGTTGATGGAGGTGGGGATGATGATGATGATGATGATGATGAGGGTGATGATGATGGTGATGATGATGATGGGGGTGGTGATGATGATGATGATGATGATGATGATGATGATGATGGTGATGATGGACGTGGTGCTGCTGCTGCTGATGATGATGATGATTCTGATGATTCTGATGATGATGATGATGATGATGATGGAGGTGCTGCTGCTGCTGATGGAGGTGCTGCTGATGATGGTGATGATGATGATGATGATGATAATGAATGTTACTGCTGATGTTGCTCTCTCTCTCTCTCTCTCTCTCTCTCTCTCTCTCTCTCTCTCTCTCTCTCCCTCTCCCTCTCTCTCTCTCTCTCTCTCTCTCTCTCACTATTTCCCCATAACGTGATTGGAATTACACAATCCAATTAATATAACAAAATAGAAATCCGATATACCCGGAGAAAACATTTGTATTTTGCCGAGGACATAATTAATAATAATAATATGCGTTTATAATTTATTTTTCCTTTATATCGGATCTTTATTACGTTTGAAACATCAATTTGATGTTATTTCATTAAAAACAATTCTTTTTTGTTGTTGCTTTTTCTTAAGCGTACCTGTATCACTTTGTTTTTAAATGATTATTAATTCAGTTTCCTCTGATTTCGCAATATTGCAATCAGATTTACGTCTTGTGCATTGTTTTGGCTGCATAAATAAAATGTGATGCAGCACAGGAAAACCAGGCTAATGTCGTAAATGATCACTTTTGACTTATTCCTATTTTCAGAAAGGCCAGAGACCACAGATTAACAGGCAAAAACCAGAATTCATCTATCTCTAATAGTTTATTTTTAATAAGTTTTGGCAATCAAATCTCTCTCTCTTTGTATCTTTCTCTCTCTGGCGGCTGCCCGACTTTAGCCTCCTTTTCCTGTGCTGCATCACAAATAATGAAAACAATATGGCCCCTATTCATGTGTTTCTCATGTACAGCCTTTATGATGCATACTGTACAATTAAAAAATAAGTGCGTGCGTGTGTGTGTGCGTGCGCGCGCGCATGCATGCGTCTGTGTGACGTGTGTGTTATGATTTCTTCGCTTTCGAGCCCTGTGGCATATTAGGCAATCTTGTACTTTATTCACCACCCTCAGGTTTACGATCCTCAATCTCAAAGTCCGCTTTATTTCAGTTTTATGAAAGTAATCATAGGCTGATCCTAACCCTATGGCTGTGTACACACATAAGCGGATATTCCATGCGGAAACCCGTGCGCAATCCATAAAGAAGTGAAACAAAGAAGGGAAAAGATGTGCGCACGTGTCTGAATTTCCCCTATATGCGTACACTTGCATCCTTCTTTCTTCCACTTATCTAGGGTTTTCCGTACGGAACTTACGCGTCTAATGTAAACCCGGTGTCATGAGAAATAAGTAGCTCCCATGAAAAATCTACCTTTCGCATGCGAACTATAACCATCCTAACCCTAACCCTATCCCTAACCACAGAAAGAACCAATAAATAGAGCAGGAGGGTGTAAATCTACATATTTGCCGAGAAATCGATGTACAAAGCCTTGCACTTAGTTTCGTAACATTCACAATGGCGGACAAGCAAACAGAGGAATGACTACTTATTTCATGAGGTAGAATATTCTCTTCACACCGGCCTATCTCTTTCAAAAAGAGACAGAATGTTGCTTCTTAGTGAAGATTTTCAATACGAACATTTGAGGGGAGGTGGGCCTGATGACTAACGCACAGAATAGCCCCCCAGTTTCCAATTATCGTACTTTTATTAGGCTGTAATCAACAGTGGAAATATGCTCCAGTTACACCCCTTACACCATACCCACGTAATGCTATTGGGTCCTATTGTTATTGGAGTCAGCCAGCGAGTCGCGGGCACTACTACATACTAGACATATGTGATGGTGCATAGGAAAAACCTACATTAAGTCGCCCAGAATGCCCAAAAATAGTCAACAACCCTCAAAATATCAATTTTCTATTCAGGGCACATTTATGTCTATGGTCATGTGTTCTACCAGTATCCACAACATAAAAGACAATTTTGAATGATTTCTTTGTTTATTTGATTGTTTTCTAAATCAAATCGATAGAAACAAAGAGGCAAAGTTGTAGCTTCCATGCCCAATTTCTGCAATTGATCTATTTCGAATGCCAAACTTCAAATAATTATAAAATATAAACTAGACAAGATAACTCAAAAGTGTTCGGTGTATTAACAAGGAATCTTTGCTCCACCATACAAAAAATAAAATCTCAATTCATGCCAACATTCCTTTATGTCTGTTTTTCCCATGCACTGTCACACAAATTGCAGTGACAGTTCCAGTACAGAGCAGTCTAGTTGCTAGCTACCATCCGTCATTTAGACCCATCCACTTGATTAGACTTACTGTGGTATATGTGACCCAGCACCACGAAAGGGACATTAAGTCGCTGGGCTAGTTTCTCACAACAGGCTTGCAAAGTCAAATTATTTTTTTAAATAAATTTTGAGTTATGGGTCATTTCGTGCTCTCTAGCATCTCATCTTTCATATTTATAAAGGAGAATCCTTTTCAGACAAGACGAAATAAAATCAGCAACACCGTGTTAAAAGAGCGATATTTCGATTGATTATCAAATCTTTGTCGAATCCTTGTTATGGTCTCTAAATGCTAATAAAAAAGGCTTTCAAATGAGTAAGCTTAGGTTGATGCATTTTCTTTCAGTTAGGCTCAACTTTAGACAGTAATTTCTCAAAATGGCCGACAGTCACCCTACCAAACTTAAATGCTTATAATTCTAAAACGGAAAACGTTACAAGAATGGTTCTTATATCATTTGAGAGAGAATTGTGTGGAGATTCTAGCTGTACCGTTATACCACACTTGTCATTTTGACACTTAATGTCCCTTTTCTTGGTGCTAGGTCACATATCTCTTGCAGACATATCTCTTGGGGCAGTTATCAGAAACTGTAGGCATGGGCAGCTTGTATTTCCGAGATCATTCCATGAATATTCCCTCGGTCCCTGAATCAGCTTCTTTTTTTGTTTGTGGCTCAAGCCACAAACCTATAACTCACTTTGTCGGTCGGTCTGTCTGTCGGTCCAAAATTGTCGCACATTTTGACAAAATGTCGCACTTCAAATCGAGGCTACACTTCAAAATTAATTGTGGCCGCCATATCCAGTCCTTGCAATGTTTCAAATCAGCTCTCAAGACCCACCTGTTCAAGCTACATCACAACCTTTAGGCCACATTACTTCTGGACTCTATTCTCACACACACACTCCCCTCCCCCCATATTAGTTTCACTGTGTGTTGACTGCAATGTGTAAGTCAACTTTGTTGCGAGAGAGAGAGAGAGAGAGAGAGTATCTGTGTGTGTTGATGCTTTGTTCAACTGATTGTATTTTGTATTGTGTTTTTTGGGTGGGGTGAGTGGTGGTGATGGTAACGGTGTGTGTGTGTGTGTGTGTGTGTGTGTGTGTGTGTGTATGTGCCGGTACGTGCGTGTATGTGTGGGTGGGGTGTGTATGTGTATGCCTATTTGCATGTGCGTGAGCGATTATTTCGTGTTGATTTTACGCCCTCTGAGTCAAAAGACTATTTGAGGCATTTTAATTTATAAAGATCCTAGAAAAAAAGATGGATTTTAAGTTTTATGAGATAAAAAATTTTTTTTTTAAAAAAGAAGAAGTTATTTATTTTATTTTATCAGAGTTTATAAAGAATTTTTTATTTATTTTAATAGCGCAAGCTGAAGAATATAAAATTTAAGTTTGTGATAAAATATTTAATTTTTAAAAGATATTTAGCTGTTTGCTTTTTTTTTTTTTTAAATCTGACAGATTGGAGGAGGTCTGATTAAAAAACCCCAGGGCTACCGTTAAAATTCATGCATTTTAGGCTCAACTGAGCAATTGGATAAAAACAATCCGTGTTTATGCTCGGCAAGAGCTTTTAATATTAAAATTCCTGTCAGGCAAAAGCCTGTTTTCAAGATAATATACAGTTAAAAAATAGATAAAAGTTATTCTTTTATTTCTTTTTTCTATATGTACATTTATTTTATATAAGGTTATCCTATTAGGTTTTGGTCCCTTGGGACCAAATACAACTAATAGTTACCTAAAGGTTTTCAATTATAAATTTATTTGATACAAAGGCAAACTATCAAAAATTTACTTGGCCACAAGGCTATTAGTATGTACATTGTTATTATGTACACAACTTTTACAAACAAACTGTTTAAACTTTTTACAAGTAACATTATTGTTTTTAAGATTTAATTTATAACTAAGTTGCGTTTTTAATCTATGTGAAAGTTTTAACAAGTATTTAATTGGTTTTAATCTTGTCCATAGGACAAAGTATAATATTATTTTCACATGTGTGAATTTATAAAACTTATGTTAAAATTTTATGTACTACTCTAGTCAAGCTATGGGACTCAACCCCATAGCTTTAAGATTGTTTTATTAAAATCTATGTCTTTAAAATGGTTTAGTAAGTAAAATAAGTTAAAATTTGATAAAAAGGACGAGTTTATAACTGTTGAGGTTCCATAGTTATATTAAAAGTTACTATTAAAATCTAGTTTGTTATATGTATATTTTGGTCTAATCTGACCATATGTGATTTTAGTTATTTAACTAGGTGAAATCTAGTGAAAAATCAGTATTTTATATAAAGTTATTTATGAATAGGGGAACATACCGCCAGAGGCCACCAATGTTATAAATAGTATTATGTGTTCCATCTGATCCCAGGGGGGGGTAGCAACAAAGACTCCCCCGCCCCTGATGTCACGGTGGACTGTGAGATAAATGAGATTAATGAAAGTTATTATTTGTAGTTGACTAGTTTTTAGGAGGATAATATAAGAGTTGAGGGTGGGGATGGTTAACGATTCCTGTATGCTCGGGACGGAGGGAGGGAGGGGAAGGGACCCCTCCTCTCCGCCCCGAGCAGTGACAGGGCACCGCATGGGCAATCCCAAAAAGGGGGGGGAGCACGAGCGTAAAACGCGACGGTTTACGAGAGATACCCCCGTTGTGTGAGCCGGACACCCATCTGCATAGGAGAAGGGTATTTAAAAAATAGTGGGCTCAAAAGAGTCACTTCAGCCCACAGGCGCACATTTTAGATAAAAAGGGAAATGAGGGTGAAGGGGGCAGGAATGCAGACAGGTATACGGCCCACACACCAGAGGGACTCTATTCCCACCAGTAAAAAGAGTTCAAATTTAAACAAGGTGTTTGAATGACACCTGGCCAATTGCCTCAGCGAGCCAAACCATTGGTGACCAGCCTAATTTGTGGTGTTTATTTAGGATGTTCTTTTCATTATATATCAAATTGTTTTGTTTGCATTTATTTATAACAGGTTGTAATTCCTTTTTTATCTGACTACAAGGGTCAAACATGTGCTTCAGACTAAATATTTGTCCACATTTACATGGGGTATTCCTAAATTTACATCGAATCGAGTTAGTATAGAATCTGTTGATTCTACCTTGAATATTATGGGGAACGGGCAGGTGAAGACCACCACTGATAAATTTCCTGTACCGGAGTTGGGCTTCTAAATAGGAATCCAATTCCTCCGCCCACCTCCGGTACACACAACGTTTTAAATGGTTTTTAATCTCTGACAGAGACAATTTAATGTTTATAGGCTGACCCTCAGTGTGTTCAGCTGCCTTTTTGGCTGCTGTATCAGCAAGGTCATTCCCTGTAAGTCCCAAATGGGAGGGAATCCACATAATAGTTAAATCAGTACCTTTAGTTCTTATTTGGTGAATAAGGTTTTGTATCTCTTGTATAATTTTTCTTCTGTTTTTTGTATTATTTTGCAATGCTTGTATCGAAGATAAGGAATCTGTAAGGATTGTCACTTGATACAATGATTTTGGAAACTCATTTATGAAAAAGCAGGCCTCAAGAATTGCCCAGAGTTCTGCGCTAAATATTGAGATTTTGGAATTTAATTGAAAGGATTTAGTAATCTTGAGGGCTGGAATAGTAAAAGCGCACCCTATCTGTGAATCGGAGATCTTAGAACCGTCTGTGTATATTAATAGTTGATGTTTAATTTCGGAAACTTTTTCTTTGGCCGCAACTGAAAGTAAATTTGGCTGATTTGATTTTGAGTACATTTGATGTAAAACAGTATCAAAATGTGCCGATTCCCATTCCCAATGTGGGATAGGGAATTTTGGATGAGTTTCAATATCATCTATTTCCAGGCCCGCCATAGAGAGCATTTCCTGGGAATAGTCTAGAGGGTTGCAAACTTTTTGTGCAATAGTTGGTTTTTGTTGTTGAAAAGATGGATGGTTATAAAAAGGGTCTTCAAATTCTTCTTTAAAGCTTTCTATAGTAAAATGATTTGTTGCATATAGTCTTGTGAGGAAAGTGGAGGTGTTTAGTTTCATAAGATGTTTTATTGGAATCCAACCTATTATTCCATAGATCATGTTATTGTTTGCAAACTTTGGAACGTTAAGGGCAGCTTTTAGAGCTTTTAGCTCTATTGATTGTAGTTTGTTTACTAGATTATCTGTAATGTTATGGAATGCTTCCATCCCATATGTTAAGCGACTGCGGACTAGAGCTTGTGTTAAAAGAACGAGGAATTTAGAATTTTGAGCCCATATCTGGGAAGAAATGATTCGAATAAAGTTGGTGCCTTTTATAGCTTTTCGGCAAAGATGATCAATATGTGGGCTCCAGTTAAGACGTGGAGTGAGAATCACCCCTAGAAACTTGACTTTATTTGTCATTGATTTTGGTTGACCTAAAATGTTGATATTGATGTTTTTTTGGATTAAATTATGGCGAAAGCACATGAACTCGCACTTGTCCGGGGACAAGGAGAATCCATTTTTCTGTAAGTAGTCAATGATAAGACTAGTATTTGTTTGATGGTTTTGTAGATATATAGATAGAGCTTTTGAACTTTTTGTGAATGCTGACGACCAGATGGCTATGTCGTCAGCATACATAGAAATTTGACAATTTTTAAGTTTTAATTTGGAAATATCATGAATCATGATATTGAAGAGAGTTGGGGCTATAATGCTGCCTTGGGGGACCCCCATGTCAATTCGATGTATTTTTGACACAGAGGACCCCACTTTGACTCTTAAAGCACGGTTATTTATAAAGTTTTGTATGAAATTAAACATATTCCCGTGAATACCGAGACTGCTGACTTTATCTAGAAGCCTCCCATGCCAAACGGAGTCGTACGCCCCTTTGATATCAAAGAAGGTGGCGAGGACTTTCCTGCGTCTTGCAAAGGCTTTTTTGACATAGGAGGTTAATCTTATAACTTGTTCCATGCAGCATCTGTGTTTTCGAAAACCTGCCTGGAATTTGGGAAGAACGTTATTTTTTTCTAAGTAGAAATCAAGTCTGCATTTTACGATACGCTCGTAAATTTTACCCAGATGTGGGGTGAGGGAAATGGGGCGGTAGCTTGCGGGGTCCCTAGCCGGTTTTCCAGGCTTAGGGATCCCAACTACCTGTGCCTCCTTCCATGCATTTGGGATTTCGCCCTCATCCCAACATCCGGAATAAAAGTGGTGCAAGACTTTAAGAAAAGATGGGGGCAATTTCTTTATAATTGTATAGGAGATAGGATCATCTCCTGTTGCTTTATTTGTCTTCCTAATCATATTTATGGCGGCAGCAAGCTCGGTAATCTTTAGGGGAGCATTGATGGTGTGTGAATTGTCATTAGACTTTTCAAAACAATAATTAACTTTTCGTTTGTCCCGTTGAAAAACAGGCAAATGTTTTGTTTGACTCGCCTGGGCAAATTGGCTGGCCAAGACATCAGCAGTATCTGAATCAGTAGTTGTCAATTTGTCACCGTCTAGGACGCGTGTGTTAATGTTATAGCCTTTGTTCTGGATCCTCTTTAAGCGTTTCCACGCCTTGCCTAGATCCTTAAAGTCAATAATGTCTTCTTTGTTAAAATAATTTTGTTTAGCTTCGTTTATCAAATCGTCGCATTCTTTTTCTGCTTGTAATTTTTCATCAAAGTTTGGTCTAGTGGGATGTAAGTCGAAAAAATTATATTTACGTTTTTTGTTTTTTATTGCTTTTTTGATTTCCTCGTTCCACCAAGGCTTACTATGAGGTTTTGAGGGTGGAATTATTGTAGGGATAGCTAAATTTGCAGCTGTTAGGATCTTTTTTCTGATGTTATCATAATAGACTTCTCTATTTAAGTCATTTAGATCTTCAATTGTATGTTTAGAAAGCAAGGATTGGAATAAGGGCCAATTAGCTTTTTCGAAATTAAATTTAGGTTCAGATGGTGGATTGGTGTTGTTTACTGTTAAGTTCAGTTGTATAGAGATAGGTTTGTGGTCAGAGTGAAGAGGGTCCGAAAAAGTATACCATTCATGGTTTATCAATAAGTTGGGACTAGCTAAAGAGAGGTCGATAGCTTTTGGATAAAAGTGAGTAGAGGCATCTGGATAATATGTGGAAGAGCCATCATTTAGTAGAATTAATTGTGAATCGTTGATTTCGTTGTAAAGGGAAGTATCAGAATATGTTTTTGTGCAGAAAGGTTCCCAGCTGATGTGGTGAGCGTTGAAATCACCAACAATCAGCCAGGACCTATCTGCAGACAGATTTGAAAGCCAGTTGGAGGTAGGCACTTTGGAATATCCCTTGGGATAATAGATATTTAAAATGTTGATAAATTCATTATTAACTTTGGTTTGTATCATTGTGGAGTAACGCAGACCTATCAGGTTCTCCTCTGGAGTTGGAACTTCAATGTAATTTAGGGATTTATGAATGTAGGTGGCTGTAGAGATCTTATCTATTTTGTTACTAACTGTTGGTGGATAATAATATCCAGTAATGTTGGGAAGTTTTCCATAAGTTAAACGAGTGGATTGTAGACAGAGTATTTGATAAGAAATTTGTGAATTAGCTAAAAATTGTATCAGATAATCTTGTGTCGTATTTAGGGCACGACAGTTCCACTGTAGTACGTTAAGTGCTGCGTGTGGGGTTGTGAAAGGAAGAGGATTTTAAAACTAGTCAATTATAGGAATTAAGGAGGAACTTTGGTTTTTGTTTTCTGCGAGCCTAACCTAAGTCTTGTTGTCTGTGGTGCTGGTGAGGCACCACAGGCAATCTCTGCCAGTTGCATCATATTTATCGCATTTCTTGGATCTATGGGATGGTCGTCAGAATCTGTGATTAAAGAGGATAAATCCTCAATTAAGGTCTTTGGCTGATTTGAAGTTCTGGCTTGTGCCAGACTACGTAGAATACGTGTTATGAAAGATTCTTTAATGGATTTGTTGTCTTCTTTAGGAATGTTCAGATTAACTAATTGCGAAGTTGCTGTATGAGTTTGTTTAGTCAGTGTGTTGTCAATGTGCTTAGTTATAGTAGTCATTATGGTCTCAGTCATTTTTGTCAGTTGTTTTGTTATCATTTCTTCAACTTGTTCTTCAGTAATTTGTTCAGTGTTTCTGTGTGATTTTTTTCTTTTTTTCTTTTTTTTACGTTTCAGGGTTGTGGGTGAAGAGGTGATCACCTCCGCCTCCTCCATGACCTCCACCTGTGACTGGTCAAGGGGAGCCGGAAGAGGCTGATCTTTGGGCTTTGTTATGAGTTTGCTGTTTTTGACCCTACTGGCGTATGAGTCAACCGACCCCCCAAGTGGGATCGGCTGAACTCTCCAGCTAGGGTCCACTATGGGGGTGTTTATTTTAGGTAGTTTTTCTTTTTGTTCTTTCTCTATTTGTAAGTTGTTTTTTGCCCTCCTGATGGCCTCACTGTAGGGCAAGAAAGCTTCTCCTCTGATTTTGTTGGCCCTCAGTCTCAGCTGATACTGAGGGCATCCTTGATAGGCGGCAGAATGTCCGCCGCCACAGTTTACACACTTATGAATTTGGTTGCACGATTGTGCTGAATGTCCAGGGGCAGAGCACCTGGTGCAAGTTTCCACTTTCGCTCTGCATTGGTTGGGACCGTGCCCATATCGAGCGCACCTGCGGCACCGTCGCACCGGGGCCACGTATGGCGCCACAGGGAACTCCTGGGCATCGATCTTCACCAATGCAGGCAGTATTGGATTTGTGAAGATAATTTTGATGGCACGAGATTCTGTGCCGTCTCTGTTGTTTAATCTTTGAATGGACTTGGCATTTGGTATATAAGTCTTGAGGTCTTCGAGATCTTCTTCGAAGGGGATCGGCTTAATTACCCCCTCAGTGGTGGCCTCAGGAACGGTACATTTGATATTTATGGCTGAAATGGAGGTTAATTTTGATAGTTTATATTGCTGAGAGGCTGACTTACAGCCAATCAGCCATCTGTTTCCATTTAGTGGCCTCTGGCTAAGGATGTCCCCCACGTTGTTTCGGAAAATTTTCAGGTTTGTTGTGGGACCCAGTGCCCTGAAGGTAGCCGTGCCTGTGCACAGATCCTCCAGGATCACTGGGAACTCCAAAAAAATGGGTGGCACTGTATTCTGTTGACGAGGGGGGGGGCGTCTTCGCTGTTGGCGAACTTCGACGAAGTCCCCACCCTCATCTGAATCAGAGTCTGAATCTGTCTCTTTATCCTTTTGAATTTGTTCTTTGGGGCCCCAGATCGAAATGGGCTCCTCTATCAAGGAGGGAGCCTTGGGTGAACCCCGTTTCTTATCACCCCGGGGAGCCTCAGAGGTCATCTCCGGGGTTGAGCTTGTGTCTATTTCAATAGTGGGAGACAAGGGACTATCAGTTTCTGTGTCCTCCATTGTCCCCAAATCTTCTTTGTTTTTTTTGTCTTTTGGACCCGTCGTTTCAGGGCTACTTGGTTCATCATCAGAATGCCTGGATTTTCTTTTTGATTTCCTTGTTGAAGTTTGTTTTAAAACTTCATTTGTAATCTTTGTCACAGGTCCTGCTGTGAAAATTGATTCTTCTTCAGTGCTGGTGTCCAGAAAGTTGGACAGTACTTCAGGGTTAGCCATATTCATAAATCTTGTTAATATTAATTTACAACTATATTTTACCACTATAATCTAAGTTAATCTAAGTTAATTTTATTACGAGACAAGCCTAGTGTCCTTCAGAAAAGACCAGGAGGGAACCAAAGTCTCCCCGTGGCCGTATCGAAAAAAAAAACCAGACGTTTTTACATTTTACTTGTTTTGTTTCCCGCGGGAACCAATCAAAATGTTTCGGCCCCCGCGAGAACCAATCAAATGTTTACTATTGTTTAGCTGACTGGTGTCATAATCTTGTCCTGGCTATGACCAAAAATCACTCCCGGCACACTTAATAACAAGCTCCGGGAGTAAACAGATGGCCACCACCGTAGTTAATCCAGTTTATTAATTAGCTTTGATATAAGAAAAATATCTATTTCAGTTATTAGTTTTATAATGCCCTAAGTCAATAGAACTCCCAAGGGCTCAATATTGCCTAGACTTTTATCAGATTAATTTGGATTTTGAATGTTCTAAAAAATTTATCAAACAAGTGTTTTTTTATAAAATCTTTTATAGTATTATTTCTTAGCCTTTAAGCTTAGTTTGAAAGTTAGAATTTATTTTATCCAATTTTTACTTTCTTTTATCAAATTTATACTTTATATTATTACATTTTACATTGTTTCTATCTCTTTTGAGGAGGAAGGGTAGATTGTTTTAAAGATAGAAGCACCTAGATTCCTATGTTTTTTAGAAAGACTTACTCTGAACTATTTTAGTTGTTAGGCTTGCACACAAGCTCCTCCAACAATTTAGGAGGCTGGCAAAAACAAAACAACCTAAAGAAGATGGAACTACCCTACAGAAGCTATTCTATGAAGACCGTACCCACCGGCAAAAAGCCTACGAGTGGGGGGTTCTGACAGACCGGCAAGAACGACTTGAAAGCCGAAAAAAAAGATAGTGAGGAAAGAGGTAAATGTAAAAATCAGTGAAAAACTAGCTAGCTAGAGTCCTAGTCCCTACTACCTGGGAGAGCTGCTGTGCAAGGGCTCGGGTGGCCAGCGCAGTCCTCCCAGGGATACCACTTTTGTGGCACGTCCTACAACCCTAACATCTATGCAGACGAATAAAACATCGAACTGCAAAAACAAATGAAAAAAACAAAACCTTAGTGCCCTATTTATGCTTACGAGAGAATCAAATCCAACGACGTGAAGAGGTGACAGGAAAAGACGTCGTTGGTGGAGGCAGAGGTGGAAGACAGTCCTCGAAGAAAGTGGTCCTGATCCTCCTCAGAGACCTGGGTTCGGAGCAAGCTCAACGAATTGATGATCCAACGTTGGACAGCCGCATGGAATGTGACGTCACGCTGGGAAAAGCTATCGTTGTCGTGCGGCGGTGCTGGCAGAAGGGGTCCAAGAATGTTGAGATGTCCTCTCTTCTGCTCAGACGGCCGCCGTACTGTGGTAAGAGATTAGAGTTGAAAAATCGTCCTCTGCATAAGTCTCTCTCAAAGGTGACCCTCTCTGCTCGGTGGTCGAAGTGTGTATGATAAACTACTTAACCAATAATAATGATATTGGTTTTGTATATAGCAGATCAGTCAGTATGAGAGAAATGATGGATGTAGGCCTACGGAAGAAGGCAATCTTATACTTTAGTCACCCCTTTCACCCCCGTGGGGATACCGGGGCATATTTCGTAAAAATAGTTCCCCCACCTTCTGGAAGTTCTGTGCTTGTCACTTCCTCTATTCTGCCACTCTCTTTGACTCTGCCTTTTCCCTCTGCTTTCTAGAATCTACTATCTTTCTGACTTATTGGCCCCATCCTCCTCGCTTTTTTTTCAAAAAAATATATTCCAAATATTTTTTCTCCTTTGAGCTCCTCCGAAATCGGAATGTGTCGGCTGTACGCAGCAGGAACACCAGTGGAAACTGAAAACCGGACACATACGTACCTTAACCATTATGGACATATGGCCTGGGAACGCAGAAGAAGAAGAAGAAGAAGAAGAAGTCACCCCTTTTATGTTTACGATCCTCAATCTCCAAGTCTGCTTCTTTCAGGTTTATGAAAATAATCCTAGGCTGATCCTAACCCTATCCCTTCCCCCCCAAAAAATGGCAGAATGTTGCATCTCGGTGAAAATGTTCAATGCGAAGATGTGAGGGTGTGGGGGTGACTAAAGTACAACGAAGCCCGGAAATCGGCAAGGGAAATAACCCCATTTCTGCTCATGGTCAGTGGGAGTGGGAGTTACTTTTCTTTACTTGTTAGACAAAAATAAGGAATACAACACCACATGATATTTGCGCACTTAGCCAACTTCTCGTGGTAATTATCTGAAAAAAAAGGAGATTTAGCTATTCATAATCTTCCTATTTCTTTAAAACAAAAAGTATTGTAAATGTTCTCATATTGTGTCCTTTACATACCATGATTGTCTCGTTTCTGTCTCAGCTTGGGGGTAGCTCTTTTTATACGGTTTTGATATAATAAGGGTCTCTTTAACAACCAGATTATCTGTATTAATTAAAAAAATCGGGACTTTGCTGGTTTCGTACTGCCTCCGGGCATTGCCTCCAGTATTGTTCCCACCATATTTGTATTTACAAATGTCCCATATGTGTCTGATTCAGACCAAGAGGACGTAAAACACCATTTTCGTCATAAGGGTCTCTGACGTACGTACTATTGTGGCGGTACCATAGCCGATGAGGTTTAACGAGGCGTGGTTACCGCTACACCTATCTGTATTGTTAAATAATCGGGACATTACCGGTGTTGCACTGCCTCCTGGCATTGCCTCCAGTATTGTTCCCACCATCTTTGTATTTACAAATGTCCCATATGTGTCTATGACCGAGAGGACGTAAACCACCATTTTTCATTCATTCATAAGGGTCTCTGACCGATTGGACGCTAATCTCATCACAAAAGAAAGAAAAAAGTACGTGTTTTTTTTGTATCTGTATTGTTGAAAAATTCGGTATTTTCCTGGTGTTGCACTGCCTCCGGGCATTGCCTCCAGGATCGTTCCCACCATCTTTATATCTACTAATGTCCCATATGTGTCTGTTCCAGACCGGAGGACGTTAAGCACAATTTCATCAACATTTTACGGGGTGTGAGGAGGGGAACTTTTATTAATTCATTCAGATTTTGGTACAGATGAAGAGAGAGCGTCAGCCTTTTCTTTTCCGGTGATACCAACGTGAGATGGGGCCCACTGCAGTGTGATGGAGGACTGTTTCGAAAGATCATGGAGGACCAGACCTGGTATTGCAGTACCTCCAGGAACTGCTTCC
>CM065680.1:86588873-86601373 GCA_017654935.2 Phymorhynchus buccinoides | reverse complement strand
TCTGTGCTTGTAACTTCCTCTATTCCATCACTCTCTTTGACTCTGCCTTTTCCCTTTGCTTACTGCCATCTGCTATCTTTCTATCTCACCGGTCCATTCTCCTGCCCTTTTTTCAATAAATTCTTACAAAGATCTCTTCAGCCGAAGTCGGACATGCTGGGCCTAACTATTTCTTAGTTAGGCGCATAACGGCAGCATAACGCGTCTACGCTCATATAACAGGAAACTGTCTGAGCGAACGCAGAAGAAGAAGAAGAAGATTGGTACAGCAAAAACTGACTTGAAATTGGGAAAAAAGACGTGATGTAATAATAAAGAAGAGAAACTTTTGAATATGACACTGGTAGACTATAAAATAAAAATGGTAAAATCGGGACAAATTAAATGAGTAACTTGGAATTGGAAACAAGTTTTCGGACGCATTAATTAAGAAAAAGTCTGGGAGCATAGGCCTACACGAACTTATGCCATAGTAAAAATAATATGAGTATAGAAAGTTAATATGAGACCATCTTAGTGAAAAAAAAGTATGCATACAGATTGTGTGTTGTTGGTTTTTTAGAATACGCATGCGCGTGTATGAGTTGGTAGTGTGTGTGTGTGTGTGTGTGTGTGTGTGTGTGTGTGTGTGTGCGTGTGTGCGTGTGTGTGTGTGTGCGTGCGTGCGCGCGCATATGTGTGTGAGTGTGCGTGTGCGTGAGTGTGCATGTGCGTGTGCGTGTGTGTGTGTGTGTGTGTGTGTGTGTGTGTGTGTATGTCTGTGTGTGTGTGTGTGTAGCTAAAATGTTTCCTGATCACGCACATGATTATATTATTCCTTATCGTTTGCTTTCGAACCTTTTTTCGTCTAAAATTGTGTTGTTTTAACTGAAACGGCGCTTCTATTTTGCATGTATTTTTTAAAACTATTTAATAAGATATATATTTTATTTATTCTAATCAATTACTGTAGCTATTCTTTGTCATTGCGCAAAAGCATGGATGGATTGTAAATATTATGATTATCTAGCAAATATGTTGGAAAATGCTTACATGTGTTTTTTCGTTTTTCATTTCGTGTTTATTACTGTTGTTTTAAAGAACGTGTTGTTTTTATTATTACGGTATAATTAAAATAATATTGTATACAATTCTTGCTTTCAAACCATCGCATTTTGTATTTCTAAGTTACTCAATAAACTAATTTGTAACCTGTAACTTGTCTGCGTGTAAATTATCTTGTATCAAAATTAATCCCCACGATTGGATCTTTAACAAGATACTTACGAGGCCCCTGACGTCAAAAAATATTATCCTCTTACGTCATTGGACCACTACTCTTGGTGTTCCTTGTGCGGTAAGCTTACTTCCTTATTTCTAGAAATACAATCAAGCATTATTTTGTTGTTTTTGATTTTCTTTGTGTCATAAATATAATATTTAATAAAATTGTGTTTTGTTTTCTAATTCATCTTATAAATATTACGCGTTGGAATCTTGTTTCGATTAGATCGATTACATTAGGGGAAGACGGGGTAAAAAGCGCATGGGCGGGTAAGAAGCCCACCCCAATTATCTCATGAAATAAAGAAAATTTCTGTCAAATTTGCCCATGAGACGAATGCTCGTCTCATGGGCAAAATGAGACTGAAATTTGCTTCATTTCATGAGATAATTGGGGTGGGCTTCTTACCCGCCCATGCGCTTTTTACCCCGTCTTCCCCTACCTGTAATACCTGTGTCACCACAGCTGCAAAACTTTGCATTTTCAATGATTTTGGGAGAGGTAAAGGAGCAGCGCGGGGGTGGGGGTGGAGATGGGACGAAAACTGTACTCTCTCTCTCTCTCTCTCTCTCTCTCTCTCTCTCTCTCTCTCTCTCTCTCTCTCTCTCTCTCTCTGTCTGTGTGTCTGTTTGTTAGGTACCAGAGGCGGACCAAATTATTCGTAGCGGGGGGGTGGGGGTGGGGGGTGTCCGCAGGGGGTCCTAGGAGCTGCATAGATTCCAGGTTGAGGGGCAATGCCCTTTTGCATTTGAATAATTATTAAGGCAAAATCGAGTCATTTTCGTACTTTTAACCCTTGTACAAGGCACAACTTGAGGTAGAGGGGGTGGCGGGTCCGGAAACCCATAACACCCACCCACCCCCGATCCGCCCCTGGGTGCTTTTGCGGGATAGGGGATGGGTGTCAGGCCTATGTACTAACTTATGTTACCCAGCACCACGAAAGGGACATTAAGTGTCAAACTGACCATTCTGAGAAATGTATACATTTGAAAACTTCAGACCATCCTCTTTCTACCAATACAAAAACCATTCTTGTATTTTCCCGTTCTAGAGTTATGAGGATTTAAGGTTAGTAAGGTGACCATCAGCCATTTTGAGAAAACACAGACTAAAGTCTAGTCTAGCTGAAGAATATGCATTGACCTACTTGTTTTAAAACAATTATAAGACCAATTAGAGACCATACTAAAGATTGTCATTGATAAATGGAAACCCCTGCGAAGATCTCTCACTTAGGGAGCCTCAGTGCGTCCCTAACGTAAGAGTGAACTCCGTAGTCGCACCTCCTCGCCACGTTAATGTAGGCCAGGGCTCCCAATCGTCCCGCAAAACAAAGGGTCCCAGGGACTCCTTCACTTACAGCATAGAGGATCCTAGAGGCAGGATAGAGGGTCCCAGTGGCATTGCAAATGCTAAAAAGAATTTTTCTAATGCATCCCTGGGACCCCCTGCACATTCTTTTAAAGGGTCCTTGAGAATTTTAGTGCTTCATAGACCCGTATCCCCAACTGGGGGTCCCTGGGAGCCCTGGTAGGTACGGTGTTCCTTCTGGGACATGGGGCAGGGTGTGCATGACCTGGTCATGGCGAACGCGGTACGGGCGCGTACAACCGGCGCGCTAACAAGACTAATTCTTGGCCCCTGCTTCCAGGGGGGTCGGAGCTAGACCAGTCCGTATAGACGGAGCTCATAGCCTTGGCAGGCAGTC
Organism: Phymorhynchus buccinoides; assembly: GCA_017654935.2. Lineage (NCBI taxonomy): Eukaryota > Metazoa > Mollusca > Gastropoda > Neogastropoda > Raphitomidae > Phymorhynchus > Phymorhynchus buccinoides. The sequence goes on along the minus strand of CM065680.1, from coordinate 86,598,398 downwards.
CGTCTAGGAGAGGGAAAACTCCGATTTCAAACACAGGTAGATGATGGAGCTCGTTTAGCCTTGGCAGGCAGTCCGTCTAGGAGAGGGAAAACTCCGATTTCAAACACAGGTAGATGATGGAGCTCGTTTAGCCTTGGTAGGCAGTCCGTCTAGGAGAGGGAAAACTCCGATTTCAAACACAGGTAGATGATGGAGCTCGTTTAGCCTTGGTAGGCAGTCCGTCTAGGAGAGGGAAAACTCCGATTTCAAACACGGGTAGATGGAGCTCGTTTAGCCTTGGCAGGCAGTCCGTCTAGGAGAGGGAAAACTCTGATTTCAAACACGGGTAGATGGAGCTCGTTTAGCCTTGGCAGGCAGTCCGTCTAGGAGAGGGAAAACTCTGATTTCAAACACAGGTAGATGATGGAGCTCGTTTAGCCTTGGTAGGCAGTCCATCTAGGAGAAGGAAAATTCTGATTTCAAACTTGGCATCGCAGTCCATCTAGAAGAAGGAAAACTCTTATTTCAAATTTGGCACAGCAGTCCATCTAGGAGAAGGAAAGCTCTGATTTCAAACTTGGCACAGCAGTCCATCTAGGAGAAGGAAAACTCTGATTTCAAACTTGGCACAGCAGTCCATCTAGGAGAAGGAAAACTCTGATTTCAAACTTGGCACAGCAGTCCATCTAGGAGAAGGAAAGCTCTGATTTCAAACTTGGCACAGCAGTCCATCTAAGAGAAGGAAAACTCTTATTTCAAACTTGGCACAGCAGTCCATCTAGGAGAAGGAAAACTCTGATTTCAAACCCACGACAACCTCGGGCAGACCGAGCTCTCCAACCTTGGTAGGGAGTCGGTCTAAGGGCGAGGCAACCCCCTACAGAAAACCTAGAGAGGTCAGGGCTCCCAATCGTGATGCAAAACACGGGTCCCAGGGACTCCTTCACTTACAGTATAGGGGGTCATAGTGGCATTGCGAATGCTAAAAATAATTTTTCTAGTGCATCCCTGGGACCCCCTGCACATTCTGTTAAAGGGTCCTTTAGAATGTTAATACTTCATAGACCCCCAAATGAGGGTCCATGGGAGCCCTGGAACTGAACTTCGGAGTGTACACGGCCAGTGCGCGCTCTCTAAAAAAAACATGGTACCACGAACCTTTCGCAATATGGCTACACAACCAATTATGGCTGCACAACCATGTTGGTTGTGTAGCAGGCGTACGCCAGAATAAGTTAGTTAGTTAGTCTGTTATAGTCCCGTCAACAGCTATGGTTATCTCAGGACTGTCACCACATAAAAATCTACCACGTATAGCAAAACACAAATCCAATGAATCTTAACAACGTACAAAACCTGAAAACAAAAAATGTAGTACAATTCATAACATGACACTTCCATTATTATACCCTATAGCACATAAGTCCACACAGTACTGGAAACGTGGAGCCACGCTACTCTCATTTATCGGATCCAGGTTAAAAACAAACAATAAAAAAGGATAACAAATACATATTAGTAAGCTAAAATACATTTTTTTTTAAAGGCTATATAAGCAAATATGCACTGCAGAATGGACAACAGGTGCCCACTCAAGTGCGCAAGTATCACGTGTGGATGCCAGTGTACAATAAATTAAAAAAAGAACTGGCATGTCATAAATTGTAAAAAGGAAAAACATGGAAGGGTTTTATTGAAAAAATGCAGGTGAATGGACCAATAAGGCAGAAAAAAGTAGACGCCAGAAAGCAAAAAGAAGAGAAAAGGCAGAGTCAAGGAGAGTGATAGAGTAGGGGAAGTTACTAGCATAGAACTTCCAGAAGAAGGGGGAACTATTTCTGCTGAAAGACCCCCGGTATCCCCACGGGGGGGCCATAACCACATAAGCCAGCCTAAGCCGTTGCCCGCCTCCTACGACGAGGACGTGTGGTTGGACTTTAGGAGGCTGCTGGGCTACTCTCCGTAAGCCCCCCCCCCCCCCCCCCCCCCCCCCCACACACACACACACACACACCACCACCATGATAGGTGGAAGCCCGCCGGGGGGAACGCCAGAAGAAGAAAAAAAAAAAAGAAAAATAACATGTTAGAGAACACGAAAATACCCATAACTCAAAAATGGACAAACAAATATCAGATATTTGACTTTGCAAGCCTATTGTGAGATACAACTAGCCCAGCGACTTAATGTCCCTTTTGTGGTGCTGGGTCACATATTGCCTTTCCCAATGCTTGCATTCCCAGCCATAACTGTTTCAGTCACTAGTGATAGGTAGACAATCAAACAAACTAATAGATAAAGCTCCGAAGATTATACATGTCATTATAACATTCATTATAACGTCCGTTACTGACGCAGCTAAAAGTACCACACAGCACGCAGTAACGTTTGTGAGAATCCTTTAACTGGTTTACTAAATAAAAAATATCAAAAAATGAAATAGTGAGGCCAAGAGAGGAGATAACGAAATTGAACAAAGGGGAAGAACTCTCTTTCTAATTAACTCCCCTCCACCAAAGTTGATTACGATACCAACCATCTAGCAATGCGTGGATCAGAGCATGAATACTCTATAGATAGGGTCCATGATCAGAGCCAAAGGGAGGCAAACAAAGCATAGGGGAAGACGGGGTAAAAAGCCCATGGGCGGGTAAGAAGCCCATGCCAATTATCTCATGAAATAAAGCAAATTTCAGTTACATTTTGCCCATGAGACCCAAAAGCCCATGGGCGGGTGAGAAGCCCGTGCCAATTATCTCATGAAATAAAGAAAATTTCAGTCAAATTTGCCCATGAGACGAATGCTAAACATTAACACTCGTCTCATGGGCACAATGTGACTGAAATTTGCTTTATTTCATGAGATAATTGGCATGGGCTTCTTACCCGCCCATGGGCTTTTTACCCCGTCTTCCCCTATTTCTCAAAACCAAATTGTGCCCCGTTCGCCTTTATTACCCTTCATCCACACAGTGCACATCAACAATGGTGGAGAGGACGACAAATCAACATATCAACATCTATCCAAGAGTGGCATAGCCTTCCACTCTTGAATATGTTAACACATAAACAACACACAACACAGAACAAACCGATAAGCCTCGAAAGGAATTTTGGTTAATCAAAACATGAAATAGTGAAAAGGCCAAGAGAGGCGATAATGAAATTGAACAAAGGGGGAGAACTCTCTTTCTAATTAACTCCCCGCCACCAAAGTTGATTACCATACCAATCATCTGTACCAAAATATGAAATGGCAGCACAGTAACATGGGCTGAAAGGATTTATCTTATTTTGTGTGTTTCAGGAGGCAGGAGGACTTCTTTTAGGCGTTATCTGGGTCAATAATACATCTTTGATTTCTAGAACTTTACAGAATTGTCTCCCTCAACTGTAACGACTGTTTCCCAAACGTGTATAATTGTTTCTTCAAGAAGATGAAAATTCAAGCGGATTTCAGTTGATTCTGGATTAAAGTCGTTAATTTCAGTTAGTCTAATTTATTATGGATAAGCATTGTCAATATGTTGTTTATAAGCGCGCTTCTTGTGTAGGCCTACACCTACACCAGGCAAAGCAAGGCTTGTGTCGCTTTGTGGGTTTTCTCATAATAATTGCATTTATACAGACTTTGCTACGTAGATCATTGTTTTAAGGATGTTACACAGTTTTGTCAGAACGGACTCTGTAATAGGCTTTTCAGACTATTGTTTTACAGAAATACAAGAATAGACACAAAGACATAACATGGAGAGAAGAATATCATAATAAAATATTATACGAGGAAGGGAATCGCCATATAAACAGTCTATGCAATTACGACATCCATAGCGAAGCTTCTGATTTGAACAACACTGTCTATACGGAAGTGCACAATTAATAACCACATCAACACCAAATTTCGCCAATAAAAACCTAATTCGCCGTCTATCAGGCTATAGAATGACTTATCCGGTGAACAGCTCCGAAGGGAAAGATAACGACACTTTGCTAAGCGAGTTCAACCATCAAATGTTGATCAGACATATCCCCGTGATGGTGTTCTTGACAATACTGTTCATTGTGGGCTCAGTAGGCAACGGTCTGAGCATCTACATCTTTGGCTGTAGGCTCAAACTCACCACTCCAAACTTTTTGTACGCGTGCCTAGGGGTCTTCGACCTAGTCACCTGCTTGCTGGGGATCCCTGTTGAAGTCGTGGTAACCTGCGTGTATCAGTACATCGAGAGTCCCCTGCTCTGCAAGGTAATGTAGTGGTTATATAATGAGGCTTTATACTGCTTTTTCGTGTTGCCCAAGGGCGATAATTTTATGTAGGTGGCGCTTTCAAGTGAGGCCCTCTGTTCACTTGAGAGAGAGAGAGAGAGAGAGAGAGAGAGAGAGAGGAGGGAGAGAGAGAGAGAGAGAGAAGGAGGGAGAGAGAGAGAGAGAGAGAAATGAGGGAGAGAGAGAGAGAGACAGAGAGCGAGAGAGAGATTTGAGACAGAGAGAGACACATAACGAGAGAGGAGGGAGAGAGAGAGAGAGAGACAGAGGGAGATACACAGAGAGCGAAGAGAGGGATATATATATATATATATATATATATATATATATATATATATAGTTTGCTTTGATAAAGCTTTTCTGTGTCCAATGTCTTTATTTGTGAACCTCAGAAACAAAACCAGTTAACGTTAACTTTGAGTAATGTTCCGTGTTCAAAAAATAAAAAAATAAAAAATTATATAAATTGTGCTGATTTACTTCTCTTGTAGAATGTCTTTTTTGCTCGGGTTGGCATCCACTGGACAGTCAAATTGCAGGCCGATCATGCAAACTGATGAGACCTTCTCTTAGGTCGAAACAGCTGTCTTTGCATAAGGCACTGTCCCTCCCCCATTGGGAGAAAAAGTAAATCAGCACAATTTATATAATTTTTTATTTTTTTATTTTTTGAACACGGAACATTACTCAAAGTTAACGTTAACTGGTTTTGTTTCTGAGGTTCACAAATAAAGACATTGGACACAGAAAAGCTTTATCAAAGCAAACTATTCTGCATTTCAAATGCACTAACTTTTCAGTCCTTCAGAGTAGGGGTACGGAGCTGGCTATTCACTGAGATTTTTCTTTCATGCTATTTTTATCCTTAATTTTGGATACCATCTCAGTAGTTAGCCCTCCCTAGTCATGTCTATTAGGTTTTGAAATTAAAATTTCAGAACATTATTATTTTGTTCATTTTACATAAGATTTTCATAAGATTTTTACTATTTCTGGTTTAACTTTGTGCTGGTTTGCTTTTATTATGGATTTTCGATTTGATGCAAAGAGGACACCATTCTCTTGTAGAATGTCTTTTTTGCTCGGGTTGGCATCCACTGGACAGTCAAATTGCAGGCCGATCATGCAAACTGATGAGACCTTCTCTTAGGTCGAAACAGCTGTCTTTGCATAAGGCACTGTCCCTCCCCCATTGGGAGAAAAAGTAAATCAGCACAATTTATATAATTTTTTTTTTTTTTTTTTTTTTGAACACGAACATTACTCAAAGTTAACGTTAACTGGTTTTGTTTCTGAGGTTCACAAATAAAGACATTGGACACAGAAAAGCTTTATCAAAGCAAACTATTCTGCATTTCAAATGCACTAACTTTTCAGTCCTTCAGAGTAGGGGTACGGAGCTGGCTATTCACTGAGATTTTTCTTTCATGCTATATATATATATATATATATATATATATATATATATATATATATATATATATATATATATATATAGAGAGAGAGAGAGAGAGAGAGAGAGAGAGAGAGAGAGAGAGAGAGAGAGAGAGAGAGAGAGAGAGAGAGACAGGAAGAGAGAAACTGAGGGAGAGACAGAGAGAGAGATAAGGAGAGAGAGAGACAGAGAGAGAGATAAGGAGAGAGAGAGAGAGACAGAGAGAGAACGAGGGAGGGAGAGAGAGAGACAGAGATAGAACGATGGAGGGAGAGAGAGAGAGGGAGGAAGGAGAAAGAGAGAGATATACATAGAAGAGAGAGAGAGGAGGGAGAGAGAGACAGAGAGAGAAACACAGATTCATAGAGGAGGAGAGAGAGAGAGAGAGAGAGAGAGAGAGAGAGAGAGAGAGAGGGGGGGAGAGACACACACACAGAGAGAGAGGAGGGAGAGAGAGACAGAGAGAGAGAGAGAGAGAGAGAGACAGAGAAAGAGAGAGAGAGAGAAGGAGGGAGAGAAACAGAGAGAGAGAGAAGGAGGGAGAGAGAGAGACAGACAGAGACAGAGACAGAGAGAGACACAGAAAGAGAGAGAGAGAGAGACAGAGAGAGAAGTAGGGAGAGAGAGAGGAGGGAGAGAGAGAGAGGAGGGAGGGAGAGAGAGAGAGAGAGAGAGAGAGAGAGAGAGAGAGAGAGAGAGAGAGAAGAGAGAGAGAGACACAGAGAGAGAGAGACAGAGAGAAGGAGAGAGAGGGAGAGAGAGAGAGAGAGACAGAGAGAGAGAAGGAGGGAGAGAGAGGAGGGAGAGACAGAGAGAGACACAGAGAGAGAGGTAGGGAGAGAGAGAGGAGGGAGAGAGAGCAAGACAGAGGGAGAGGAGAGACAGAGAGAGAGGAAGGAGAAAGAGAGAAAGAGAAGGAAGGAGAGAGAGACAGAGAGTGAGAGAAGGAAGGAGAGAGAGAGACAGAGACAGACAGAGAGAGAGGAGGGAGAGAGAGAGAGAGATGAGGAGACAAGAGAGAGAGGAGAGAGAGAAGGAAGAGAGAGAGAGAGAGAGAGAGAGAGAGAGAGAGAGAGAGAGAGAGAGAGAGAGAGACATGAGCTAGAGAGAGAGTAGACCTAGCAACAATGGATGCCTAGGCCGTGGTGGCTTTAGGGCCCAAGTGCAAGCGCCACCTAGTGACGAATCAGGGGAAGATAATTTTCAGTATAAAGCCTCATTATAATAACAAATAAATAACTGCAGGATTTCACAAAGTCTCAGAAAAAAATAGTAATAAAGTGGTGGGTTGGGGACATCCAAAACACTAAACAACAATAAAAAATAAACACAAAGCCGATGTTTCTGACCTTAACTCCTTCGTCTGTGTACACACACTCACACACACACACACACACACACACACACACACACACACACACACACACACACACACCACACACACACACACACAAACACACACACACACACACACACACACACACACACACACACACACACACACACACACACACACACACACAGCAATGAAACTAAATCAGTAAATGTAAGCAAATCTAGAAGTCGACGTCATGCAAACGCAATATTAAAAATGACGTTTAAAGATAATTAGAATTTGATTCTACGTCCCCTAATTCTCTTTAAACGTCGTTTTTAATATTGCGTTTGTATGACGTCAATTTCTAGATTTGTTTACATTTAGTTTCATTCCTTTATGTGTGTGTAGGTGTGTAGGTGTGTGTGTGTGTGTGTGTGTGTGTGTGCGTCGCCATCGTGAATAGAGTATAGTAACAGTTAGTGTATTCGCGATTAGCGACGGTGTGTGTGTGTGTGTGCGTGTGCGTGTGCGTGTGCGTGTGCGCGCGCGCGCGTGCGTGTGTACCCAGACGAAGGAGTTAAGCTCAGAAACGTCGGTTTTGTGTTTCTTTTTTGTTGTTCGGTCTAGTGTTTTGGATTTCCTCAACCCACCACTTTATTTTTAAATTAATGTAGTGGTTGTTCAGACTAGTCTACTTGAATTACAAGTAGGCGAGGACGGGGTAGAAGCCCCCGCTCCCCTCCGCCCATGGGGCAAAAAGCCCCTACTAATTACTAGTGGGGGAGCTAAATGTTAAAAATCCATCAGAAGTGGACATGCTGCACTAAAAAAGGGTTTTTTTCTCTGGCGAAAATCTGACTAAATTATTTAATATTGCAAATTTCCTTTCCGAAATCACAAGATAAAGAAAACATAGCTAAAGTATCATGCTGTGTTAGATGATTTTGAAAGTTCCATACTGTTATCCTGTCTTCCGCTTTTGTTGTATTTCTTACCAGAAGCTCCCCTACCTTTTGCTTGCTACTGCATATAGGTCTACATTTCTACCTACATGACACTGGGTTCTAGCGTTTTTGCTTTCAAACATCAAGACACTTTTTAAAGTGAAAAATTGACAATATTTTATTTTAAATATCACATATTTGGGGGATCCTAGAAGATTCCTCAAACGCCAAGCTTTTCATGTATAAGCTGTTTTTATTGCAATGTTATGGCAAACATGAACAAAGGTCATATAAAGCAATAACATGCATGTAGTATCTATATTACTGCATTATATTTCATCATAAACGAAAATATGTTAATACTCACATTTCATTGTATCAGTGGCTCAAATGTGGAAAACCTCAAAGACCCACCAGATCACGTGTCAAAATCACGGGTTTCACGGGTTTTGCCTCTTATAAAGCTGGAAAGTAAATCTTGTTTTGACCAGGTCTCACTCCCATGCAAATACCCCAAACTGAAACCGAAACATCATTTTTAAAGAGCATGCCTCAATTTGAAGTTGGGGACATGATGTGTGTGGGTCACAGCCACCCATAAAAAAAACCAAGGGACTTAATCGTGGTGCGTCAGTGTATCTTTAAGGATGCTCAAAACTGTTTGTAGTCACCGCTGAAAGGAAGGAGTGCTAAAAAAAAAAAGGGCGGGGGTTCTGGCAAGCCCTCTGTGGAATCAGATAATCAAATCAAATAAGCCATGCACTTGCTGGGTGGGAACCACAGACGCTTGATTTTCGAAGTTTATCATGTATAGCTCGGCGCATGAGGGTTAACTCAATTTGTACGGTTGTTGAAATTCTAGTTTTGTTTTGTTTTGTTTATAGCTTCTCAACTACATCACTAGTTTGAAATGCAAATGTACATTTGGCGTTTTTCGTATAATTTCAGCTGTCGAGATATCTGATGCACATTTCGAATGCAGGGTCCATGTGCATGTTACTGACCATTGCTATTGACAGGTATTTGATGTATGTGTGTGAGAGAGAGTGTGTGTGTTTGTTTGGTGTTTCTGTTTGTCGTATGTGAGTGTGTGCGCGCCGTGCATAATGCTGTGTGTGGTGTGTGTGTGTGTGGTGTGTGTGTTTGTGTGTTTCTATGCATGTAAGGTGTGCGTGTTTCTCTGAGTGCATGAGCTTGTACTTTATCACTATGTGGTGTGTGTGTGTGTGTGTGTGTGTGTGTGTGTGTGTGCAAACGCCGGTATAGAAGGAGGGTGTGTGTGACTGGATGGGTTGTGGGCGGAGTATGTGGGCGTGTGAGCAAATCTTTTGTATGAAAGTAAGGGGGAAAAGGGAGAGAGGTGGGGGGGGGGGGGGGGGGGGGGTGCGAGAGAACGTATCGACTGGTTAAGCGTGTAATGTTTACAAAATTGAAACTCTGTGTATTGCTTGAGAGATTGTGCACAATTTTTTTTCCTATTGAATTTACTTTGCTTTATTTTTCCTCATTTGATATTGCCCCTACCTCGCAGTTCCATTTTCACATGGGCAGAGATGACCTAGTTCAGGTAAATCATTGTTTC
>CM065680.1:86582780-86588373 GCA_017654935.2 Phymorhynchus buccinoides | reverse complement strand
ACGCAAAGTCCCCCTCTCAGCATCGCCGAGCTAATCGAAAACGGATGTGTCACTGTACACCACAGCTGGAGCCTTGAGAACTGAAAACAGGACGCACGCACGACGGATGGACGCCGTGAAAGAAGTGTGCATATACGGACGCTGTGACAAAGGCCTAGGCCAGCTGGTTTATTCCATTTTTATACTAATACATCATGAGCTTGCATTCTTGGACTAGCATACCAAATTTGATGATGATAGACTGAATATTTTGACGGCCGAAAGACTTGGTGCCTGTGGACCAAAGGCCTAGTCCAGCGGGTTATCCGCATGTTTTACGAAATACATCATGTAGCTGGCTCCGAGCAGAACTTATAGCCACTTTTTTTTGATATAGAGACTGAATAGTTTTGGACGTGGGACCTATCGGCCTGTGACACAAATGGCGCTAGGGCACAGCGGCTTATCCAGGTTTAGACTAATCATCAGTGGGATATCTTGCATCTTGGCAAACTATATACCTACTTTGATGATGATAGACTGACTAGTTGTTGAGAAAAACGGACGCATAGCCGGACTAATAGCCGGACGCCACCGCGGACGGACGGACACCGGACGGACGGACCGACAAAAGATATTTTCCCGAACCTTCGCTCGGGACTAATAACGCATGTTGTATTGACGTCAAATCTTCGCCATTTGCGCGTTGTGAAACGGCCAGGATCTTTGACTCAACCTCTCCTAACAGGATGATTGCATTCTCAGCATGTCGGCCGCATAACAAGCATTGAAGCTGTCATCCATTCATGATGCGAAGCGAAATAGATTGTCTTGTCCCACGATGAAATATCGATGATAGTCAAAAGCCAAATCAAAATTGTCCTCGGAAGAGAAGAGATTTTATTTTCTAATAGCCAGCCAACGGCTTGACTCATTAGCTTGGCTGCTTGATTTGAAAAACGCTGAGTTTTTTTTTGTTGCTTTGGGTGAAAAGGTAATAATTTGCGTCCTCTATCTGCCCTCTCTTTGACTACCTTTTTCCTTGCTTTCTGTCATCTACTATCTTTCATCTTGACTTATTGCCATTCTCCTGCCTTTTAAAAAAAAACAATCTTCAATCATGTTTCTCCTTTGAGCTCCTCCGATCGAATGTTCGACACAGCGCAGGCGGGAGACCAGTGAAAACTGAAAACGCTGACTCATAATTATGTACTTGCCCATTAGGTGGCCTTTGCTGGGACCGCAGAAGAAGTTAGAATAATAAGATTAATATATTAGATAGAGACAGACGCCAGGACGGACAGACTACAGACAACCCAGACACACGGAGCACAACTACATACAGAGTACTAAAAAAGAAAAAGAACCGCCCAGGTCCGTTGACTTGCTTTTAGTAATTATTGCTTAGCCATGCAATAAAACTAAAACTTTAAACATTCAATAAAGATACACAATTCATTCATAGAATCAAACATAATGGAACCCGGTCATCATTTACATTCTTCTTTCTTCCTTAATCGTGGATCTTAATTGTCGCAACAGCATAGAATTAACGTGCACTTGTGTATCGGCAGCACGACAGCATCGCAAATGGGCTTGTTATACGAGCAATTTATAAAGGAAATTTCAAATATTCAGATGGCATGTGAGGGTTGTGTTGCTGTTGTTGTCATGTACGTCCCGTTTGTTTTAGAAGGTATTAGGGTGTGAACGAACTTTACATCTGGCACGTAAGATTACATGGCGGTGTTTTGTTTTGCTGTTGTTGTCATTGTACCGTCCGTTTTTGTTAAGACAGGGTAGGTTGAAACGAAACTTGGACCATCTGCACGTATATTACCCATGGCGGGTTTTTGTGCTGTGTTGTCATTGTACCGTCAGTTTGTTAAGGACGGGATTAGGTTTAAACAAACGTTGACATCTCTGGCACGTAGTACTTCTGTATGAACGTGTTGTATGTTACCCCCTTTATATTCAGAACCTACAGTTTGCATTGAACTGCAACAACGATGATGCCAAACACTTGACTGGGCTGCCTTTCATGTTAGATGATGCGATGTTATGTCCGACAATCCACATTTTTAGTATAAATGAATAACGTTCTGATTTATTGTTACACACAGAGGGGCTTTCACACGTACGTGATTAATCTTGACAGCATTTGCTTGATTTACGTGTGACGCCCCGACATGGACTTAGTTGTTGACTGTGCTATAATTTAGCTAGTGGCCTGAAATACAGCCACACCACCTCTCTCCTCTCTCTCTACTCTCTCTCTCTCTCTTCTCTCTCTCTTCTCTCTCTGTCCTCTCTTGTCTTCTCTCCTCTCTCCTCTCTCTTCTCCTCTCTTCTCTCTCCTCTCTCTCTCTCTCTCTCTCTCTCTCTTTCAGCTCTGTTATTGCTTACTCTGTTACCCTCTATTAAAGAAAATTCATTCATTCATTATATAAAGAATCGTTGCATTCATTCATTCTCTCTCTCTCCTCCTCTCTCTCTCTCTCTCTCTCCGTCTCTCCCTCTCTCTCTCTCTCTCTCTCTCTCTCTCTCCCTCTTCGATCATCATCATCTCTCTCTCCTCTCTCTCTCTTTCTCCTTCCTCTCTCTCGCTCTCCTCTCTCATCGTCTCTCTTCCCTCCTCTCTCGCTCTCTCTCTCTCTCTCTCTCTCTCTCTCTCTCTCTCTCTCTCTCTCCTCTCTCTCCTCTCTCATCTCTCTCTCACCTCTTTCTCTCTCTCTCTAGCTCTGTTATTGCTTACTCTATTACTCTATAAAGAAAATTCATTCATTCTCTAAATAAATTCCTTCATTCATTATCTCTCTCTCTCTCACTCTCCTCTCATCTCTCTCTCTCCTCCGCCTCTCTCTCCTCTCTCCTTCTCTCTCCTCTCTCCTCTCTCTTCGCTCTCCTCTCTCTCTCTCATCTCTCTCTCTCTCTCCTCTCGTCTCCTCTCTCTCTTCTCTGCGCACGCGCGCGCGTGTGTGCGTGTGTGTGTGTGTGTGTGTGTGTTGTGTGTGTGTGTGTGTGTGTGTGTGTGTGTGTGTGTGGGTGATGGTGTGTGTTTCTTTGTCTGTGCGTGTGAAAGAAAGAGTAGAGAGCGATAGAGATAGTGTATGTGTCACGCGCGCGCGGGGGTGGTGTGTGTGTGTGTGTGTGTGTGTTGTGTTTTGTGTTTATTGTGAATGTTGTGTGTTTATTTGGTCTGTGCATATGAAATAAAAGAGGGCGCGTAGAGATAGTGTCTGTTGTACGCGCTACGGCGGGGGGGGGGGGGGGGCGGGTGGTGTGTGTGTGGTGTGTGTGTGTTGTTTGTGTGTGTGTGTGTGTTGTGTGGTGTGTGTGTGTGTGTGTGTGTGTGTGTTGTTGTATTTATGTTGTAGGTGTGTGTGCATGTATGTGTGTGTGCAGCGCTACAGTGTGCGCGCGCCTGTGTTTTGAGTGTGTATATGTGCTATTGTGTTGATGCGTGTGTGTGTCTATGTGGTGACTTTATTATTTGTGTTTATCAGAAGTTATAACATGCACATGCTCCACATCTCTAGGGTAGTGTTTTAATAATAATAATAATAATAATAATAATAATAACATATAATAATGAATATAATAAGAAATAATAATAATAATAATAATAATAATCATGGCATCATCATATAAGTAAAAGGCCAACTGTACCCGTGTGTCCTGTCTGTCTGTCGGTCTGTGTGTCGGAAACACAAACCTTGCCTTTTAGACTCCGCCGTTTTTCGACTGAATCGCTTCAAATTTGCTGTGAGCCGTAACGTGGCGATGGCAACGGCAACCGAGGCGGACGTGTCATTTGCGCTGTTCGGTAAATGCGCGAAACGCGTATCTGCCAGCTTCTTGGCGACCGTATCTCCGGTGTATTTCTAGGTCGATTGCCTTCGTAGTGCCATCACGTAGGAAGTGAACCCATCCCCCCCCCTGGGGATTTTTTGCAGACAGTGTTTTCTGGATAGCTTGGGTCCTAAGAAACTCAATGCATGTTGTTTGCATCCTGGCAAATTGATCCGGTGGCAATGGTGCGCTTACAAAGTTACGATTTACCGAACATTGACGCGTCACTGCTGACAGGAGGGTTACATATATTGTTTGATTTGATAATGCTTAGAAAGCATAGTTTTTGACAGTCTGACCATTTAGATATTGCAAGCATGCTATCAGGCATCCCTACTATGCTTTGGGCGATAGTGCTCCACTGCCAGCCATTTTGCTATGATTATAAATGAATTTGTGAGTGCACCATCGCTCTAGTTTCCAGAAGTCAGTACCATGAAGCAACCCTGGAACAAGCTGACATGGACAGCCAAGAGTGCCCTGCGCACAAGGATCTCAGACCATCTCAAATTGCTCAGAGTGAGGTCGATACTCTGAAGGTGATGCAGGCAGTGCAGAACTTTGTGAACCCCTTTCAGATCGAAAACAAGGAGCTGTACTGCCTGTCTTCTGGGGGACCAGCACCAAGATAAGTTGAGAATGATCTTCTCAATGCTGACAGAGTTGGAGAGGAAGCATACAGGCAGTTTGTTAACGTCCGACTGATTGAGAGAACAGTCAGTTTCAATGACCCTGTCAAGAAGGCCAATTTGAAGATTTTTGCAGAGACTGCCAAGTCCATGGAAGTGACAGGAAAATCAAAGAAGATCCAACAAATCACAGCAGAAAGGAAACTCTTTTCCCAACTTGTTCTTCTAGCTGTCAAACACAATATCAGCTTGGAACGTGTACTTCAGTTTCCACTGGGACCTGTTCCCTGGCCCCTTGCCATGTCTGATGGAATGCCAGCAAAGACTGACAAAGCAAAACTGTTGCACTTCTTGGAAAGTGAATCCCACATCGCAGAAAAGCCTGCCAGCAACAATGTGTACGTCATAGATGGCAATGCTGTGTTCCAGCAGCAAGTTGCACTACCTCCTACGTTTGGAGAACTAGCTGAGAAGATATTTGACCAGTAGCCGCAGGTGTCCAGAGTTGACTTTGTCATGGACACATACCGACAAAATTCAATCAAAGGCATTGAGAGGAAGCAGAGAGGAACATCAAAGAAACATCTGATCAAAGGACCAGCAACCAGAGTACCCAGAGACTGGAAAGCCTTTCTATCCAATGATGACAACAAGACCAGTTTGACCAGATTCCTCCTGGAGGAATGGAAAAAGAACAAATATGCACTCAAACTTGAGGGAAGACAGATCCTGTTTGCTTGTGAGGAGAAGTGCATCAGGCTGAGCAGTTCCAATGGGATGACATTCTCAGAAGAAGTGGAAGAATTGTGTTCAAATCAAGAAGAGGCGGACACCAAGGTCATCTTGCACTATCACCAAATTGCGGCCAGCTCTCCTGAAGATACAACAATATCTGTTCGATCACCAGACACAGATGTGTTTGTGCTGCTTCTCAAGTTTTCACAGAACATCAACCAAACAGTTCTGTTTGACACTGGCACTGGAGATAAGAGACGACTTCTGGATGTCAAACAAATTGTTGCTGACACTGGAGAGGACCTGTGAAAGGCTCTCCCTGCATTGTGTGCATACTCAGGCTGTGATTGTACTAGTGCATTTGTGAGGAAGGGGAAAGTGGCTGCTCTCAAGCTTTT
>CM065680.1:86575280-86577780 GCA_017654935.2 Phymorhynchus buccinoides | reverse complement strand
AATTTCAATCACTCCTTTCTTCCCTTTTCTAGCAAACTCATCCCAAGTATAATTTAAACTTAATTTTGTTGAAAATATCATTCCTAAATATTTGTATGTATTAACTACTTTTAAATCGTCATTCCCATAAAACCATTTCTCATGTGCTGATAGGTGCCCACCCATTCTAAAAACCACAATATTTGTTTTATTTAAGTTAACAGTTAATCCTAGTCGATCAGATTCCTTTTTCAAATTATTTAATTGGTTTTGTAATCCTATGACAGTTCCAGATAAAAGAATGACATCGTCTGCAAATAATAACAAGAAGATCTCAATCACACCTGGAATAATTTGTATTCCATGCCTTCCATTCTTTGATAATTCAATTGCCAGTTCATTAATAAACAATGAAAATAATTGAGGACTTAATATACAGCCTTGCTTTACTCCATTAGGACAATTAAAGTAATCAGAACATAAATTATTAGCACGCACATACGCTAGCACTTGATCATAAACAGCGCGAACAGCTTTGTACAGCTTACCGTTCACTCCACTTTGTCGAAGCACATTCCAAAGGGTATTACGATTTACTGAATCGAAGGCTTTTTTGAAGTCTACGAATGCCACGAAAAGCTTATTGTTAGCAAGTAAATATTTCTGAACAAGTGAATATAATGTAAATATATGATCTGTTGTGCTATATTTGGATCGGAAGCCTGCCTGTTCTTCTATTATTTTTTCCTCCCTTTCAGCCCATTTTGTTAGTCTTCTATTAAGTATAAATGTGTAAACTTTACTAATAATACTAGTTAGTGATATTCCACGATAATTATCGGGATTATTAATGTCGCCTTTTTTATGGATTGGAATAATGATTGATTTTGCCCATTCTGTAGGAAATGTACCATTTTCGAAAAGTTGATTAAATAATTTGACAAGAAAATCAATTATTGGTACATTTGCATTCTTTAACATTTCACTTATAATGTTGTCTGGACCTGCACTCTTTCCAGATTTTAAGTGATTAATACCCGCAATAACCTCTTCTTTACTTATTGAATCGTTAAACAAGGGTTCAAAATCATCCTCGTCGTCCACTATAGTTTCTTCTTGTGTAACATTTTCATACGAATCATTAAAAACTGCCCCAAAGTGATTATACCACTGTTCAATAGAAATGTCGTTATAGATACGGCTCTTCCTGTTTACAGATCTGAGAACAGACCAAAATGTTTTTGAGTCGTTCATAGAGTCTTTCAGTTTCTTTAATCTCTGTTCCTCAAACTCTGTTTCTTTTGCTTTCCTTAACTTAACATATTCCTTTCGAGATACTGCATATTCTTTTCTTTTTTCTTTTTTTTCTTTTTCTTTTTTGCATCTTTGGGCTCTCTTTAGTAATCGTTTAACTTCTTTCTGTTTCTGTATGCATTCATAGTCAAACCAATCATTGAATTGTTTAATATTATGTCCCACTGATCGAACCATGCATGCTGCAGCACTGTATAATGCGCTTACAAATTGGTTTAAGCCATCATTGACATTCGTAGACAATACATTAGTCGCCCTAAATAAATTATTTAGAAATTCATCACTCTCGAGCTCATTCTTATAAACATTGGCACATTCATCCGTCCATACAATTTTCTCACCACCCTGTTGTGTAACATCATTGTCTA
This sequence comes from Phymorhynchus buccinoides, assembly GCA_017654935.2. Lineage (NCBI taxonomy): Eukaryota > Metazoa > Mollusca > Gastropoda > Neogastropoda > Raphitomidae > Phymorhynchus > Phymorhynchus buccinoides. The sequence goes on along the minus strand of CM065680.1, from coordinate 86,576,119 downwards.
CATTCATACTATCATTATTCTTTTTCCATGTTACTTCCACAGGCAAATGCCATGAATCGACACGATCGCCAACACGTAAATCAAAATTAGTCAAAAGAACATCAGGAATCAAAAAATAATCAATCACACTCGCTCCATTGGGAGACACAAAAGTGAACTCCCCTTCTTTGTCCCCATTACAAAAACCATTCAATATAATCACGTCAAACAAAAAACAGAAGTCTAACAATGTTTTGCCAAACTTATTTACAATGCTGTCTTTGGAAGAACGCCCACTGTTTTCTCCATCCATTCCTTCATTCTCATCATACACATAATTTGACATCACCTCAAGTTCAGCTTGCTTATGCGCGGTTCTCGCGTTGAGATCTCCAAAAATTATAAAATAATCATTATCCTTATTAAACTGCTGCAATAAGGCTTCTTCCAAAACCAGAATACCATCTTTAACAACTTTATCATCATACAAAGGACCGCCTTCTGGGACAACATAAGTAGCTATTACAATGACATCTTTATTGGTATCAAACACACATTTGTCAACTTTCACCGCGATAGTATTGTCACATTCTAAATTAATTCTAGACACAAACTTCTCTAAACGCTTTCTTACTAATAACAAAACTCCCCCAGAGTTCCTACCCTGGAAGGAAAACTTTTTGGCAGGTACATGAAACTTTAAATAATCTGTAAATATGTAACTAAAATCAAAAGACGAATCAAGGAAAGTCTCAGTGAGACATACAAAATCAAACTGATTGACGTAATTTATAAAGGAAACATCTTTTATTTTGCTAAACAAGTTTTCGACATTGTAATTAAGGAACGACCACTGCTGT
>CM065680.1:86557780-86565280 GCA_017654935.2 Phymorhynchus buccinoides | reverse complement strand
GCAAATTTGAAGCGATTCGGTTAAGAAACGGCGGAGTTATAAGGCCCTATTTCCCGTTGCTCTGAGAGTGACGCGCTCTCCCAATTCTCTTCACATTTTCTGCCAGGCTTTGCCCCAGACACAGCAAGCCTGACAGTACATTTGAAGCGAATTGGCTAAGAAACGGCGGAGTCATTTGTGAAAAGGTGAAGCGGCGTATATCGCGCGCGTTTATAAATCGATTCGCTGCTGGTTTGGTACATCGATAGTCACCGTTCCCGGTCATGTATCTGCCAAACTCCAAGGCAATCGGTCCCAAAATGCCGGAGATACGGGCGCCGAGAGGCCGGGGGATACGTGTTTCGCGCATTTGCCATCGCGCCGTTAGGGCTCACAGCAAATGTGAAGCGATTCGGTGGAAATACGGCGGAGTTATAAGGCCTGTTTTGTGTTTCAGACACACACATAGACACACACACACACATGGACACTTGGCTTTTTATTATATGATGATGCCTAGTACCGGTAATGCCTAGTACAGGTAACGCCAAGTACAGGTAACGCTGATTACCGGTTTCGCCGGGTCCGCAAAATATTATATTTTTACTTTTGTGGCTGAAAACCCAATTTTTAGACCCATACCGCTTTCAAGGCCTACCGATTTCCCTGACCTTGACCTTGACCTTGATCGGTATGCAATCGTCAGAACGGTCATAAACCAAAGTACCTACATTCCAAGTTTGAAGGCTTTAAGACCAACGGTGTGGACGTTATAGCCCCTTAAAGATGTTCGGTTTTCAAGGTCATGCGCCAAGGTCAAGGTCACAACGGCGATAATGTATGCGCGGATGCCTTCCGCTCATGGTGACACGCCACCACACAAAATTGGCAACAATTCGGTCAAGCGGTTCAGGAGATATGCTTGGGACAGAAAAACACAATTGTTAGACCCCTACCACTTTCAAGGCATACCGATCTCTCAGACCTTGACCTTGACCTTCATCGGTATGCCATCATCAGAACTGCCATAAGCGAAAGTACATCCATGCCAAGTTTCAAGACTCTAGGATCTACGGTATGGAAGTTATGGCCCCTTAACGATTTTCGGTTTTCAAGGTCGTACGCCAAGGTCAAGGTCAGGACGGCGAAAAGTTTTGCGCGGATGCCTTCCACTCATGGGGACACACCACCACACAAAATTTGAAGCGATTCGGTCTAGCGGTTCGGGAGATCGTTGGGACAGACAGAAAAGAACAAACAAACAAACAAACAAACGAAACAAACCCGAACGAAAACATACTCCTTTGCCGACGTACATCAGCAAAGGACAAAAAAGAAAAACGAACTGAAAGCCTACTTAGTTCAACCAGAGAGGTTCTTAATCTGTGGTTCAACCATTGTAGGTCCGTTTTGGTAAAACTCAGGACCCACAACAAAAACATTCATTCTTCTCCGTGAACACCCCCCACCGCAACCACCCCCCCAACCATCCCCCCTCCCCCCTCCAGCACCCCCCCTCCCTGAACACCCCCCACTGCACACACACCCAAACCATCCCCCCCGCACCCCCAGCCCCCCCCCCCCCTCATCCCCTCCCTCCCCCCTCAACCCCCTCCCCCCCTCCTGGTATGGTTACACCTCCGTTTGTGAAAAGGTTAAGCGGCGGATATCGCGCGCGTTTATAAATCGATTCGCTTCGGGTTTGGCACAGCGATAGTCCCCATCCCCAGTTATCTACCTTCGAAATGCCGGAGATACGGGTGGCGAGAGGCCGGCGGATACGCGTTTTGCGCATTTGCCAAACCGCGCAAATGACACGGCCGGTGCCGCAAATTTGAAGCGATTCGGTCGAAACACGGCAGAGTTGTAAGGCCCGTTTTGTGTTTCAGACACACACACAGACACACACACACACACAGCCACACACACACGGACACTTGGCTTTTTATTATATGATTAGATTAAGAAACTAAGGCTGGAAAGAACACAATAGTTGTTGACAATATGATTTGACAATCTAACGAAATCAAGAGTGCAATTCGTCAGGGTAAGTTTTTGGTAATGAGATACGGACCTGTAGTGCTGGTGCCTCTTTTGTCTTGATGCTCTAAATTGACCATAGTGTTCTCCCCCAAGGCGTTGAGTGCAATTACCCGAGACACTCCATATAAACTGATTCATGAAAGACAGTACGAAGAGACTAAGAGCGACAGTAACACTTGTCTGAAGAGAGGGTGAGTGCGGCCATTTGCCCTTGATGTGATGTCGCATTAGTGTGCGTTCATGAATATACGTGTTGGCGTACTACTTTTGCCTTTTAGTTTTCATTTTTGTTTGTTCCCGAGCGAAGCTTCGGAAAGTATTGTTTTTGTTTGACATGCGTGCGTGCGTCCGTGCGTGCGTCCGGCCGCTTTTTCCACCCAAGACCACCTCGGATCATCCTCAGTAACAACCTGTATCAGCCTGAGCGTGATCGAGGGTGTTCCTGATGGTGATCCGGGGTGTTCCTGAGGGTGGTCCATGTGATCCACCACTAAGGACCACCCTGCATCACCCTCAGGAACAACCTGTATTAACCTGAGCGTGATCGAGGGTGTTCCTGATGGTGATCCGGGGTGTTCCTGAGGGTGGTCCATGTGATCCACCACTAAGGATCACCCTGCATCACCCTCAGGAACAACCTGGATCAGCCTTTAATTCCGGTTTTAATGAAGAGGAGGTAAGGGGCGTAACGGGCACATGAGAAGTCTGCTTCTTGGTTTCAGCCGCTCGGGGATTTATCTACCGCTCGGTGATCCACTTGTTAATGACTAATTCCATTCGCAGATCTCAATCCATCAATTTGTATTGAGATCTGAATCAGTATTTATATGATTAAAAGCCCGAGTGTACCAACACAAAGGTACTTAGGAAGGTTGAGTGTCTCCTCTGGCGTTTACCTTCCATTTATGTTCGTTGTGATGCGTGCGTGTTTTTTGCTGGTGGTGTTATTGCTTGCTAGTCTCTCGGTCTGTTTGCTATTCACTTTCTTTGTTAAATACTACGTCCATTTCATCCACAAGGAGAGATACCAGTCGGCTCTGCATCTCATGAATTCAAGGCGGGAAAATGGAAATCACTAGACAGATGCTAAAAGACTCCGGGCGCCCTAATGGCCGGGTTCTACTCTATCGAATAAGTCGCGAATGACCATGAATACGATTATGGAGAAACGAGGGTGAGGATAGCACTTTTCTTTCTAGATGCAAAGAGGGTCCATTATTATCTCGTACCCAATAAGTGTTTGCACCTGAGACTGCCTTCTAAAGTGCAGTTTAGCAGCTTTATTCGCTTAGCGTATTGTCATTGGCCCGTGAGTTAACATCACGAAAGCAGGATCTGAGAACTGACGGCAGGGTATGAGACTGAATAATGTGCCTTCTTGTTAGCCTTCAATAAAAACTGGGTTGGTTATCGACTGTGTGTGTGTGAGTGAGTGTGTGTGTGTGTGTGTGTGTGTGTGTGTGTGTGTGTGTGTGTGTGTGTGTGTCTTTCATTAAATGTATATCCACTTCTCGTGATATTAGAGGGGGGTGTGCGCGCGCGCGCGCGCGCGCGCGCGCGCGCGCGTGTGTGTGTGTGTGTGTGTGTGTGTGTGTGTGTGTGTGTTGTGTATGTTGTGCATGTGTGCGTGCATGCGTGCTTGTGTGTGTTTTGGTTTTGTGTGTTGTGTGTGCACGCATGTGTATGTATGTGTATGTGTGTGTGTCTGTATGCATGTGTGTGTGTCTGTCTGTGTGCGTACGTTGTGTGTGAGTGTATGTGTATGCGTATCCTCTAACGTTTGTGTATGTGTGTTGGTGTATGTGGTCAGTCCGTGCAACTCAGTTGCTATGGCCTACTGAATATAAAATGAATAATGAATCGGTGTCGATAAATATATATATATATATATATGTGTGTGTCTGTGTGTGTGTGTGTGTGTGTGTGTGTGTGTGTGTGTGTGTGTGTGTGTGTGTGAGAGAGAGAGAGAGAGAGAGAGAGAGAGAGAGAGAGAGAGAGAGAGAGAGAGAGAGTTGCTTTGTATATTACATGCGTTGTTGCTGGTTTGTGCCATTTTTGTTTGTGGCTCAAGCCACAAACCTATAACTCACTTTGTCGGTCGGTCGGTCTGTCGGTCGGTCCAAAATTGTCGCACATTTTGACAAAATTGTCGCACTTCAAATGAATGAAAAATGGTGTTTTACGTCCTCTCGGTCATAGACACATATGGGACATTTGTAAATACAAAGATGGTGGGAACAATACTGGCTGCAATGCCCGGAGGCAGTGCAACACCAGTAAAGTCCCGAGTTTTTAACAATATAGATATGTACTTCAATGATAGATATGCACTTCAAATCGAGGCTACACTTCTGGCCGCTCTTTAAAATGATGTATTTTAAAAGCGTACAAAATAATAAACATATGTAATACAGACACTACAACAGACACGACGAGTATGCGGTGCTTCTTTTGATAAGTATAAGTAGGATACATAGTTTTAAATGTTTTCCAAAAGATATAAAAAGTTACGAAATGGTGCAGAGATAACATTCTGGTTTACAGATTAAAATTATTGAAAAGCCAGGGGAGGTAACTCATGATTGGAGTGGTAAAAATAGACCGCGTGCCACAAACTATTGCGATTTCGCGCTTGTTAAATGCTGTTTTTGTTGTCTACTGGTTGATGAATATTCGATTGTAAAGCGCTTTGGGCTCATTTGAGGTAAAGCGCTATGTACAATGTACTATTATGATTATTATTATGATTATATTATGATTATTATTATTATTAATATTATTATTATTATTATTATTATCAACAATAAAACTACAGATAAATAACAGATTAACAGATTGCCGTTGCCGTCTTTCAAAACATTGTGTTGCAATGCTATGCTCTTTTAACAAACAACGAAGTCTGCCTTTATTACCGAGTTTAACTGGAGGATGGACGCTGGTATCGAGTCTCTCACCACCAGCCGATAGCAATGCACAAAATACCCTTGTTAATCAATGGAATGCACCAAGCCAGATGCGTCGTGACTGGCCATAAACAGAGTCGACAGGATTGAGGGAGATCCGGCTAGAGGATAGTTGGGGGTACACACTCATCAGAACACGCTTGTCACCTGTCAATAATGTCGATTTGCAGCTTATTAGCTTTCCCACCTTGCTTTGGCTAAGCTGTTCAGACCTTGTTTCATAGTCAAAGAACCATCCGTTTCTATCATCATGTGATTCACCGTGTGTAGTGTTTATTTCACCTTCATGTGCTTGTGTGAGTGTAGCGTTTTGATGTTTTTAGTTCAATTATTCAGTTAGTCCTTTTTTCGAGGAGAACATCATAAGAATCCGTAGACAGGATCCGCTACAATCATCGCCATGCCAGCATTGTGACCTCACTGTTTTCGCCGTCGTGCCACTAACCTTAGATCATGAATCCTAAAGGGTCCAGTGACTGTAGTTCACAATGTTGGCGTGGTGTCAACATCATTGATAAAATCATCCGTTTCTATCATCATGTGATTCACCGTGTTTATTGTTTATTTCACCTTCATGTGCTTGTGTGAGTGTAGCGTTTTGATGTTTTTAGTTCAATTAGTCAAAGATCCAGATAAGAACAAGTACCTTATTTTGCGGGCTATAAGACGCACCCCCCAAAATGTACACAAAATTCTAATTTTGTTCGTATATTTTCTTACTTTTGTTATTAGTTATAATATAAGGCGCAGGGGTCTCAGCATGGGGGGAAACTATCGCCTTATAGTCCGCAAAATTGTATGATACTATTTGCAGAGCAATCTTTTCTTAACTTGTTAGCGGTTCCAGTTAGCATTAATTTAGCGATAGGTCTTTAACAAACGGTAGATTTAAGTAGGCCTATTATTTAAAGAAGAAAAACGGGTGCTGTGTTGTTTTTCTTTGTTGTTGTTATATCTGTGTTTTAATACCAAGTTTATGCAAAGAACCAGATAATAATAAGTACCCTATTTTTCGGACTATAAGGCGCACCCCCCAAAATGTACACAAAATTCAGATTTTGTTCTTATATTTTCTTACTTTTATTATTAGTTATAATATAAGGCGCAGGGTCTCAGCATGGGGAAAATTATCGCCTTATAGTCCAACAATTGGTAAGGTACTATTTGCAGAGCAATCTTTTCTTGACTTGTTAGCGGTTCCGGTTAGCATTAATTTAACGATAGGTCTTTTAACAAACGGTAGATTGTAAGTATGCCTATTATTTCAAGAAAAAACAACCGGGTGCTGTTTTTTTTTCTTTGTTGTTGTGATATCTGTGTTTTAATACCAAGTTTATGCAAAGAACCAGATAATAATAAGTACCGTATTGTTCGGGCAATAAGGCGCACCCCCAAAAATGTACACAAAATTCAGATTTTGTTCTTATATTTTCTTACTTTTGTTATTAGTTATAATATAAGGCGCAGAGGTCGCAGCATGGGGGGAAAGTATCGCCTTATAGTCCGCAAAAAATGGTATGGTACTATTTGCAGAGCAATCTTTTCTTAACTTGTTAGCGGTTCCGGTTAGCATTAATTTAACGATAGGTCTTTAACAAAGGGTAGATTGTAAGTATGTCTATTATTTAAAGAAAAAACAACCGGGTGCTGTTTGTTTTTTCTTTGTTGTTGTTAGGGGAAGACGGGGTAAAAAGCGCATGGGCGGGTAAGAAGCCCACCCCAATTATCTCATGAAATAAAGAAAATTTCAGTCAAATTTGCCCATGAGACGAATGCTAGACATTAACGCGCGTCTCATGGGCAAAATGAGACTGAAATTTGCTTCATTTCATGAGATAATAGGGATGGGCTTCTTACCCGCCCATGCGCGTTTTACCCCGTCTTCCCCTATATCTGTGTTTTAATACCAAGTTTATGCAAAGAACCAGATAATAATAAGTACCTTATTTCTCGGACTATAAGGCGAACCCCAAACATTATATTTTGTTCTTATATTTTCTTCCTTGTATTATTAGTTATAATATGAGGCGCAGGGGTCTCAGTGTTAATGTTCACTCCTTCCCCCTGACAACACAGTAATAGGCAAGCAATGCCATTACTAGACTATCAATGGACTGCCATGGTGAAGAAGCGAAAACTAACAGCGTGCATTTTGACCTTTAGCGATTTATGTGTCTGTTAATGCCATTCAGACAGAAGCACTGTTATGCTGTCTCTTTAACCCTTTCACCGCCAGCCATATTTCCGGCAATGATACATTAAATGTACCTGGGTAGAGAACAAAACCAATCTGCAGTATTGGGGATTCTTCTGTGGCATACATACAATAAGGTCTATCTTACCTCCAAAAACTAAACAATAGGGTCTTTGGATAATAGACCCCAATTTGATTCCTTTTAGTGACATAGGCATTAAATCACTGTGGTGCTAAAATGCGACTTTGGCGGTGAAAGGGTTTTAAATGAACACAATGCTGTCACATGTTTCAGTTAGTCTTATGTCCCACTACTTAAAG
>CM065680.1:86530280-86550280 GCA_017654935.2 Phymorhynchus buccinoides | reverse complement strand
CTATTTTGTCAATTTAGTGCTAGCCAGCCAAGTATCGGACTAGATCCTTTGTGTGGTTGTCCAGGACGGGACAGTTCCATGTGGTCTGGTACATTCTCCAGGTCAGGGTGTTTGGGAATGTTTTCGTTTTGACAGGAGAATTCACTGTTCTGGTGCAGGCATTTTGCCTTTGTTTTTTTTTGTTAATTATTTTAGTGTGTTTTTTCCCTTTTCTTTTCTTAACTTGAATAATTAAGCCTGTATTGTCACTGTATCAGTGTCTCCCTGTGTGTATTTGCACGTTTGTGAGCGGTTTGGGATTGACCTCGATCCTCCGCTTAGAACCCGGAAACATCCCTAGTATAGGCCTATTAGCATAGGTTCCTGGAACTAGTTCATGTATAGCGCGGTGAGTCCTGCTGTGTCAGGAGAATAGCGCTATAGAAGATTTATTTTGTATTATTATTATTATTATACGTACCTTACCCATTATAGCCATATGGCTTGGGAACGCAGAAGAAGAAGAAATGAAAACATAATAATAATGTCGGTCATCGGAAACGTGCGAGTGAAGCACAACGTGTGTGGTCGGTGATGCTGTTCCACGTATGATGTCTGGACGTCCTCAATTGTGCATATCCACCTCCGTAAGGAGAATGACTGTGGCATTTGTGACTTGAATCGCTCGGAAAATGAAAATAACCTACCACCACCTTCCCAACTCCCGCCCCACCAGGCTTACCTACCCCCCCCCCCCCCCCTCCCCATAAGCCCCCCCCCCCCCCCTAGATGGTACGAGATTAAGAAAACTCATTATTATGATGATGATGATGATGATGATGTTTGTTCGAGCATTCCTCCCAAGCCTGGCGAAGTCGGTCAACGGTCAGTATTTTGTGTTATTAAACAAAAAATATAGAGTGAGAGAGAGAGAGAGAGAGAGAGAGAGAGAGAGAGAGAGAGAGAGAGAGAGAGAGAGAGAGAGAGAGAGAGAGAGAGAGAGAGAGAGAGAGAGAGAGAGAGAGAGAGTCCCGCAAATTATAGGTGATACGAAATGAAGTAAAGTATCACATTAATTTTTAATCCGACTAGTGTCTTTATGTGATGGTCGGTCGGCCATTCCTCTCTACCTGGCGAACTCGGTCGACGGTCTGTACTTTTTGCCTTGTTAGAAATGGATAGAATTCAGAAAAGAAGAGAGAGAGAGAGAGAGAGAGAGAGAGAGAGAGAGAGAGAGAGAGAGAGAGAGAGAGAGAGAGAGAGAGAGAGAGAGAGAGAGAGAGAGAGAGAGAGAGAGAGAGAGAGAGAGAGAGACGGTGAACGAAGTAAGCTTGCGGAGGAAAGCAGATAATAGATACAAACAGACAGACACACAGACAAAAAGAGATGTATATAATGACAATGATAATGTGAGAGAGAGAGAGAGAGAGAGAGAGAGAGAGAGAGAGAGAGAGAGAGAGAGAGAGAGAGAGAGAGAGAGAGAGAGAGAGAGAGAGAGAGAGAGAGAGAGTATCTTTGGTTGTATTCATTAATCATGTCTGAACCCCCCTATACCATTTTAATGCTATCGGCACGATGCGCAAGTGTGCCACATTTGACCATTTCACTCAAATGGCGCATTTTGTAATGCTGTGCATGATATTGTCATACAGCAAGAGCGTTCAGACACTGGGCTACGATAGTATTTTCATCGCAAAGTGTATAGATAATACGTAAAAGACCCACCAGATCACGTGTCAAAATTACGGGTTTCACGTGTTTTCCCTCTTATAGCTGGAAAGAAATCTTGCTTTGAGCAGGTCTGACTCCCATATGAATGCCCCCAAATTCAAACCGAAACATCATTTTAAAGAGCAGTCTCAATTTGAAGTTGGGAACATTTGTATGTGGGTCACAGCTACCCAGAAAAAAACCAAGGGACTTAATCGTGGTGCGTCAGTGTGTCTTTAAACCTTTCACCGCCAAAGTCGCATTTTAGCACCACAGTGATTTAATACCTATGTCACTAAAAGGCATCAGATTGGGGTCTATTATCCAAAGACCCTATTGTCTTAGTTTGGGGAAGTAAGGATAGACCTCATTTGATTTATGTCACAGAAGAATCCCCAATACTGCAGATGGATTTTGTTCTCTACCCAGGTAAAGTTAATGGACATTTTTGGCTGAAATATGGCCGGCGGTGAAAGGGCTAAGCACTGAAAACAAATGTTGTCACTAGTATTTCTTTGCTTGAATTGGTGTGTGGGTGGGGCGCGTTTGTGGTTCAGAGTGTTCATCCGAAAGAACCAGGGACGGTATTCACGTTGAGATAGCATGAGACTTAGCATGATGCTAACTTAGAAGCTCTTCCAAAAGTCCTATTAAATCCTATAGGACATTGGAAGAGCTTCTAAGTTAGCATCATGCTAAGTCTCATGCTATCTCGACATGAATACCGTCCCAGTTCGCTATCGGGATTGATTCTTTGGGATCAATCCGGTGATGAGCGTGACATCTTTCGTAAACATTAGAAAAAAAACCGTTATTTGTGATGTGAACCTGGCTTTGAATTGATGTTGATTTACTTTGTTTCGTTCCTGTTGTTGTTGTTGTTGTTATTGATCTTGTTGTTTAACCCTTTCGCTGCCAGCCATTTTTCAGCCAAAAATACCATTAACCATAACTGGGTGGGAAAAACAAATCTGCAACATTGGGAATTCCTCTGTGACATGTATAACATTAGGCCTAACCTTACCTCCCAAAATTAAGAAAATAGGGTCTTCAGATAACATGCCCTGATTTGATGCCTTTTAGTGACATGGGTGTTAATATAAAACCATTGTGGTGCATAAATGCGACATTGGCGGTGAAAGGGTCAACTCCACCGTTGGAATAGGATCTACACAGACAGTAAAACAACCAATATATAGATTTGAAAGGTCATGTAAACAAAGAAAATATTATCAGGTACTTTCTTAGGATGTTATCTCGGGTTCGTTGCCCTCTAATGAACAGTATTACGGATGAAACCACACAGTTCTTTGATTTAAGCTAAACATCCCCTTTCTTTCTTTCTTTATTTAAGAAAATGTATATAATAATAATAATAATAATAATAATAATGACAATATTAATAATAGTACATTTATATAGCGCTTTACTTCAAATGAGCCCAAAGCGCTTTACAATTAATTATTCGGGGGTTGTGGGTGCAGGGCCGGATCTAGGGGGGGGGGGGGTGGAGGGTTCCTGGTTTCCACCCCTCTGCCCTAAGCCCTTATAAAATGGTAAAAAGTAAGAAAATGGCTCAATTTTAGCCTTAATAATCACTATATTTTAAACATTTCCGGGGGCAAAGCCCCCTGGGACCCCAGTAGGGCACCGTTAACCCAGAACCTTTGCAGCTCCCTTGATCCCCGGCAGAACCCCCACCCCCACCCCCTTACGAATCACTTGGTCCGGCCCTGGGGTGGTCCAGTGTCGTTCGTTATGAAAGGTTGTCTGAGCGAACGTACTGATTTATTTTCTCCTCGTAGAACTGTTCTTCTACGGCTCTTTGTGTTCTGTTTGGGGCTGTAGGTAGGCCTGTAGGTAGGCCTGTTAGGCCTGTAGGTAGGCCTGTAGGTAGGCCTGTAGGTAGGCCTGTAGGTAGGCCTGTAGGTAGGCCTGTAGGTAGGCCTGTAGGTAGGCCTAAGTAGCGCGAATAGCTCCCAATATGTTGTTCATGCCCTGCTTTCAGTGCCAGAGCTTGTTAATTTGGGAAGATGGTTGGGGTGGGGGTGGGGGTGGGGGTTGAAGGGAGGTGGGTGTTAGTGCGTTGTGTTATGATTATATGCAATGCGCTCTCTAGTGTATTCGTTTTCATAGAGATGTATGGTGAGGATACGCGAACCGGTCTGTTAGAAATGTTTGTACGAATGGTGAGTGAAAAGCGCATTGAGTTGCTTTGCAAGATTATGCGCTATATAAGCGTTATTAATTAGTTAATATTTATTAATTTTATAGGCTCCGACGAAGGACTTGCAAACCAATTTCGTTTCTTTGATTGGTTTTTTTTTGTACAAGGTGTCCATTCCTATTCCAAGACACCATCCACAATTGAGGGAAAGAAGTAGAAGAAGAAAGAAGAAAGAAAGAAAGAAAGAAGGAATTAGAGGCGGAGAAGGACGGCGTGGAGATAGAAAAAGCGCGGATTTCTGAATCGGATATGCTACAAAAGAGCGTATAAACCCATGATACGAAAGCGCGGAGGGCGACCTACCAGAAAATGAGTGTGGAGCACGGGAGACACGAGAAATGCAACTCAGCCAGCCGTTCATGACAAAACTCAGCAATGGTGTTACAGGCCAGTTTGTTACAATGACACATTAGTACTTATTTCTTATCAATGGTGCAACACACCACATTAACATGTCACATCTCTCTCTCTCTCTCTCTCTCTCTCTCTCTCTGGAAATTCGTGCTCAAAATTGTAAACCAAAAAAAAACCCGCGCTTACGTATGCCGATTTGACGCGCTTTCGTACATTTTTTCCGCGCTTCTGATATGCCAATACGCGCTTTCGTAAATCTCCGAATAAGAGAAGAACTTTATTAGGGGAAGACGGGGTAAAAAGCGCATGGGCGGGTAAGAAGCCCACCCCAATTATCTCATGAAATGAAGCAAATTTCAGTCTCATTTTGTCTCATGGGCAAATTTGACTGAAATTTGCTTTATTTCATGAGATAATTGTGGTGGGCTTCTTACCCGCCCATGCGCTTTTTACCCCGTCTTCCCCTACGCTTCTTTTACTCCACCTAATCACCTCATGTTTCTTCTATCTTTCTTTTCTTTGCAACAGAGTAGAACCAAATCGTTTCTTTGTGCTGTGTATACCGACAAATGTAATAGAGGAACAGAGTGTTCTTGCTGGGGTCATTTGTGTACAGGAGATTTGTGGTGTGGGTGGGCTCGAAGTGTTCATTGTGAAAGGTTGTGTGAACAAACGTCCATTATTTGCTTCTGATACGACAACCCCACTCTGGGTTTCTGTGTTCTGTGGGGTTATAAGTAGCGTGTGTTCAGTCCTCTCGCGGCCTTTTTGTCCTTATGTGCCCACCGGTTCGCATAATGCGTTTCGCATAATCCTTTGATCAGAGCCGCGGGCGCAAGTCGAGTGTCTCTTCAAAAAAAACCTGTCATTTCGCATAAACGGGTATGCACTCTACGTGACTTTCTGTTACTTTCTTACTATCCCTAACCCTAACCTATCCCTAACCCTATCCCTAACCTATCCCTATCCCTAACTTTCTGAGTTTTATGCGAAATGCCATGTCCACAAAGCTTTGTATGCGAAGTGGCAGTATGTGAATCGGCTTTATGCGAAGCGGCAGTATGCGAAACGGCAATATGCGAACCGGGGCGCACCGGTGCACATTAGTCTAAAATGACATTGTTTCTGCTTATTTTTGGTATTTATTGCAAATATTTATTTCATTACTCGCCATGTTTCATTACCACGCACAATTTGAAGCCATTCTACCCACTGGTTCATGAGATACAGCTCGGACATGAAGGAAGGAAATTTTGGTTTTCTGAGTCTTCCTTGGCGGACGCTTGCACTGGCGGTTCAAAATTCAGGATCTGAACAGGTTGTGACATGCTGATCAAAAATATCATGGTATCCGCGAGAGGACAAATGTATGCGAAAGGACTTAACAAGCGTCAATGGTTCCAGGCCCTCTCTGATATTCTTATCCTGCCGCATTCTCTGATCTTTTGGATTCAGTGGTTGGCATCGTTACGGAGCATTGTGCCCCCCGTCTCTATGGGCCCCATCTGGATAATGAGCATAATTAATTCGATGACTTGGAGTCAAAACTATCTTTAGATAGTCCATTGGCGTATTATTGGGTTGAGTACAGAAACTAATAACTTGTATCAAACAACGACAGCAGAAATGTCAAAAAGGGGTTTTTGCTTTTTTTTATTTCATCAGTCTTTTTTATGCAAGTTATTGGTTTTCGTAATAAGTTCAATAATATGTCAATGGACTATCTAAAGATAGTCCGTTTTGACTCCAAGCCATCGTTATGTGCCCCTGATTTCGTGTCTATTGGCCACTGCAAAGAACACCTTTTGCAAGAGTGAATGCCCTTGGTGGGTGGGTGGGGGAAGATGGTTGAGTACTGACCAAACAAGGGAATAACTCTCGCCAATAACCCTATGTGAGGCCGCTCTTAATGGCTGCCTTTTGCAAGAGTGGATGCCCTTTTTGGATACTGATCAACAAGGGCTTAACTCTTGCCGTCAAGGGCGTTAATAACCCTACTTGCAGTGGCCAATATGTCCCCGTGTTATGTGTCCCCGTCTCTATGTGCGCTGATCTCTATATCATATACCCCTGTCTCTATGTGCCCCCATCTCTTTGTGTTCCCGTCTCTGTGATTGTGTTCCCATCCTATATATTTCCGTCTCGTTGGGGTTTTTTCCTTACGCTAACTCTATTCTTAACTTTACCCCTTACCCAAACACTAACTAACCCTAACCCTAACCCGAACCCGTACCCTAAATTCGAGGGGAGACATAGAGACGGGGGCACACACAGACGAGAACACAAAAAAGAGACGGGGACATATTAAGGAGACGCTGTAGCTCAGTTGGTAAGTTCGAGTCGCTAGCTCGTAATCCGTCAGGTTTACGAGTGCGCGGGTTCGAACTCAGCTCGGTTCAAAGTGGTGTGTCCTTGGGAAAAGCACTTTACTCCTCACTCCACCCAGGTGTAAAATGGGTACCTGACGTCAGTTGGGGAAAAAGTCCTTCGGGTGAGACTTTTCAAAAAACCGAGGTCCCGTGTGCGGACGCATGGTGACAAGATCATGCGCACACATTAAAGCCCATCCCACTATTCGGTACAAGTAGACCGTGTTTGCCGGTGGGATGGATGACACGAATTCACATAGCACGCATCCTGTGCGCTAGTAATGGTCTGAATGAAGACCGACGAGCGCGGGGCAGGATAAGCATCCCCAACTGAAAGAAGAAGAAGATATAATTATAGACACGGGGGCACAATGAGGGTGACACATAGGGATGGGGGCACATCTAATTGATCCAGTTGGCTTGGAAGACAGTCCCGTTATATTGAGGTAGTTTCTTTGCAGCGAGCACTTGAAACATTTGGTCGCAATCGGCAAAAACAAAAATTGTGTGAAACTCCAGTTTGCCGAATTAGTTTACAAAAGCAGATTGGAAACTAACTTGGGAGTTTGCTTGGCGAAACAAATCACGTGACAATACAACTATTTTTTCCTCAATCAATCAAATCTGGTGCTTTACGTCCTCTCGACCTGGGAAGGCAAACTATTTTTCCTTCATTTTTGTACAAGTTAAATCTTGCGTGAACAAGAGCCAAGATGACAGCCCAAGTAAATGATTGTGATCAAAACAAGTATTCTTTATTCAATGGCCAAAATAATTTGAAGTACTTTTGCAAATTCATTTTACGAAATTGTTTTGGGTGTTCTTGCTCATTTTGCCATCTTGTTAGAAGATATAATAATTGTGTGATGCAAATTTTCAGTGCACGAATAAACGTGAATGAAAGCGAATCTATTTACAGACTAACAGTAACATAGAGGTCAGATTGAGTTTCCTTTCGAAATAACTTTCTCTTCAACCGAAAAATGAGGAATAAGCTTTGGAGCAAACCGCCTTTAGCCAATGATTAGAAGAAGTCAATTTATGTTTTTTACGTCAATGTTACAAGAGAACCGTTTTAATCGAAAAGAACGTTGATGTGAAACCCGCCCCTGGTGTGATGTGGTATACATATTAATTTGCTGGATTCGTGTTTGGGGCTGTTCATTATTATAGAGAGCACAAAGAAAGAAGGTAAAGAAGAAGAGAAAAAAGAATGTCCGGTCGCGCGCGGTTCCGGCTTATACCACGATTGCAAGATCACACCAGATGTATTGATTTTTCTAAGAAGAAAGGGAGAACAATGAAATGAAGAAGAAAAAGAAGAAGAAGAAGAAGAAGAAGAAGAAGAAGAAGAAGAAGAAGAAGAAGAAGAAGAAGAAGATGATGATGATAGTGATGATGATGATGATGATGATGATGATGATGATGATGATGATGATGATGATGAGAGAGAGAGAAAATGAAAGAGAGAGATAGCAGCAGTAGTAGCAACAGCATCAGCAGGAAATAATTGCTGAACAATCAGTCACCAATCAAGAAACACAATTCAAGCTACGCTACTGTGTAAAACAAAAATGTTTCGAGCGCATGAGTTATTTCCCTTTTAGTTTGAAGCAGTATAGTGGCAAACGGGCCACATTGTGTAACTACAAACCTACGGCTTATTAAGCAGCCGCAATAGCTATGTAGCTGCTTAATGTTTTCAGAGCTGTCTGTGCCTGACTCTCTCTCTCTCTCTCTCTCTCTCTCTCTCTCTCTCTCTCTCTCTCTCTCTCTCTCTCTCTCTTGATGAACTTAGACTTGATAAATTAAAACAAGCAGCCAAGGACCCCAAACTGTTTTGGAAAACAATAAAATCTGCCAACAGAAAAGCAATGATATATAATGATATCAGTATTCAACAGTGGAAAGATCACTTTTTTCATGTATTTAACGATTCTGATGATGTTGATGAACATGAAGGAATATACTTTGATGAAGATAACCGTGATGAAACAGAACCTTTATTTGATGATTGTATCACCAAAGAGGAAGTTAGGAAGGGCATAAAGAATCTGAAGAGTGGTAAAAGTCCAGGACCTGATAAGATCATTAGTGAAATGCTAAAGCATGCTGGGGACAGTGTTATAGATTACCTAACAATATTATTCAACCAGCTTTTTAATACCGGCGTTTTTCCTAAGGAATGGGCTAAGTCTGTTATTGTACCAATCTTTAAGAAAGGAACCACAAACAACCCTGATAATTACCGTGGAGTGTCCTTGACAAGCGTTGTTAGTAAAATTTACACGCACATTTTAAATAAAAGGTTAACTGCATGGGCAGAGCAAGAGGAAAAAATTATAGAAGAACAGGCAGGTTTTAGAAAAGACTATAGTACAATTGACCACATGTTCACGCTATATGCCATTGTCCAAAATTACCTACGGAGGAATAAGAAACTGTATTTAGCCTTCGTGGATTTCCGCAAGGCTTTTGATTCGGTTGATAGAAATATTTTGTGGGATATACTGAGAAAAACAGGGGTTAAGGGTAAACTATATAATTCATTAAAAGGAATTTATAATTCAGTGCTGGCCTGTGTTCGGGACAAGAACTTATATTCTGACTTTTTCAACTGTCCACAGGGAGTTAAGCAAGGGTGCTTATTAAGTCCACAAATATTCTCCTTCTTTATCAACGAATTGGCCCTAGAGATCAATAAAAAAAGGAAGACATGGGATACAGTTATTACCTAATGCAGTTGACATTTTACTATTACTATTTGCAGACGATGTAATTTTGCTCTCTGATACTGTAGTAGGTCTACAAAGTCAGTTAAATGCTTTAAAGGAAGAATCGGATAGATTACACCTAACGGTTAACTTAGACAAGACGAAAATTATGGTGTTCAGAATGGGAGGTTATTTAGCAGCACAGGAAAAATGGTGGTATGGTAATGTCGAAGTGCAAGTAACAAACAGCTACAAATATTTAGGATTAGTCTTTACGACTAAATTAAGCATGAGTAGGGCATGGCAAGAAATGTATAGGAAAGGAAGAAGGGGTGTGATTGATATTTTACGATCATTAAAAAGACTGAAGTGTATTGATCCAGCTACTTTCTGGAAACTCTTTGATACCCAAGTGGAACCAATGATAACCTATGGAGCAGAAGTGTGGGGGCTATTGAAAAATGAATTGGTGGAAAAAGTGCACACGTTAGCCATTAAGCGTTTTCTAAATATCCCCTTACATAGTTCTAATAAAATGGCATACGGGGAGACAGGAAGATATCCTTTACAGTTACGCACAAAGGTTAAATGTATTAGATATTGGCTGCGCTTAGCTAAACTTCCAATAAGTAGAATAAGCAAACAGGCTTACAACATGTTATTAAACCAGCATGAGAATGGTAAGCAAAACTGGGTATCGGATATAAAGACGTTTCTTTTCCAAAATGGGTTTGGTTTTGTGTGGAATAACCAGGGAGTTGAACATGATAAGGCCTTTATTTATGAATTGAGAGAACGCTTAATTTCATCGTATCAACAGACTTGGCATTCCGAAATGGACAACAAAGAAAAATACGAATGGTTTTTGCGTTTTAATAGCGACCTACAGCCCGAAAAATATCTATCTATTGTAACAAGAAAATGGCATAGGGATTCGTTTGTACGTTTTCGTACGAGAACTCTTGGTCTGTATTGTAATAAGCGATGGTATAATACCGAAATACAGTATGACGTTAATTGTCCAGTGTGTAAATTGAATGTGGTAGAAGACGAGTTCCATTTCTTCTTCCAATGTGAACTGTATGAAAATGTACGAAAGAAAAGTGATGTTTTCAAATCATTCTGGGCTGCGAGATATGACTTGATGGCTTTGCTGCAAACAAAGAAAGAAGATTATATAAAATCAATAGCAGAATTTGTAGCAGAGGCATCTAAACTACGGAAAAAGAAACTTGACATTGTAGTATAATCACAAGTGATCATGTAAACTACGTCTTGTTATTTAGACCTGCTGGTCGCTTAGTATTGTTATATATAGATTATACTTGTAGATTCATTTTTGTCTTTTAGTTATGTGGAAAAACTTTGTTCGTTTCTTTTTATTTTATTTTTCTGAACTAATATGTTAAAATTGTGTGCCTCTATGTCAAATGGCATGTTAACTGCTGATGACATTAAAACACTTTCATTTGTCATTTGTCATTTCTCTCTCTCTCTCTCTCTCTCTCTCTCTCTCTCTCTCTCTCTCTCTCTCTCTCTCTATCTCTCTCTCTCTCTCTCTCAACAGTCATTGGATCGACTACAAACACAGCTCAATGCTTTATGCCACGCAGTTACAACTTTGCAGTTGAAAGTAAATTTGCAAAAGAGTAGCATATTAATTGTATTCAGAAAAGGTGGGTATCTGGCAGCAAGAGAACATTGGCTATTATAATGGAGAACCTATGCCTGTTGTAAATGCTTATACATATCTAAGGATTTACTTTTCTACTAGACGCAGTTTTAACTTTGCTTGCAAATATCAGTCCGGTAAAGGAAACTTTGCTGCTTTGTGTAGTTTGAAAAGGTTATCATTTGGGGAAAAATCAACCATTTGAATTTTTTGTTAGGCTTTTTGATTATCAAATTCTACCTATTGTTCTTTATGGTGCTGAAATTTGGGGCCTTGATAAAGCTGCAGTCAACTGTCAGAAAGTCCACTTGCGACTAATATGGCGACTGTCTGTCGCTGCAAACATGTCCGCGCCCAGGTAAACATGGCGGCGCTGTAGTAAGCTGCCATTTTTAATTAAGGATGGCGGCTGTAGGATCGTACAGGTAGCCTAAGCAATTCTGCTTCTAACTGAATTATTTTTTAAAAACGCCGCAGAGTTTCTTCAAACAAATGCGAACGAAGGAGTCTACTCACAAAAGGGAATCTTTCAACAAGTTTTTGTCAGGCAAATCACCGCCTCTTTAAAGAGATTTCTTGGTGTTACAATGAATGCACCCAACGTCCTGATCTATAGTGAGACTATAAAAAATATTTTTTTTGATTAGTTTTAGTTTAAGGAGACGCAAACCACTTATATACAAAAAAAGTGTCTAAAGTCAAATTCACTGAGAAGGGGCGTAAAAGGGCCGCGAGGCCTATAAATAGCCCTATATCTCCCTACCTACCTACCTACCTAACCGCTATCCCATTTTCATTAACTCTGCCCTTCGATGTATCCGTTATTGGTTAAAGCTGGAAAGTATGAGCGATGAACGATTGCCTAAAAAGCATAACATGTTATACGCCTTGGATGCCAGAGGTAAGGCAAACTGGGTAACGAAATTAAAAAAATAAATTATATGAATTGGGGCCTTGATAAAGCACTTTATTGGGGCCTTGCACTTGTCGTGTAGTTGTTTGTTTGTTGTATGAATTGGGTCTAGGTTTCTTGTGGTTAAATCATGGTGTTGGAGATGTACCATCTTTTATGAACATTACTTGTTCGTTCCAGACTTGTGGACTGCAGATGGCAAGAGTGGAGTTCACACATGAATAAAAGTAATAGGTTCGTTTTATATAAACAAAATTATTTTTTTCTTCACATAATGTTCCGACTTATTTGTCAATGACAATGGATATGCATTTAAAAATTATTGTCACCAGATTTAGATTTGGTGTATCATATATTTCAGTTCGTCGTCTTCGTTATAGGGGAAGACGGGGTAAAAAGCGCATGGGCGGGTAAGAAGCCCACCCCAATTATCTCATGAAATGAATAAAATTTCGCGCATGGGCGGGTAAGAAGCCCACCCCAATTATCTCATGAAATGAAATAAAATTTCAGTCTCATTTTGCCCATGAGACGAGCGTTAATGTCTAGCATTCGTCTTATGGGCAAATTTGACTGAAATTTTCTTTATTTCATGAGATAATTGGGGTGGGCTTCTTACCCGCCCATGCGCTTTTTACCCCGTCTTCCCCTAGGCAACATCCTGATAATGATCTCATTTGTCCATTATGCAAGAAAGCTATTAAAAATGAAGTTGATTTTGTTCTTCAGTGTACTGCTTTAAGTGATTTCGGGAAAATGTTAAAATATTTCCCTTGTTCTTGTACAAAAGCCTTTAAGCTTCGTTCTACATTGTGTTCTTGATTGTGATGTACTTTATTTGGTATATCAGCTAAATTATGTCATTGCTTAATGTTAACAAACCTCCTTCAGAAGGGGCCTTGGCCTTTCGTGAATAAATCAGCCCCACATGGCCGAAAGGCCAAAGAGGGCGTAAAACATTATTATTTCTGTTCTTTTCGTGAATAAATCATCCGAATCTCTCTCTCTCTCTCTCTCTCTCTCTCTCTCTCTCTCTCTCTCTCTCTCTCTCTCTCTCTCTCTCTCTCTCTCTCTCTCTGTCATCTAAGTTTAGTCATCTGATCTTAGGCCTATCTTAAAACGTGCAATCTTACGTGGGCTTCTCCTTGTCAGAAATGAATAAACTAACAAACACACAAAAACTTACTTGCTTTGAATTATAATAAGATGTCAGTCAATTAGATATTTTACTTCTGTCTTTTTTTTCCTGTTTGCTCGCCTGTTCGTTTGTTTACTAAGCAATTAAATTTATAAATTTGATTTCCAAGCTGGTTGGGGCGACAATTTCAATAAATTATTTGTGACATTTTTAAGAACACAAGAGAAAGAAGAAGAAGAAGAAGAAAAAGAAGAAATAGTTGGGGAAATAAGTGGAGCAATTAAGCCCGCCGGCTATCAAAAATGTTATATCCTTTGTTTATTTTTCTTCTTCTTCGATCGCTTAGACAGTTTCCTGTCAATTATGAGCGCAGATACGTCATGCTGCCGTTATGCGCCTAAGAAATAGGCCCAGCAAGTCCGACTTCGGCTGAAGGAAATATTTTTTGATGATGATGATGTTGATGGAGGTGGGGATGATGATGATGATGATGAGGGTGATGATGATGATGATGATGGGGGTGGTGATGATGATGATGATGATGATGATGGTGATGATGACGTGGTGGTGGTGCTGCTGCTGCTGCTGCTGCTGCTGATGATGATGATGATGCTGCTGCTGCTGCTGCTGATGGAGGTGCTGCTGCTGCTGATGGAGGTGCTGCTGATGATGGTGATGATGATGATGATCATGATGATGATGATGATGATAATGAATGTTACTGCTGATGTTGCTCTCTCTCTCTCTCTCTCTCTCTCTCTCTCTCTCTCTCTCTCTCTCTCTCTCTCTCTCTCTCTCTCTCTCTCTCTCTCTCTCTCTCTCTCTCTCTCAATATTTCCCCATAACGTGATTGGAATGACACAATCCAATTAATATAACAAAATAGAAATCCGATATACCCGGAGAAAACATTTGTATTTTGCCGAGGACACTAATCAATAATAATAATATGCGTTTATAATTTATCTTTCCTTTATATCGGATCTTTATTACGTTTGAAACATCAATTTGATGTTATTTCATTAAAAACAATTCTTTTTTGTTGTTGCTTTTTCTTAAGCGTACCTGTATCACTTTGTTTTTAAATGATTATTAATTCAGTTTCCTCTTATTTCGCAATATTGCAATCAGATTTACGTCTTGCGCATTGTTTTGGCTGCATAAATAAAATGTGATGCAGCACAGGAAAACCAGGCTAATGTCGTAAATGATCATTTTGACTTATTCATATTTTCAGAAAGGCCAGAGACCACAGATTAACAGGCAAAAACCAGAATTCATCTATCTCTAATAGTTTATTTTTAATACGTTTTGGCAATCAAATCTCTCTCTCTTTTTATCTTTCTCTCTCTCTGGCGGCTGCCCGACTATAGCCTCCTTTTCCTGTGCTGCATCACAAATAATGAAAACAATATGGCCCCTATTCATGTGTTTCTCATGTACAGCCTTTATGATGCATACTGTACAATTAAAAAATAAGTGCGTGCGTGTGTGTGTGTGCGTGCGCGCGCGCATGCATGCGTCTGTGTGTACGTGTGTGTTATGATTTCTTCGCTTTCGAGCCCTGTGGCATATTAGGCAATCTTGTACTTTATTCACCACCCTCAGGTTTACGATCCTCAATCTCAAAGTCCGCTTTATTTCAGTTTTATGAAAGTAATCATAGGCTGATCCTAACCCTATGGCCGTGTACACACATAAGCGGATATTCCATGCGGAACCCCGTGCGCAATCCATAAAGAAGTGAAACAAAGAAGGGAAAAGATGTGCGCACGTGTCTGAATTTCCCCTGTATGCGTACACTTGCATCCTTCTTTCTTCCACTTATCTAGGGTTTTCCGTACGGAACTTACGCGTCTAATGTAAACCCGGTGTCATGAGAAATAAGTAGCTCCCATGAAAAATCTATCTTTCGCATGCGAACTATAACCATCCTAACCCTAACCCTATCCCTAACCACGGAAAGAACCAATAAATAGAGCAGGAGGGTGTAAATCTACATATTTGCCGAGAAATCGATGTACAAAGCCTTGCACTTAGTTTCGTAGCATTCACAATGGCGGACAAGCAAACAGAGGAATGACTACTTATTTCATGAGGTAGAATATTCCCTTCACACCGGCCTATCTCTTTCAAAAAGAGACAGAATGTTGCTTCTTAGTGAAGATTTTCAATACGAACATTTGAGGGGAGGTGGGCCTGATGACTAACGCACAGAATAACCCCCCAGTTTCCAATTATCGTACTTTTATTAGGCTGTAATCAACAGTGGAAATATGCTCCAGTTACACCTCTTACACCATACCCACGTAATGCTATTGGGCCCTAGTGTTATTGGAGTCAGCCAGCGAGTCGCGGGCACTACTACATACTAGACATATGTGATGGTGCATAGGAAAAACCTACATTAAGTCGCCCAGAATGTTTTTAGCAAAAGCCCAAAATAGTCAACAACCCTCAAAATATCAATTTTCTATTTAGGGCACATTTATGTCTATGGTCATGTGTTCTACCAGTATCCACAACATAAAAGACAATTTTGAATGATGTCTTTGTTTATTTGATTGTTTTCTAAATCAAATCGATAGAAACAAAGAGGCAAAGTTGTAGCTTCCATGCCCAATTTCTGCAACTGATCTATTTCGAATGCCAAACTTCAAATAATTATAAAATATAAACTAAACAAGATAACTCAAAAGTTTCCTGTGTATTAACAAGGAATCTTTGCTCCACCATACAAAAATACAATCTCAATTCATGCCAACATTCCTTTATGTCTGTTTTTCCCATGCAATGTCACACAAATTGCAGTGACAGTTCCAGTACAGAGCAGTCTAGTTGCTAGCTATCATCCGTCATTTAGACTCATCCACTTGTAGACTTACTGTGGTATATGTGACCCAGCACCACGAAAGGGACATTAAGTCGCTGGGCTAGTTTCTCACAACAGGCTTGCAAAGTCAAATTTTTAATATAAAAAAATTTAAAATCAATTTTTGAGTTATGGGTCTTTTCGTGCTCTCTAGCATCTCATCTTTCATATTTATAAAGGAGAATCCTTTTCAGACAAGACGAAATAAAATCAGCAACACCGTGTTAAAAGAGCGATATTTCGATTGATTATAAAATCTTCGTCGAATCCTTGTTATGGTCACTAAATGCTCATACAAAAATGCTTTCAAATGAGTAAGCTTAGGTTAATGCATTTTTTTCAGCTAGGCTAAACTTTAGACAGTAATTTATCAAAATGGCCGACAGTCACCCTACCAAACTTAAAAACCCTTTTACCGCCAAAGTCGCATTTTAGCACCACAGTGATTTAACACCTATGTCACTAAAAGGCATCAAATTGGGGTCTATTATCCAAAGACCCTATTGTCTTAGTTTTGGGAAGTAAGGATAGACATAATTCATATCTGTCACAGAAGAATCCCTAATACTGCAGATGGATTTTGTTCTCTACCCAGGTAAATTTAATGGAACATTTGTGCTGAAATATGGCTGGCGGTGAAAGGGTTAAATGCTTATAATTCTAAAACGGAAAACGTTGCAAGAATGGTTCTTATATCATTTGAGAGAGTATTGTGTGGAGATTCTAGCTGTACCGTTATATCACACTTGTCACTTTAACACTTAATGTCCCTTTCTTGGTGCTAGGTCACATATCTCTTGCAGACATATCTCTTGGGGCAGTTATCAGAAACTGTAGGCATGGGCAGCTTGTATTTTCGAGATCCTTCCATGAATATTCCCTCGGTCCCTGAATCAGCATCTTGTTTTACACTCCCTCTTTGATGAGATCGGGAGTACTTTGCTAAAAGAACGAGGGCTCACTGGTTTCTGTGTGTATCTGTGTGTCTGTCTGATGGTGTGTCTGGGTGCATAGGCTACATGTGAACGGAATCGTGTTCCGTGTTTCTCCAACCTAAACTACTTAACCAATAATAATGATATTGGTTTTGTATATAGCAGATCAGTCAGTATGAGAGAAATGATGGATGTAGGCCTACGGAAGAAGGCAATCTTATACTTTAGTCACCCCTTTCACCCCCGTGGGGATACCGGGGCATATTTTGTAAAAACAATAGTTCCCCCACCTTCTGGAAGTTCTGTGCTTGTCACTTCCTCTATTCTGCCACTCTCTTTGACTCTGCCTTTTCCCTCTGCTTTCTAGAATCTACTATCTTTCTGACTTATTGGCCCCATTCTCCTCACTTTTTTTTCAAAAAAATATATTCCAAATATTTTTTTCTCCTTTGAGCTCCTCCGAAATCGGAATGTGTCGGCTGTACGCAGCAGGAACACCAGTGGAAACTGAAAACCGGACAGATACGTTCCTTAACCATTATGGACATATGGCCTGGGAACGCAGAAGAAGAAGAAGAAGAAGAAGAAGTCACCCCTTTTATGTTTACGATCCTCAATCTCCAAGTCTGCTTCTTTCAGGTTTATGAAAATAATCCTAGGCTGATCCTAACCCTATCCCTTCCCCCCAAAAAAATGGCAGAATGTTGCATCTCGGTGAAAATGTTCAATGCGAAGATGTGAGGGTGTGGGGGTGACTAAAGTACAACGAAGCCCGGAAATCGGCAAGGGAAATAACCCCATTTCTGCTCATGGTCAGTGGGAGTGGGAGTTACTTTTCTTTACTTGTTAGACAAAAATAAGGAATACAACACCACATGATATTTGCGCACTTAGCCAACTTCTCGTGGTAATTATCTGAAAAAAAAGGAGATTTAGCTATTCATAATCTTCCTATTTCTTTAAAACAAAAAGTATTGTAAATGTTCTCATATTGTGTCCTTTACATACCATGATTGTCTCGTTTCTGTCTCAGCTTGGGGGTAGCTCTTTTTATACGGTTTTGATATAATAAGGGTCTCTTTAACAACCAGATTATCTGTATTAATTAAAAAAATCGGGACTTTACTGGTTTCGTACTGCCTCCGGGCATTGCCTCCAGTATTGTTCCCACCATATTTGTATTTACAAATGTCCCATATGTGTCTGATTCAGACCAAGAGGACGTAAAACACCATTTTCGTCATAAGGGTCTCTGACGTACGTACTATTGTGGCTTTCGATTATTAAATACTTGTAGCGGTGCCATAGCCGATGAGGTTTAACCGAGGCGTGGTTACCGCTACACCTATCTGTATTAATAAAAAAAATCGGGACTTTACTGGTTTCGTACTGCCTCCGGGCATTGCCTCCAGTATTGTTCCCACCATATTTGTATTTACAAATGTCCCATATGTGTCTGATTCAGACCAAGAGGACGTAAAACACCATTTTCGTCGTCGTACTATTGTGGCGGTACCATAGCCGATGAGGTTTAAACGAGGCGTGGTTACCGCTACACCTATCTGTATTGTTAAATAATCGGGACATTACCGGTGTTGCACTGCCTCCTGGCATTGCCTCCAGTATTGTTCCCACCATCTTTGTATTTACAAATGTCCCATATGTGTCTATGACCGAGAGGACGTAAACCACCATTTTTCATTCATTCATAAGGGTCTCTGACCGATTGGACGCTAATCTCATCACAAAAGAAAGAAAAAAGTACGTGTTTTTTTTGTATCTGTATTGTTGAAAAATTCGGTATTTTCCTGGTGTTGCACTGACTCCGGTCATTGCCTCCAGAATCGTTCCCACCATCTTTATATCTACTAATGTCCCATATGTGTCTGTTCCAGACCGGAGGACGTTAAGCACAATTTCATCAACATTTTACGGGGTGTGAGGAGGGGAACTTTTATTAATTCATTCAGATTTTGGTACAGATGAAGAGAGAGCGTCAGCCTTTTCTTTTCCGGTGATACCAACGTGAGATGGGGCCCACTGCAGTGTGATGGAGGACTGTTTCGAAAGATCATGGAGGACCAGACCTGGTATTGCAGTACCTCCAGGAACTGCTTCCGGTATGAATGGTGGTTAGTTGATGGTTCATCTCACGTGTGCTGTTTGTAGTCAAGTGGACGTAATGCCCAACATCCACTGAAGTTAATTCTACCTAACCAGAACATCTTGTCCTTAAGAACATTTCCTGTGAGAACGTAAAACCTTTCTTGGAGTTACTGAAGCACATTACTGTCCTTTGGGGAATTACAAACAAAATGTTGATTTATATATCAAGGTGTGGTTGCGTCACTACTTCTCCTTTTTTTTCTCCTTTTGGACTGCTGGGATTTATACGAGATTAGAAAGAAACATTACACTGCGGAATCAATGAAAAGTTTGTTCCGTGACGTTACGCCTGACACGATCTTTAATTACTTGAAAGAGATTCATATATTTCACTTGATGTAAGCTACTGTGATGTTTGTAACTCTAGACGTGTCATGTTTTTACTTGCTAAGTTTGTGATTCATTAATGGTTTTTAACCAAAGTATTTTAACCAAAGAACTTTGATCTTATTTTACCTTGTGTTTTTATCCCCTTTTAATACGTGGTGAGATGCAACGTGGTGAGATGTAACGTGGTGACAGCCCTGACACGGCCTGTGCTGCCCACGGGGCTATAATTTGAATCTTAACAGGGTGTAGTCGTATTGAAAGGGAGCCTACAATTCTACAGGGACTACGTTGGTGTTCTTCGCTATTTTGGTTCATTATTTTTGGTTTTGGTCACTTGTTGGCTATTTCTGGTCACTGGGTCACTTTCGTACTGGTGCCTCCTACATTATGGATTGCGTTTTGCATTTAGAGGACTTTTGGTCTGCTTTCGATCGTGCCCCCCCCCCCCCCTCCCCCTCCCGCCCCAGCACCTCTATATGTATGCGCGTGCGCGTTTGTATGTGTGTGCGTGCGTGCATGTGTGGGTTGTATTTAAATGAAAGTGAGTTAGTACAGTTATCCCGTGGTTCTCTCTCTCTCTCTCTCTCTCTCTCTCTCTCTCTCTCTCTCTCTCTCTCTCTC
>CM065680.1:86520280-86525280 GCA_017654935.2 Phymorhynchus buccinoides | reverse complement strand
GTAGCTATTCTTTGTCATTGCGCAAAAGCATGGATGGATTGTAAATATTATGATTATCTAGCAAATATGTTGGAAAATGCTTACATGTGTTTTTTCGTTTTTCATTTCGTGTTTATTACTGTTGTTTTAAAGAACGTGTTGTTTTTATTATTACGGTATAATTAAAATAATATTGTATACAATTCTTGCTTTCAAACCATCGCATTTTGTATTTCTAAGTTACTCAATAAACTAATTTGTAACCTGTAACTTGTCTGCGTGTAAATTATCTTGTATCAAAATTAATCCCCACGATTGGATCTTTAACAAGATACTTACGAGGCCCCTGACGTCAAAAAATATTATCCTCTTACGTCATTGGACCACTACTCTTGGTGTTCCTTGTGCGGTAAGCTTACTTCCTTATTTCTAGAAATACAATCAAGCATTATTTTGTTGTTTTTGATTTTCTTTGTGTCATAAATATAATATTTAATAAAATTGTGTTTTGTTTTCTAATTCATCTTATAAATATTACGCGTTGGAATCTTGTTTCGATTAGATCGATTACATTAGGGGAAGACGGGGTAAAAAGCGCATGGGCGGGTAAGAAGCCCACCCCAATTATCTCATGAAATAAAGAAAATTTCTGTCACATTTGCCCATGAGAC
The DNA here is from genome assembly GCA_017654935.2 of Phymorhynchus buccinoides. Taxonomy (NCBI): domain Eukaryota; kingdom Metazoa; phylum Mollusca; class Gastropoda; order Neogastropoda; family Raphitomidae; genus Phymorhynchus; species Phymorhynchus buccinoides. The sequence continues at coordinate 86,524,630 of CM065680.1, read as the reverse complement.
GAATGCTCGTCTCATGGGCAAAATGAGACTGAAATTTGCTTCATTTCATGAGATAATTGGGGTGGGCTTCTTACCCGCCCATGCGCTTTTTACCCCGTCTTCCCCTACCTGTAATACCTGTGTCACCACAGCTGCAAAACTTTGCATTTTCAATGATTTTGGGAGAGGTAAAGGAGCAGCGCGGGGGTGGGGGTGGAGATGGGACGAAAACTGTACTCTCTCTCTCTCTCTCTCTCTCTCTCTCTCTCTCTCTCTCTCTCTCTCTCTCTCTCTCTCTGTCTGTCTGTGTGTCTGTTTGTTAGGTACCAGAGGCGGACCAATTGATTCGTAGCGGGGGTGGGGGTGGGGGGTGTCCGCAGGGGGTCCTAGGAGCTGCATAGATTCCAGGTTGAGGGGCAATGCCCTTTTGCATTTGAATAATTATTAAGGCAAAATCGAGTCATTTTCGTACTTTTAACCCTTGTACAAGGCACAACTTGAGGTAGAGGGGGTGGCGGGTCCGGAAACCCATAACACCCACCCACCCCCGATCCGCCCCTGGGTGCTTTTGCGGGATAGGGGATGGGTGTCAGGCCTATGTACTAACTTATGTTACCCAGCACCACGAAAGGGACATTAAGTGTCAAACTGACCATTCTAAGAAATGTATACATTTGAAAACTTCAGACCATCCTCTTTCTACCAATACAAAAACCATTCTTGTATTTTCCCGTTCTAGAGTTATGAGGATTTAAGGTTAGTAAGGTGACCATCAGCCATTTTGAGAAAACACAGACTAAAGTCTAGTCTAGCTGAAGAATATGCATTGACCTACTTGTTTTAAAACAATTATAAGACCAATTAGAGACCATACTAAAGATTGTCATTGATAAATGGAAACCCCTGCGAAGATCTCTCACTTAGGGAGCCTCAGTGCGTCCCTAACGTAAGAGTGAACTCCGTAGTCGCACCTCCTCGCCACGTTAATGTAGGCCAGGGCTCCCAATCGTCCCGCAAAACAAAGGGTCCCAGGGTCTCCTTCACTTACAGCATAGAGGATCCTAGAGGCAGGATAGAGGGTCCCGGTGGCATTGCAAATGCTAAAAAGAATTTTTCTAATGCATCCATGGGACCCCCTGCACATTCTTTTAAAGGGTCCTTGAGAATTTTAGTGCTTCATAGACCCGTATCCCCAACTGGGGGTCCCTGGGAGCCCTGGTAGGTACGGTGTTCCTTCTGGGACATGGGGCAGGGTGTGCATGACCTGGTCATGGCGAACGCGGTACGGGCGCGTACAACCGGCGCGCTAACAAGACTAATTCTTGGCCCCTGCTTCCAGGGGGGTCGGAGCTAGACCAGTCCGTATAGACGGAGCTCATAGCCTTGGCAGGCAGTCCGTCTAGGAGAGGGAAAACTCCGATTTCAAACACAGGTAGATGATGGAGCTCGTTTAGCCTTGGTAGGCAGTCCGTCTAGGAGAGGGAAAACTCCGATTTCAAACACAGGTAGATGATGGAGCTCGTTTAGCCTTGGCAGGCAGTCCGTCTAGGAGAGGGAAAACTCCGATTTCAAACACAGGTAGATGATGGAGCTCGTTTAGCCTTGGCAGGCAGTCCGTCTAGGAGAGGGAAAACTCCGATTTCAAACACAGGTAGATGATGGAGCTCGTTTAGCCTTGGTAGGCAGTCCGTCTAGGAGAGGGAAAACTCCGATTTCAAACACAGGTAGATGATGGAGCTCGTTTAGCCTTGGTAGGCAGTCCGTCTAGGAGAGGGAAAACTCCGATTTCAAACACAGGTAGATGATGGAGCTCGTTTAGCCTTGGTAGGCAGTCCATCTAGGAGAAGGAAAATTCTGATTTCAAACTTGGCATCGCAGTCCATCTAGAAGAAGGAAAACTCTTATTTCAAATTTGGCACAGCAGTCCATCTAGGAGAAGGAAAGCTCTGATTTCAAACTTGGCACAGCAGTCCATCTAGGAGAAGGAAAACTCTGATTTCAAACTTGGCACAGCAGTCCATCTAGGAGAAGGAAAACTCTGATTTCAAACTTGGCACAGCAGTCCATCTAGGAGAAGGAAAGCTCTGATTTCAAACTTGGCACAGCAGTCCATCTAAGAGAAGGAAAACTCTTATTTCAAACTTGGCACAGCAGTCCATCTAGGAGAAGGAAAACTCTGATTTCAAACCCACGACAACCTCGGGCAGACCGAGCTCTCCAACCTTGGTAGGGAGTCGGTCTAAGGGCGAGGCAACCCCCTACAGAAAACCTAGAGAGGTCAGGGCTCCCAATCGTGATGCAAAACACGGGTCCCAGGGACTCCTTCACTTACAGTATAGAGGGTCATAGTGGCATTGCGAATGCTAAAAATAATTTTTTCTAGTGCATCCCTGGGACCCCCTGCACATTCTGTTAAAGGGTCCTTTAGAATGTTAATACTTCATAGACCCCCAAATGAGGGTCCATGGGAGCCCTGGAACTGAACTTCGGAGTGTACACGGCCAGTGCGCGCTCTCTAAAAAAAACATGGTACCACGAACCTTTCGCAATATGGCTACACAACCAATTATGGCTGCACAACCATGTTGGTTGTGTAGCAGGCGTACGCCAGAATAAGTTAGTTAGTTAGTCTGTTATAGTCCCGTCAACAGCTATGGTTATCTCAGGACTGTCACCACATAAAAATCTACCACGTATAGCAAAACACAAATCCAAGAATCTTAACAATGTACAAAACCTGAAAACAAAAAATGTAGTACAATTCATAACATGACACTTCCATTATTATACCCTATAGCACATAAGTCCACACAGTACTGGAAACGTGGAGCCACGCTACTCTCATTTATCGGATCCAGGTTAAAAAAAAACAATAAAAAAGGATAACAAATACATATTAGTAAGCTAAAATACATTTTTTTTTAAAGGCTATATAAGCAAATATGCACTGCAGAATGGACAACAGGTGCCCACTCAAGTGCGCAAGTATCACGTGTGGATGCCAGTGTACAATAAATTAAAAAAAGAACTGGCATGTCATAAATTGTAAAAAGGAAAAACATGGAAGGGTTTTATTGAAAAAATGCAGGTGAATGGACCAATAAGGCAGAAAAAAGTAGACGCCAGAAAGCAAAAAGAAGAGAAAAGGCAGAGTCAAGGAGAGTGATAGAGTAGGGGAAGTTACTAGCATAGAACTTCCAGAAGAAGGGGGAACTATTTCTGCTGAAAGACCCCCGGTATCCCCACGGGAGGGCCATAACCACATAAGCCAGCCTAAGCCGTTGCCCGCCTCCTACGACGAGGACGTGTGGTTGGACTTTAGGAGGCTGCTGGGCTACTCTCCGTAAGCCCCCCCCCCCCCCCCCCCCCCCACACACACACACACACACCACCACCATGATAGGTGGAAGCCCGCCGGGGGGAACGCCAGAAGAAGAAAAAAAAAGAAAAATAACATGTTAGAGAACACGAAAATACCCATAACTCAAAATGGACAAACAAATATCAGATATTTGACTTTGCAAGCCTATTGTGAGATAAACTAGCCCAGCGACTTAATGTCCCTTTTGTGGTGCTGGGTCACATATTGCCTTTCCCAATGCTTGCATTCCCAGCCATAACTGTTTCAGTCACTAGTGATAGGTAGACAATCAAACAAACTAATAGATAAAGCTCCGAAGATTATACATGTCATTATAACATTCATTATAACGTCCGTTACTGACGCAGCTAAAAGTACCACACAGCACGCAGTAACGTTTGTGAGAATCCTTTAACTGGTTTACTAAATAAAAAATATCAAAAAATGAAATAGTGAGGCCAAGAGAGGAGATAACGAAATTGAACAAAGGGGAAGAACTCTCTTTCTAATTAACTCCCCTCCACCAAAGTTGATTACGATACCAACCATCTAGCAATGCGTGGATCAGAGCATGAATACTCTATAGATAGGGTCCATGATCAGAGCCAAAGGGAGGCAAACAAAGCATAGGGGAAGACGGGGTAAAAAGCCCATGGGCGGGTAAGAAGCCCATGCCAATTAGCTCATGAAATAAAGCAAATTTCAGTTACATTTTGCCCATGAGACCCAAAAGCCCATGGGCGGGTGAGAAGCCCGTGCCAATTATCTCATGAAATAAAGATTATTTCAGACAAATTTGCCCATGAGACGAATGCTAAACATTAACACTCGTCTCATGGGCACAATGTGACTGAAATTTGCTTTATTTCATGAGATAATTGGCATGGGCTTCTTACCCGCCCATGGGCTTTTTACCCCGTCTTCCCCTATTTCTCAAAACCAAATTGTGCCCCGTTCGCCTTTATTACCCTTCATCCACACAGTGCACATCAACAATGGTGGAGAGGACG
>CM065680.1:86497780-86515280 GCA_017654935.2 Phymorhynchus buccinoides | reverse complement strand
GTGTGTGAGAGAGAGTGTGTGTGTGTTTGTGTGTTTCTGTTTGCGTATGTGAGTGTTTGTGCGCGTGCATAATTCATGTGTGTGTGTGTGTGTGTGTGTGTGTGTGTGTGTGTGTTTCTCTGTGTATGTGTGCGTGTTTCTCTGAGTGCGTGAGCTTGTATTTACCTGTGTGTGTGTGTGTGTGTGTGTGTAAACGCGTATAGAAGGAGGGTGTGTGTGACTGGATGGGTGTGGGCGGCGTATGTGGGCGTGTGAGCACTCTTTTGTATGAATGTGTATATGAAAGGGAGGGGAAGGGGAGGGGGAGGGTGCGAGAGAATTATCGACTGTTAAGTGTGTAATGTTTACAAAAATGACTTGTGTATTGTGCACAAATTTTTTTTCCTATTGAATTTACTTTGCTTTATTTTTCCTCATTTGATATTGCCCCTACCCCGCAGTTCCATTTCACATGGGCAGATGACCGAGTTCATTAAATCATTGTTCATTGTTCTCTCTCTCTTTCTCTCTCTCTCTCTCTCTCTCTCTCTCTCTCTCTCTCTCTCTCTCTCTCTCTCTCTCTCTATAACTCTTATAACAACTGTTGTTTCAGATACCTCCGTGTTTGCAGACCATTGAATCCTCAAATGGAAGTTCGCCATGCCAAGATAGGAGTAGCCATCACAGTGGTTGCAGCCATGATATCGTCATCTTCAGTTCTACTCATTTTCGGAAATCAAACCATTGAGACCCCTGTGAAAGGCTTGAACAGTGTAGCCTGCAATATCCAGGACAAATACATACACGGTTTTCATGGAATTTTCTATCACGCTATGTTGGTGTTCGCCATCTTTTTCTTCACTGTTAGTTTCGCCGTCTTGTACACTAAAATGTGGCTCGATGTTCGCCGTTGTCAAGTGAACATTGCTAGAGTTCTTCCTTCTTCTTCTATGACTCCTGGACCATCATCAGACAGGGACTTTGATGCTCAAAGTCGGAGTTCCGACATGAAAGCTTACTTCAATCGTCTGACATCCTTGCAGTTGACGTCGTTCAAGAAGATGAGGCAAACCATCGAAGCCAGCAGAATGACCATGGTCGCGTTTTTTGTGACTCTGTTGTTCGTGTTGTCCTACATGCCCCATGTTGGTCTGATGATTTTCAGAAAAGTGATAGGCGGTCAGGAGTACAATCTAAAAGGGGCGAAATTCCCCCTCTTTACCATCTTTCTGAGATTCTACCTTCTCAACTCGGTGGGCAACGTGTTTGTGTACAGTTGCATGTGCTCAGTGTTCAGGGTAGAATATAGACGAATTGTTGGTACCTGCTGCTTGTGCTCAGCACAGGTTGAACCTGAGCAGCCTAGCATATTTATACACTCGGAAAAATCAGGTTCTATATATCATTATGCACGGAGGACACTTGAATAAACTAAGCATGCTCTCTCTGTGTGTCTGTGTCTCTCTCTCTCTCTCTCTCTCTCTCTCTCTCTCTCTCTCTCTCTCTCTCTCTCTCTCTCTCTCTCTCTCTCTCTCTCTCTCTCTCTCTCTCTCTCTCTCTCTCTCTCTCTCTCTCTCTCTCGGCATTGTTCTCTCATGAAGACAAAGGTGTAAGTCTGCCTCGTTGAAATATGCCTTGCTAAGGAAATGTGATCAAACAATAAAACAAATGACACAGAAGGAGATTGGTTTTGTACAATATGTTGTTTGTATAATTATTCTATAAAAGCAACATAACCATAGAAAGTTCAAACTCGTAATGCATAAGTTGATAACAAAAAACAACTGAAGAGTTGGGTGGTTTTTTAATATTCAGCCAGAAGTTTGCTTAACAATCTCATGCATTTTCTCACATTATCTTTGTCCTTTATACGCCGCCTATTTATGACATTGTTACTCACCATGGCATCTCCCACCACTGCGTTTCTGACGACAACCAGATTTACACGCCTGACGACATCTCCCTGCTCCCTTCTATCATTCAACGGACGCAGTCATGCATTTATGATATCAAAGCTTGGATGACTTACAACAAACTTCAACTCAACAATGACAAAACTGAACTGATTTACGCTGTGCCCAAGAGACTTTTGTCTACTTTTGTCCCTACTTCTATCCAACTAGAGAACTCTCTCATCCAGACTTATGTGACTGTGCGTAATCCCAAACACTCTCTTTTCAAAGTCAAATATCCTCTGTCTGTCGTGCTTGCTATCTAGAACTCCGTCGCATTGTTTATGTACGTCACCTTCTCTTTGAAGATGCTACTAAGACTCTCATTTCTACCTTTGTTTTCTCTCGTCTGGACTATTGTAATTCTCTGCTTTCTGGTTGGCCTAAGAACCTTCTAATAAAAATGCAGAAGGTTCAAAACAATGCTGATGCCTTGTTCTACGACAGTCTAAATCTTCGCATACCACTCCCATTATTCAGTCACTGCATTGGCTCACTGTTGAAAAACGGATCGATTACAAACTCTCTCTCTGCTGTGTTATAAATCCCTGAACGGTCTTGCTCCTTCATATCTGGCTGGTCTTCTGGATATCTATACTCCATATAGACAGCTACGCTCCTCCTCTGACTCTCGTATCCTTCAGATCCCTCATTGCCGTTTCAGGACTCTTGGTGAGCGTTCTTTCTCTTTCCAGGCTCCTTACCTCTTGGAACAAACTGCTTCTTTAGCTCCGCAGCTCAAACTCTCAGCCTTCTTTCAAGTCTTCTCTGAAAACTACTTTATCCAAATCTGTGTCCTCCTTGCATTTCTACCGACCTTCCTCCTGTGTGTGTGGTGTGTGTGTGTGTGTGTGCGTGTGCGTGCGTGTGCGTGCGTGCGTGCGTGCGTGCGTGCGTGCGTGCGTGCGTGCGTGCGTGCGTGCGCGTGTGTGCATGCGTGCGCGTGTGGTGTTCTTGCTGGTGATCTGTATTTGGCAATTAGCTATGCTTATTTGGTGATCTATATTTATATTATTAGCTATGCTTATTTATTATTATTATTATTATTATTATTATTATTATTATAGTATTATTATTATTATTATTATTATTATTATTATTATTATTATTATTATTATTATTATTATTATTTATCTATTATTTTGTAAGTGCTTAGGGCATGTTTAGATTAAACGCAAAGAAATGTTTTATTATTATTATTATTATTATTATTATTATTATTATTATTATTATTATTATTATTATTATTATTATGCAGTTAAGAGAACGAATTCATTTAGCAGTTGACAAATTATGCTCGTTGATTGATACCTGAAGGCCTATAATGGAGGGTGTGTTTTTTTTTAAAAATAATCCAGAGACACAGATGATGTCCTTTTTGTTTTACACAGAATGAGTGTATGATGTGAAATAAACTTGAAAAGGGAGAGGGGAAGGGGTGAAGGAAGGGTTACGTTCTAGGAGGGTCAAGGTCATAAGGTATTGTTATTTATCTCATCTTACGTGTTTGATACTTGATGCATTGGTATTTCTGGACGTTTTCTTTCTTTTCTTTTTTTCTGACTGAATGAATCTAATGCGATTAGGCCTTCCGTTATTGAATACAAGAAGGTGTGGAATTTTGTGATTGTTGGGATATGTGAATAATCACAAATGACCGATGTTGAGCTTCCGTGTGTTGTGGTAGTTGGGGTGACTAACATGTGGTGGTGGTGGTGGTGATGTGTAGCTACGTGCGTATCCGTGTGTTTGTGTGTGTGTGTGTGTGTGTGTGTGCGTGTGTGCGCGTGTGTGTGTGTGTGTGTGTGTGTGTGTGTGTGTGTGTGTGTGTGTGTGTGTGTGTGTGTGTGTGTGTCTGTCTGTGTACGCGCGCGCGTGTGTGTGCGTGTGTGTGCTTTGAAACACCACAAGTTTACATACATCTCTAAGCAAGTAAGACTTAGGAAGCACTCACGCTTGCACTACACACACTCATGCATGCGCACACACACATATCCAGTGGACCATGCACTCACACACAGGCCTATTCAGACACATAAACACAAACATACACCATGTGCACATACACACGCCACACGTGCGCAGACGAACCACACGCTCGCGTACGCACTCATACACACGTGCACGCGCACACACACAACTTACAAGCACAAGTATACTTCAAACACATGCACATGCAAGCGCAGATATATATATATATATAGAGAGAGAGAGAGAACAGAAAACAAAAAAAGCCTAAATGATTTGGAGCCTTTAAGACATGCTTATGATGTATGACCCAAGCAATGCATTGGGGTTCTTTCTAACCTTCAGTGCGATTATACCCTTCAAAGCGAAGGGAACAGGCGCACTTTACTTTTGCATAATTTAAATATCACTGATGGGGTCTTTAAAAGCCAACCCGGAAGTTTACGCACACCAAAGACAGGACGACCTTGACGTCACAACAGTGTTGATTTTACGTCAGAAGGGTTCGTGCTCTGTTTTACTTCATAAATATCTTTTAAATCTAGATGCCGGCAGGTAAGTTCTTCTTGCAGGTGACAACCACCATCATCCTTTTGATGTTGTCTGTTTTTATTTTGTTTCATGACTGTTTGATGACCATGTTTTATCTTTTCGTTAAAATGAACAAATTAGCTGTCATCAATGCTTGCTGAAGCTAGTACAGTAATAGACCTAAAACAATATCTTGAAAAACAAAATGTTGAAGTTAGAACTATTGAGCAACATTCTTCTGTGGTGGTGAACTTCTATTCAAAGAAGTAAATGTAAACAACTTTTTTGATGATGCGACCTTATAAAAAGAAGCAGGGGGGGGGGGGGGGGGGGGGGGGGGGGGGGGGGGTCAGTAAAGACATTACACAAACATTGCTCAAGGTTTAAAAGGAAAACAAATCCAGTAGACAATACACAATTCCTTACTCTGGACAGGGAGCTGCTGGCAACTACTATTTTGTACGCTTGCCTCCCCCCCCCCCCCCTCCCAAGCACCACCCCAGCAAGATGGGAACTAGCCGACCCCAGACATCCCATAAGGCAATGTCCAGGCCCTAGCAAACAAACATTTCTGTCAAAATGTATAGATACATGTGCGTACACACACACACACACACACACACACACTCACACACACACACACACACACACACACACACACACACACGTCTTGCGGGTGAACAGACGTTAAACTAAAGAACGAACACACACACACACGTATAGGGTAGGCAAAGAATGGTCAACTTTATGATATAAGAACAATTCGTGTATCTTTTTTGTTCCAGAGTTATGAGAGGTATGACCTTTCAAAACTGGTAGGGTGACTGTCCACCATTTTGAGAAATCGCAGTCTAAAGTCTAGCCTAGCTGAAGAAAAAGCATCGAACCAGTAATTTTAAAGCATTGTTTATAGTATTTAGAGACCATAATAAAGATTATCCCTTACAAATATGAAAGATAATATTAGATAGCACGAAAATACCCATAACTCAAAACTGAGTTTTTATTTTTTAACTTTCCAAGCCTGTTGTGGGAAAAAACTATCCCAGCGACTTACTGACCGTTTTGTGGTGATGGGTCACGTAATGTAATCTATAGGAATCCCTGGAGAGGAAAGACAGTGTCCATCATGTGATCAAATTGAAATACATGATTGGTTCCACTATTTTGTATGTAGTCTTTAGAGCTATTCATATCCATTCCAATACTCATAGTCTGCTCGTCCTATTGTGAGTTGTCTCGTCTCCTGGAGCATGCTTACAATAGAAGCCTATCGGTGTTGTTTATTTGGCTGGTCTTTTGTCTCTCCGTACGCACATCTCTCAGTCTATCAGTCTTGTCTGCCTGGCTGCCTGTCAGTGTCTAGGAAGACAGAACTGTCTATCTGTGTTCTTTATTACCCGGCCAGAGGCCGAGGTATTGCAGGACATAACTCTGGCCGGGTTGGCATTGTCACAATGCGTTGCTGCCGCTCGGCGATGCCCTTGTTCCTTTTGAGATAGACCGTTCTGGCAGGCACCCGTATGCCAATAAATACTGTAAGTTAGTTAGCTCTCAGATGTGAAGATATGGAAAGTGTTTAATGACTCATCAACACGACATGCACAATTAAAAATAAATCACAGTAAAGTGGGATGAGCTGCAAAAAAAGTTCTTGTTTTATTTGTGTTTCAGAAGGTAACAGAACGACCGTTGGATTGAGAAATTACTGAATACATTGCTTGCATAAACAATAACCAAATCCACGGTGTCCGGACTTTTCCCACCCGGGTTTTCCCTAAAGGGACAGCCACACGTCCACTAAAATCGTTGCGACTGTGCGATACGATTCGATCACGTGGTCTCCAAGAACAAAATGAATGTGGTTCGAGATCACGTGATCGAATCGTATCGTACAGTCGTGCGATTTTAGCTGACGTGTGCCTGGCCCTTAATAGTCTATAAGTACTAACTCATTACTGGTGGTATCAAAGCGCTATGTCAGAGTGTGCAGTGTTGCCTTGTGGGAACGTCCTGAAAACTAAAGGGTTCCCACGGGGACAACCCCGGGAGAGGCCCCTAATAATGGCAAATGTTTAAGTTAAAGCAATAACACCCGATCCCAAGAATCGGGTCACGCTAGTCCGACACATGCGAGGAGGCGTGCTAGGCGTGAATACAATAGGGGAAGAAGAAGGAATGAAGTGCTGTTATTGGCAGCAGCGACGCGAAATGAGGCCACTCGGTTGGTTGAGTGGAGGTTTACGTCCTCATGGCGGAAAGCCCTTAGTTCTGGTGCTGGGTCGATGAAGGCCACTGGATGGAAGTTCAGTTTAACGTCGCGTATCGGCTTTCGCCATGTACAGGGTATAAACAAAAATTTATGTTCCTGAATCACTGTCTTAGCCAAAAAGCCGAGAAGCGATCAGAATTCCATGAAAAGGCCACTGGGCTTGCTCCCCTCCTTTTATACTCCTGGTGCGACACAACACTAAAACCGCACTCCAATTGCACCCGAAGAGGAATAAACAATTTCAAAACATTTATTAACCCAAAAAATACCAACTCATCACATACAGCCTATTTCCATGGAAGGGGCCTAACCATAAATATGTACAAACACTCCCACCCACAGTACACTCTTTTTCAACTAGCTAACCCAAAACTCTCTCTGCTCTGCTAAACTTGACTGGGTAGAGTTCTACTCGCCCCAAACCTCTTGAAATGACATGCTTTGCATGAGATATGCAAGACTTTAAAATTAGTGCGTATGGCTTGCGAAACGTGTCAAACACTCGATGCAAAGACTCCATTCAAAGACTCAATACCTTTCGAAAAGTAGGGCCTATCCATACTTTTTGAAAAATATCCTTAGCCAGTATGGCTCGTCCCAAAAGGATCGAGCGTTTCCGAGTTTTGCCGAGTACCTCGAAATGAACACGTATACATTTGGGATCGGAAATTAACTGAAACTGCCCTTGCCAAAACAGCACAAATTATTTTGTCAGGAATCAAATAACAGTTCAGAATGTCCGAGGAAGTCCGACGAGAAGGGTTTTAGACATAGTTAATGCCAAGTCATTAATTTTTAAAAAAATTGACAGTTTTGTATTTAATTTCGTTTCGTTTCATATCCGAGCATTATCTTTTATGTGACTCGTTCGCTAGAGTTCATAAATGCGTGTTTCGATGCAAAGTATGGATAATTTCTGTCAAAAAGGATCCATACTTTCGTAAAGTACGGAAAGTATCGATTTTTTTTTAAGCGTGCGATCCTTTTCCAAAAATAGCGATACTTTCGCGAAAAGGATCGATCCTTTCTTAAACAGATCGTTCCATTTGGAAATGAGCGTTGTTTTGCATGGATACTTTTTCAAAAAGTGTGGTTTATTTGTATCTAGTGTTTGACACGTTTCGTATGCCATAAGTGCGTGTGTGTGATGTGCCGTGGAAAAAATGCAGACGAGGGAAAATAGCATGGCCAGCACACAAAAGAAAACCCAGCAAATCAAAATTTAAAATATCATCCTCTGTATTCCCAGACATGGAAAGTGCAGCCCTCTAAATGTCACACACCACAAACCCGTGACAATCTGCATCTGCATCTGCATCTGCATCTATAGTTGATAGGCCACATCGTGGCATATTCATCAGCGAAACTAGGGGAGAGCACACCCTAATCTTTTCTTGTTTTTTGTGTGTGTTTTTTTGGGGGGTCCCAGTCTCCGTGTGTTTCCGCCATTATAATGTCAGTGTCATCTCGATAGTCCGACGTTTAAAGTTCCGACGTAGCATTGGTCCGACGTGGCATTGAACCAACGTGGCAAAGTCCGACACATTTTCAAAATTCTGTTCGACGTGGCATTGGTCCGACAGGGACACAGTGAGGGTGACAATTTAGAGAGGGAGACACATAAAGACGGGGGCGCATCGAACTGATCCCATTCTTTCTCCCAGTGAACTGAATTCATCTTGGCCATTTGGCAATGGGAAACAACAGCACAAATCAGTGATTTTTTTCCAGTTTCGTTTTATATTTATCTGATTATCAATAAATTAAATAATGACAAACCATCACACACACACACACGTGCGCATGCGCGCGCGCACAGAGAGACAGAAGGGGAGAGACAGACAAACAGAGAGAGAGAGAGAGACTTGCATCCTTCCATCCATCCTTCCATAAATACACGTGTTGCGGACGTGGGTAGGAAAATGCTTGGGTGTGAAAAGTCCTGAAGTGTGAAAAGTCCGGGTGGGAAAAGTCCAGGTAGGCAATGAATGGGTGGGAATTGTCCGGGGTGGAAAACTGCGGTGCGAAAAGTCAGGTGGCAAAAGTCTGGCAAGCAAAATACATTGACGATTGGAAGCCAACTTCGGCAAAGCGAATCTCATATAATGAAGTACCTGAGGAACCACTCAGAAGCGAAAGACAACGCCACTTTGCTATGGGAGTTCAACCATCAAATGTTGATCAAGCACATCCCGCTGATGGTGTTCTTGACAATACTGTTCATTGTGGGCTCAGTGGGGAACACTCTGAGCATCTACATCTTTGGCTGTAGACTGAAACCCACCACTCCAAACTTTCTCTACACGTGCCTTGGTGTCTTCGACCTGTTGACGTGTTTGCTGGGGATTCCTCTCGAGCTTGTGGTAACCCTTCTGCATTACTACTACAGGAACATCATACTCTGCAAGGTAATACGCTGTCATTCTTTCCTTTGAAATATTAATAGTTGGAGGACGAATTATGCAGTGTGCTCAGTGTTCACATAATTGAACTATGCACTGATTTCCAATGTGTCCTGATGTTTTCTTTCAGATCTGTATACTAAGTAAGGCAATCATGTTGTTTTCTAGTTAAATATACAATGTAGTGCAGCTTTATTTTTATAATCGTTTTACAAAAGTCAGCAGTGATTACATTTTCACATAATAATTGTGATGCAATTTCACATTACATTTTTGCCAGTATCCCTTCAAAAGTAATCATCATCTCTCTCACAAATCAAATCGTATTGCACACTGCCAATGCCATAATCTAACTGTGATCGTGATATAAATTAGATTACATCATTCAGACACAGTATCGACTATGGATCAGCTATGGATTGATAGCGCAGACATTACTGAGTGCTATTTATCATGTAGTGGGTAACCCCAAACCCTCAGCCCCCCAAATTGTCACAAATTTAGTCAATCATTAACCGTGCTACTGCTTTGATTTCTTAATAATTGTGAAGAAGATTCAATGCATAAAACTTTAGCAAACATGAATATTGATTTTTCGTTTTATCTAAGAATTTGTACAGTTCCAAAAAAGAAAGAAAAACTGTCTCCATAAACATCCACTTTAAAAAGGTGTGTGTGTGTGTGTGTGTGTGTGTGTGTGTGTGTGTGTGTAATCAGCTTTCGCCGATAATGTCAATAGCTATTTCAAGGGGAGAGTGTCCCAAAATTAGGGGCATCTAGCCTTAATATTTAACTTCAAGACTGTCCCATGTTGCATGTCCTTCTAAACCAATAATACTTGTCATGATTTTTGTTTCCGTACATTTATATTTTACGTGAGTATTTAATGTTGCAGACAACAAGGTATCTGATGCATGTTTCTAGTGCAGGCTCCTGTAGCACGTTGCTCATCATTGCTATTGACAGGTATTTGCAGGTGTGTGTGTGTGTGTGTGCGTGTGCGTGCGCGCGTGCGTGCGTGCGCATGCTTTTGTTTCTCTATCTGTGTTTGATTGTATGTCTGTTTTTCTGAATGTGTATGTGATTGTATGTGTGTGTGTGTGTGTGTGTGTGTGTGTGTGTGTGTGTGTGTGTGTGTGTGTGTGTGTGTGTGTGTGTGTGTATGTCTGTCTGTGTACATATGGTTTGTGTGTCACACTGGTGACAATCATGCAACATGCTTGGTTGAGTGTTGGAGGGAGGGGAGCATAAAAAGGCTGCAATTCTCTTGATAGCCTAAGCCAACGAGAAGGCGTTATGTAAATACTAATAATTTACCTATTTTTGTATCAAACTGACTGTAAAAGGATCCTAACCATATCCCTAACCCAGACCCAAATTCTAAACTGTCAAATGTACAAAATACAAACCCGTATTAAATGACAGAAAAAAAGCTATAACTATTTGTATGCTTGTATGATGATGATGACCTGAGCGCTTGAATACGATTGCTGCCTTCAGCCTGTTGAGGGGTGAGTCTTGGGGGTGGGGAAAAGAATGTGATATAGAGACAACTTTAATCTGTTTACTGCGTTCTATTTGTGCATTTTCATTTTCAAACTTCGCATGCAAAAATGTACATCCTAATGAACTTACGACTCTTTCAGGTTCCTCCGTGTTTGCAGACCGTTACATCCTCAGATAAACGTTCACCATGCCAAGATCGGAGTGTTCGCTACAGTGGTTGCGGGCATGATATTGTCCATTCCAGCTGTGTTCATTTTCGGAAACCATACCCTGGAGACCCCAGTGAAAGGACTGACGAGCGTAGACTGCAATGTAGAGGACAAATACACACATGGGCTGGAGATCATTCTCTACAAGGTTCTATTAGTACTCGTGTTGCTTTTTTTCACTGCCGGTTTTGCTGTTTTGTACGCAAACATGTGGCGCGAAATCCGCGCGTGTCAGTTGTCCTTAGCTAAGGTCCATCCTTCTTTGATGACCGAAAAATTACCCCCCGACAAGAACTCTGCCAACGAGTCTGAAGATACAATTTGCCCTAAAAAGGCGGCCCCCAGTTCCCTGACGTCTTTACAAATATCATTACATAAAAAGATGACAAAAACAATCAAAGGTAGAAGATTGGCGTGGGTGGCTTTTGCTATAACTCTGCTGTTTGTCTTTTCCTACCTGCCCCATGTTATTCTGCTGATCTTCAGGACAGTTATCGGCGGTGAAGAGTACCATCTAAGAGGGCCCACTTTCGCCCTGTTTAGCATCTGTTTTAGATTGTATTTTCTGAACTCGGTGGGCAACGTGTTTATCTACAGTTTCATGTGTTCCGAATTCAGGATACAGTGTAAGCGACTTATTGTTACAGAGTGTTCACCGAGGGCTGCACGGGCTGCAGATTTGCAGCCTGACCTATGGAGAGCAGTCCAGTGAAGTAGCTTACGTTTCATTTTCTACAGGAGATAAGACTTGATTTACATTTGTGGTAGTGCATGGGAAAACAGATATAATGGAATGTTGGCATAAATTGAGATTTTGTTGTTTTTTCAAGATGGAGCAAAGATTCTTATTCCATACACAGAAAACAGAATTGAGTCATCTTGTCTGGTTTTCATTTTATAGCCATTTGACGATTGACATTCCTGATACATCATTTGCATAAATCAGACATGGAAAACAGAATTTTGCTTTTTTGTTTCTCTTGACTATAAAACAACAACAATCAAATAAACAAAAAAAAATATTTTAACATTTTCTTTCATGTTGTGGATACTGGTAGAATACATAAAAATTTGACATAAATATGCTCTAAATAGAAAATTGGTATTTTAAGGGTTGTCTTTACTTAATTACATTCTGAGCGACCTATGTCTGCTTTTCCCATGCACCATCACAATTAATTTTTGTTTTACACAACAAAGCCAACTTCAGATACTCACAAAGCTACGTGAGTTAAAGAAAGACAGAAAGGATTTTACAAAATAACCGACACTTTTATAGTGAATCTCAGGTTCAAGAACATTAAAAAATATAAACACAATCTGCACATGAAAACATGAAACTTAAAATTTGAATTTTTCATTGCTAATAGGGAGACTTATTGATATGGCACCTCCTAAGAATAGAGATCTCTATCTTAGGAGCTGATAATCTGAGTGCTATAAAACTTTCAACATGGATAGTGCTAGTAGATACTATAATTATAAAGATAAGATTTATACCTTTGGCTTACTGATTAAAACAAATATTCAAAAGGTAAGAATTTCAAGACCTGCAATTCGTACCACTCAGTACCCCAGGCCAGCTGCTTTTAGTTCATGCCTATGTTTAGAACCCATTACCAGTATATACCAATCCGAAGTTTGTATCCCTTCTTTTGTTAGTTGATGCCACTTGTAATGTCTTTCCTTATCCCTAACAACAATCATTAGAAAGAAACACTGCCTATTTGAAAGGAAATAACTTGAGACAAATAGCTCTCTTGGTAAAACTAAAATCAGTCAGTATGTAGGGAATAGGTATGCTGTGACTATCCAGTTACTGATATTTTACTGGGGAGTTTATATCACTAATTCAATGGTAGGATGCACGTGACTTGGCTTTAACTTTTGGTAATTATTTCTTCTAAATGTTCCAGTTAGTCTCTGTGATGTCATAATATTTCTTATATTGTTTTCTCAATAAAACTTTGATGTCACATAGAACTGGCTTCTGAATGCCTTAGTGTGGCTGCGCCATTAAAAAACCATAGGATGTACAAATTTCGTGACAGTGGTACGAATTACGTGACTGTATCCAATATGGCCCAATTATTTTTGCTTTGAATATATTTCGTTTAAAATAATGATTTTACACGTTGGACTGTAGAGGGGAAGTATTGTTTTTATTTTGATCTTGATGTGTGTGTTTTTGTTTTTTGCTCCTTCTGTTGCCTACTTTTTGCTCCTTTTGCTATATTTGATGTTTGCTGTTTAATTGCTTGTCTGTGTTGATAAAGGCGCATTCGCCGAAATATCCAGTAGTTTTGTTTTGTCTCTTGTGAATAAAATAACGTCACTTTGCACTTGTCGTGTAGTTGTTTGTTTGCTGTATGTTCCAGTGACGTTGCAGTCTGTTTCATTTTTTTAAAATAATGGACAACATTAACTTTAACTAAGAATTCTAAGATTTTTAAGAGGCATTTCTGGTTTTAATCTTTGTATTGGTGTTTTGAATAACAAACAAAAAAGCGTTGCCATAAATAACATCAGATATTGCCAAAATGAAATTATGTTTGCCTTGCAAAGGGTTTTCCGCTTTGGTGCAGTTTGGTTGTTGTGATAAAATTCTTCCCTTCGTCCAAACTTTACACATAAATATTAACCCCCAATCTTCTACCGTTTGGTAGGAAAGCGGATGGTAAGCCTACGAATTGAGTGGCAGGTACTATATCAGTGGTTCTCCCCTATTGCATTAAACAACAGTTTTAAGTTTTACAGTCGATGGTTCAGTGAGATTTCATGAAAAGATTAAAAAGGAAAATCAGTTTTGTTTAACATGCAATTGTTATCAATAGACTATAAATTATTTGCTAGAAGTTTGCAAAACTGCGCGTGTTGTGGTTGTGTGCATGTTTGTGATAGTCAATGTTTTAGTAGTTTATTTATGTATTTATGATCTATCTATTTATTCATTTAAATAATTTGTGAAGCTCAAGAGAGAAAGGGCGCTCTATAAATATTAGTTATTATTATATCAAAACGACCTACATTTTCATTTCAAAAATGGATGCGGCCATTGACAGCATGTGATTGTTGAGATCTTAATATATAGATATTAAAGAAACAATATTCTATTAGTGTTCGCTTACCGTCATTGCTGTATCTTGTGTGAGTGTGCGTGCGTACGTGTGTATATGCGTGCGTGCGCGCACATTCGTGCATTTCCTTTTTTGTTATGACAAGCTTAAAATAATATCAATGCACAGTGTACAAATTCTATTTTTAAGATCGATGATTTATCAAATAGAAAATTTCGCATTCATACACTAATACATATGTACACACTTTTGCCACACACGCATATACGTGGGTTGTTCATTAACGTTTGGCAACGGGTCAATAAAACAGAAACAAAGAAGTTCACAGACTTCAAACTTTTGCATATATGTGACGAACATATTTCCTCTTTGTATGCATAGTTCCAGCCCTCTACGCCAGGTTTCAAGGCCATTTTGGTAGCTTTGTTGAGGCAAGGGTTGGAGCTGTGGTTTTGAGCTTTTTGTGGGGGCCTAGGTGCCAGAACATTTCGTCCAGCCAAACAATCTAAAATGATAAAAAATAAACTGAATGTCATGAAGTCTGTAGAATAGGTGGTTAAAACATTGATTACCTTACTCTTCTTGGAAGGTCGTGGTGACCTTGACCCTGTAGGCGCTAGCGTTTTCATGAAAAAGTAGAATCACGTAGGGAATTTTGTTGTGAGCTCTTTCACTAGAAGGTGTCTTTATCTTTACTATTGTACTCAAAGAATAGTCACTCATCTCACTTCCTTCGTTATTGGTCAGCTTCTTGAAAAGAAACCTGTTTTGCGCGTTCAGGACTGCAAACAAAGTGAACTAGAGGATGACGTTTTGGGGAGCTGAGTTTTCCAGGAATGAAAACTTCAACACATTTGCAAAGTGTGCAATACGAAGTACACAGTCAGCCATAAGTATCTGTCAAATCGGAATGAATATTTACATAACAGTTCCCAAGTCTCATCCATATGAAGTTACAGTAAGTGAACGAGTCAGTTCAAGAATCCACTTTTTTTTTATATCACAGGCGCTTAAATCATATTTTCAATGACGTCATGCACTCACGTAGAACATTACATTACAATGGTTATGTGCAAGCAAATGTGCTAAGGAATTACGTTTTCTTTGTTGCCACCATTATACCTGTATGTTTTATAGATTACAAATGGCAAGACCGTTGCCAAACTTTACTGAACAACCCACATACACACATCCATGAACGTGTTCACCGACCTACGCGCAAACACTTATGCCAGCGAACACTCAATGTGACTCATGCACAAGCACAAATAGACAGTACCACAAATACGCACACGTAGGCGTATATGCGCTCAGAGACAGAGACGGCAGGTGGGAAGGAACTGGAACTTGAAGCTCGAAGAGCATGCTTGTGGTGTATGGAGCATACAAAAAACATTTTGGGAGAAAACAAAACCACCGCCATAATGCACCAAATGTCGACTTTCTCTTTAGTGTAGGTCGGTATGTAGTGAAAATAGGGTTTCGCCCAATAAGTTTGCTAAATTTGATTTTTTGGTTTTGTTGCATTGGTTATGGCACCCCAAACCTAAAAAAACATAGGGTTCAAATTTTCCGAGCCCCCTGCCCTCTTTGGGGGAGGGGGGGATCCGGCCTTTGAAAACCTTATATACCGGACGATCAATTTTAATGTGTCCATAATCTTGCCTTTTTAGACAACAAGTTGGTCAATTTTTATGTTTTAATGGTTCTGAGTATAATAATGAAAGCTACCAATTGTTCAAATACCTAGTTTTGACGATTTATAATATTTAAAGATGCATTCAATGGCTTTGTAAACAACTTTGATCTGACAAATGTGCCAAGAAAATATATGTTACAATAGCATTGCTAGATGAATGTTTGATTGTTTGATTATATTACAAAGCACTATCATATAATCTAAATATTCTAATTCCTTGGTGGTGGGGTGGGGGGGGGGGGGGGGGGGGGGGGGAGGGGTGTCCTTGTGACGCTGTCCCTGCAGAATCGATAGTATCAACAGTCCTGTATATTGTGTTTCCTCAATGGTATCAACCTTTTAATAGACATGTTTCCATGATGTAGATTTGGTTGTAAATATTTCCAAATGAATTAAAGGACCTCTCTGTGAAACAAATGTCACTTATTTGACATTAAAACACAACAACTGTTAACAGTACGAAATGTCAGCCCAAAGGGTTCTCAAATAACAGCCATTGTTCACTTTGCGATGCTTAACATAGCCACTGCATCAACTTTACACTCGTTTTCATTCACCAAACAGGTAAAGTCAAATCTTAATCCACTGTTAAACTACTATTAAATGTCCCACATATTTCAGTTGCATTTTTATGTTTAACAGAACGTGTGAATGTTTCATTCTTCATATTGCTAGCCAGAACATTCTTCATGCTCAAGATAATGGTCTTTCGTAATAAAAGGCGAAAGGGAACTTTGGCTACCATTTACAGGACGCCGTAAATTCCTCGAACAAATGGATAAAAGTTTATTAGTATACTCTGATTAGTATCATAAACGCATTACAGTCTCGGTTGCACGACATTAAGTCTCATACCATGACCTGCAGTATTTAAGCCAGGGTACAACAACAGCAACTGAAGACTGACTTTTGTCCAGCTCTCCGTAGAGTTTCTTTGCATTATTAACTACTGAACAATAACAAGACATTAAAAAGAAAAACATAATCATTCACAGCCTAATTTTGGTCTACCAGTTGCATCAATTATGTGGAAATACAGAAAGATTAGAACTGAACTCGGATCTGGTATCCCCCCTCCCCCAGAGGGCTAGGAACATTTGAACCCTATGTTTTTTTAGGTTTTGGGTAGAAAACAAAACAACAATCAATTTTAGCAAACATATTGAGCGAGACGACATATCGACCCTGACTATTTCTTCAGTATTTCTTTTGCAGTGTTTTATGGTTAATAGCCCACCACGTTTTCGCGGAACAGTGGGATAGTAAGTGGGTTTTTCTAAATCCCCATTTGCTGTGCAAAATGAAAGTGGCAGTTACAGTTTAGGACGGCTTGATCAATTAGACAGGATGCAGAGTAAGGAAGGAAATGGCAAAGAAGAGAGGAAAAAATGTGTGTGCGTGGGCTTGGGCGTTGTTAAAGTGCCTGCATGCGTGCATGCATACGCCTGTGGGTTTTTTATATGGCTTATCTACATACAACATCTCGCGTGTAGCTTACGTGCATTTGAACATGCATACACCCGCTGCTTTTGTTTTTGTTCTGTTGCAACAGGATATATGCATACTGAGTTCCAAAAGAAACGCGAATGAAATGCGAAAATTTCATATGCCGTTTTCAGTGCTTAAAGCACCAGTCATAAATGCTGTGATGAAGTAGTATTGTAACCCAACATCCGAACACTTACGCAATATAAAAATATCATGCACAGCATAGCATATGCGCCGATGTGAGACGTATCATTTGAGGCTGTACATGAAATTTGAATGAAATGTTCAAATGTGCCCGTGCCGATAAGATTTGATGGAATAGCAGTGTTCAGACATGATTAATGAATAAAATTACACCCTAAATTTGATAATCACCCGTATCATTTGCGCGTAAATGTAATCCAAAGACGTGGCCCC
>CM065680.1:86490280-86492780 GCA_017654935.2 Phymorhynchus buccinoides | reverse complement strand
CAATTATCAACTTATGCCAAGATTCTTGTAAATTTTGTATGTCTCTCTGTATATCTGTTTAATGTTCCAATTTGATTCTCTGACATTTATTTCATGTGCCAATTTTTTGTTTCATTTTCTTGACTTGATTGTTTTTATGTCAATTTTGCATTGCCTGATGCATGGTGTGAGTGTGTGAGTGAGAGGGCCAGGTGTAAAGAAGCTATTGTAGCTTATCCTTTTTACCCTCAATAAAACATTCGTATTCGTATTCGTATTCGTATTCTCTCTCTCTCTCTCTCTCTCTCTCTCTCTCTCTCTCTCTCTCTCTCTCTCTCTCTCTCTCTCTCTCTCTCTCTCTCTCTCTCTCTCTCTCTCTCTCTCTCACACACACACACACACACACACACACACACACACACACACACACACACACACTCACACTCACACACACTCACACACACGCACACGCACACGCACACACGTGTGCACACATACACGCTCACGCTCGACACACACGAACACAGTCTGAACACATACACAGACGTACACATAAAACGCACATGCACACGGACGCACAACCACCTACACTCGGATTGAGAGACAGACAAGACTGGGACAGACAGAAGAGAGACACACAGACAAACACACACACACACACAGACTGACAGACAGACTGACAGACAGACTGAGAGAGACACACAGACAAACACACACACACACAGACTGACAAACAGACTGACAGACAGACTGAGAGAGACACACAGACAAACACACACACACAGACTGACAAACTGACAGACAGACTGAGAGAGACACACAGACAAACACACACACACAGACTGACAGACAGACTGAGAACTGTTTCACTCAAGGTTGTACTGTAGATGCAGGGGCGGACCAAATGATTCGTAAGGGGGGGGGGGGGGGTCCGCGGGGTGTATATTGGCATCGTGAGGGCCCATGGGGCAAAGCCCCCGGAATATGTTTGCAATGTAGTGATTATTAAAGCAAAGAGTTAGCCATTTTCTTACTTTTTACCCTTGTGTAAGGTACATGCTTGGGGCAAAGGGGGGGTTCCTGAAACCCTGGACCCCCCCCCCCATCAGATCCGCCTCTGAGATGTGTGAACTTTGTATACTATCAGTCTGTAATATCACCAAGTGGTAGAAGAATACTCATGAGTTTACTAAGTTGGTGACCACTGAGACATAGCATCCTATTTCCAGGGTCATTTCTTCATCAACTTCCTTCTTTAAATTTCTTCCGTCTCAGTAACCAATAGGTTTCAATAGCTGTGTGTCTGTCTGTATCTGTGCATGTTAATCCGTGTGTGTGTGCGTGCGTGTGCGTGTGTGCGTGCGTGTGTGCGTGCGTGTGCGTGCGTGTGCGCGGGCGTGCGGTGTGCGCGCGCGCGCGTGTACGTGTGCGTGCGTGTACTCATTATGTGTGTGTGTATATGCGTGAGTATGTCACAGTGTGTGGGTACACGAGCATGAATGTGCTTGCATATGCATGCCTATGTGTGTGTGAGTGCATGCGTTTATGTGCATGTGTGTGAGCGTTTATGTGTGTGTGTGTGTCAGCCTGCGTGCGTCTGTGTGTGCATCAAGTTGTGTGTGTAACTATGAGTGTGTGTGCGTGTGCGTGCGTGTGCGTGCGCGTGCAATTGTGTGTATTGAGTAATGTAGAGTGTTATAAAAAAGAAATCTGTTAAAAACCTCACAAATTAATTGTGTTTGATAGATATAATTAAAATATACTATTATTATGCATAGTCCCCTACTTGCAAATGTTGACTGTATATGCGAGCAGAAACCAGATAGAAAAGGGAATTCCCATTTTTAACGTCACACACAACACAAGTAGGGCCTACCAAAGACCAACACTATTGTTATCCGGTGTCATGAGAAATAAGTACCTACCGTGAAATAAATACCCTTCAAAAGCGCTCTAGACCCATTCTTCTTTCATGTGGTAAATAAGTCAACTGTTATTTAAAATATTGATATTTAAGTGCTCAATCTACACGGAAAGAACCAAAAAATAGAGCGGGATGGTGTAAATCTACATTTTTGCCGATAAATCGATATGCAAAGCCATGTTGCTTAGTTTCGTATTTTTCAAAATGGCGGACAATATTAACAACCATCCGTGCAAATAAAAAAAAATAATAACTAGATTGAAAAGTTATTGAATGTAGCATTCGAGAATCACCCGCAGAGTTACGCCAACATGCCCACCTGATTTAATCTTGGGAACTCCATTTTTCTGATCCCCCGACTTTCAGGGTCCAGCGATCTCCTTGACCTTGACCTTGATTGGTCAACAATATTCGGAAGGAGCATAAGCCAAACCACCTTCATGCCAAGTTTCAACATCCTATGTCGACTGGTGCCTGAGATATAGCTAATTGTATTTTTCAGTTTTCAAGGTCATACGTCAAGGTCATGACCTTGACTTTGACACCAAAAGGCACATCTACAGTACCTAGCCTACATGCACATCAAGTTTCATCTTC
>CM065680.1:86475280-86480280 GCA_017654935.2 Phymorhynchus buccinoides | reverse complement strand
CGTCCTCTTGGACTTATAAAAACTCCATATGGGACATTTCTTCAAAAACTTTAGTTACAACCAACGTGTTCTCCCTTATACTTCCGTGTTGTACGTCTTTCCGTGTCACGTGACTAGTGATGTCTCTGGGTGACGACATCCCCGACAACAACCAAAGCAACCAATCATCGATCGAGCTTCAGACGGGAACCCACCAATCCAAAATGCATTCTAACTTAACTCTTCTGGAAGAACTGAACGATGAGATGGCGACCGTGCTTCTGCCGGCCATCATCTACCTAGCCGTTCTGATGGTCGTGGGCTCTGTGGGTAACCTCCTCACCATCTTTATCTTCGGCTGGAGGCTCAATCCCACGGCTCAGAACTGTCTGTTTATGTGGTTGGGGGTGTTAGACTTGATGTCCTGCACTATAGGTATGCCGTCCGAGATCGTGGATCTTCAGCGGTATTTACTGTATGAAGATGCCACGGCTTGTAAGGTAAGATGGCTGTTCTTGCTGTTGTTGTTTTTGTTGTTGTTCACCTGGCTGCTGTTGTCGTTGTTGTTCACCCAGTTGTGGTGGTGGTTGTTGTTGATGTTGTTAACTCATTATCTCCTAAAACAGTGTCTGCGTTTGTTTGTACCGTTTTCTATGTCCACGCAATATTGCGAACCGCAGGACAGAATCACCTAAAAGACTGAACGATTGTATCTGACCTTCAGCTTAGGTGTCCAGTTGTTAAGCATTGCTGCATTGGCTTGTTTGACGTATTCGATGGTTCCCTTGTTGGTGTGATGTTGATAACGATGATCCTCCACTTTCTCCTCCTCATAATGGTCCACATCATCATCATAATCTTCATCATCATCATTATATCTTATTACGTGCACGTTGGATTACGGTTGTGTGCACGATGGGGATTATAAGGGTGTTACTGTTATTAACCCTTTCGCCGCCAATGTCGCATTTAGTAGGCACCACAATGGTTTTACACCCATGTCACTAAAAGGCATCAAATCAGGGCCTGTTATCCAAAGACCCTATTTTCTTATTTTCTGAGGTAAGGATAGGCCTAATGTTATGTATGTCACAGAGGAATTCTCAATATAAAAATATGGCTGGCGGCGAAAGGGTTAGAAGCCTGTTTTGATACTATTTCGATCATGTTTATATATACAGACGGCCTGGCAGGATGCGTATACAAATGTACATGTAACGTGTTGGTTTATTGTTGTCGAAGGGGTTTGGAATAACGAGTCCATATGTTGCTAGTTAATGTTGTTATACAAAACAATACTGTTTATATGATAAAAATAAAAACGCCAAGCAGCAGTGTAGTGTTTTGTAGAGGATGGTCTATTTGTGTTATGAACAAGGCGGATAAACGATTGTTTCAGATGATTTCTCCTTATTTGTTTTTATAAATATAGACATTTTTTACAGACTCCTTGCAGCCCCAGTACAAAACATGCCATGCTGTGCTGTGTATTATAGCGCGGCTCACGGGAATTGTATAGTCTTCCCTACTAACTGCTGTAATCAAGACCAGCCGTGATCATACACATGTTTCAGCTGTAGGCATACAGTGTAAACACAGATCAGCACTGTTTCAAACTTAAGGATGTTTAGTCGTGGCTAACATGACTCAGCTGCATGGTAGATATATATGAAAGTTGAAAGCTGCAAACAGTGCTTCGTTGTTTTCGGTCTCACGTAAGCCTTGTAACATTGATTGCATCACTTAACCTTGGCCCACATGGTTTGGTTTATGTCCATGTTTTGTCCAGTTGAGTGCCCACAGTTTTGTTTTTGTCAATGTTTTGGCAGTGGAGTGCCCACAGTTTTGTTTTTGTCAATGTTTTGGCAGTGGCAGTTGAGTGCCTACAGTTTTTGTTGTTTTGGCAGTGGAGTGCCCACAGTTTTGTTTTTGTCAATGTTTTGGCAGTGGAGTGCCCACAGTTTTGTTTTTGTCAATGTTTTGGCAGTTGAGTGCCCACAGTTTTGTTTTTGTCAATGTTTTGGCAGTTGAGTGCCCACAGTTTTGTTTTTGTCAATGTTTTGGCAGTTGAGTGCCCACAGTTTTGTTTTTGTCAATGTTTTGGCAGTTGAGTGCCCACAGTTTTGTTTTTGTCAATGTTTTGGCAGTGGAGTGCCCACAGTTTTGTTTTTGTCAATGTTTTGGCAGTGGAGTGCCCACAGTTTTGTTTTTTGTCAATGTTTTGGCAGTTTTTGGAGTGCCCACAGTTTTGTTTTTGTCAATGTTTTGGCAGTTGAGTGCCCACAGTTTTGTTTTTGTCAATGTTTTGGCAGTTGAGTGCCCACCAGTTTTGTTTTTGTCAATGTTTTGGCAGTTGAGTGCCCACAGTTTTGTTTTTGTCAATGTTTTGGCAGTTGAGTGCCCACCAGTTTTGTTTTTGTCAATGTTTTGGCAGTTGAGTGCCCACAGTTTTGTTTTTGTCAATGTTTTGGCAGTTGAGTGCCCACCAGTTTTGTTTTTGTCAATGTTTTGGCAGTGGAGTGCCCACCAGTTTTGTTTTTGTCAATGTTTTGGCAGTGGAGTGCCCACCAGTTTTGTTTTTGTCAATGTTTTGGCAGTTGAGTGCCCACAGTTTTGTTTTTGTCAATGTTTTGGCAGTGGAGTGCCTACAGTTTTGTTGTTGGCAATGTCAGTTTTGGCAGTGGAGTGCCCACAGTTTTGTTGTCGATGTTTTGGCAGTTGAGTGCCCACAATTTCGTTTTTGTCAATGTTTTGGCAGTTGAGTGCCGAGTATACAGTACCAACTCTTGAAAATAGCTTATAATCATTTTCTACATTACTTAAGAGACTTGAATACCTTATTTTAAAACTATCAAGGGATTACGCGTTTCTTTTACACCAACAGGGCTCTAGTTTTCCTTACAAGCTAATCATTAAAAGAAAGTATACATTAGAATATTATGTATGTTTTTTTTTAAAAAGCACAAATGATTTTTTTCAAATACATTTTGTTTGTGTCTGGAATAAGATTACTCATGAAATAGGTATGAAAAGCTAGATTTGTTAATTGCGTATTTTAATGTAGCATGTTTACATCATATTGATGAAATATCCAGGTTTCCTGCTCAATGTGTTGCGTTCTTTATAATCTTCTGATCTTTGAAGACGCAGATGATTATATTCCGGGTCTGATTGGACAAAGGACGTTCTTGTCTGCCCCTCTCTTCTTGGCCACATTACACCATACAAAGGCGACATTGACATACGTTTCATGGTCTCTCTCTCTCTCTCTCTCTCTCTCTCTCTCTCTCTCTCTCTCTCTCTCTCTCTCTCTCTCTCTCTCTCTCTCCCTCTCTCTCTCTCTCTCTCTCTCTCTCTCTCTCTCTCTCTCTCTCTCTCTCTCTCTCTCTCTCTCTCTCTCTCTCTCTCTCTCTCTCTCTCTCTCTCTCTCTCTCTCTGTCTCTGTCTCTCTCTTTCCAGGCACAGCTATAAAGAAACCATGAAAGTAGTTATAAACATCCATCAGTATCATTATTATAATTAATATTCAGCATTATATTGGCCCTTGTTTCGGAAATGATGCGATATCTGTGTAGAACCATCGCGGGGCATCGTCATTGTCATCCTCTTCTTCTGTGTTGTCGTCGTAGTCGTCGTCGTCATCTCGCTGTTGCTGCCGTCGTTGACGATGTTTTTGTCACCTTCGTCTTCATCATCAGCAGCAGCATCTTCATCCTCATCCTCCTAACCCTCATCCTCTTCATCATCATCGTCATATTTTTTATCCTCGTATCAAATTTTGTCGTCGTAATCATCATCATCATCATCGTCATCGTCGTCGTCATCGTTATCATCATCATCATCATCGTCGTCGTCGTCATCGTTATCATCATCATCATCATCGTCGTCGTCATCGTTATCATCATCATCATCATCATCGTCGTCGTTATCGTTATCATCAGCATCATTATCATCATCATCTTCTTCTTCTTCTTCTTCCTTTTCTCATTGTTATTCTTTTTGATCGTCGTATTAAATTTTGTCGTCATCATCATCATCATCATCATCACCATCATCATCATCATCATACCATCATCATCGTCATCATCATCATCATCGTCGTCATCATCATCATCATCATCATCATCATCATCATCATCATCATCGTCATCATCATCATCGTTATCATCATCTTCATCTTCATCATCATCTTCATCATCAGTATTATCATCGTCATCACCATCATCACCATCATCGTCATCACCATCATCATCATCTTCATCATCATCATCACCTTCATTATCATCTTCATCATCATCATCATCATCATCACCATCATCATCATTATCATCATCATCATCATCTTCATCATCATCATCATCACCATCATCATCATCTTCATCATAATCATCACCATTATCATCATCATCATCACCATCATTATGTGTTCTGCTTTCTTGTTTCAGATATTTCGGTTTCTCAGTACGGTGGGCACAGTGGCCTCTTCAAACCTTCTCCTTGTGATCGCTGTGGACAGGTAGAACTAGGGAGCAATCTTGTACTTTAGTCTCTCTCTGTGGGGATACCGGGGGGGTCTTTCTTAAAAATAGTTACCCCACCTTCTTGCAGTTCTGTGCTTGTAATTTCCTCTAATCTGTCACTCTCTTTGACTCTGACTTTTCCCTTTGCTTTCTATCATGTACTATCTTTCTGACTTTTTGGCCCATTCTCCTGCCTTTTTTCCAAAACAATTCTTCCAAATAATTTTTCTCCTTTGAGCTCGTCCGAAATCGGAATGTGTCGGCTGTGCGCAGCGGGGAGACCAGTGAAAACTGAAAACCGGACACATACGTTCCTTATGAGCTCGTCCGAAATCGGAATGTGTCGGCTGTACGCAGCGGGGAGACCAGTGAAAACTGAAAACCGGACAAAGGTGTACCTTTGCCATTATGGCCATATGGCCTGGTAACGCAGAAGAAGTACTTTAGT
Organism: Phymorhynchus buccinoides; assembly: GCA_017654935.2. Taxonomy (NCBI): domain Eukaryota; kingdom Metazoa; phylum Mollusca; class Gastropoda; order Neogastropoda; family Raphitomidae; genus Phymorhynchus; species Phymorhynchus buccinoides. The sequence continues at coordinate 86,475,333 of CM065680.1, read as the reverse complement.
CACACACACACAAACATACACCCTCCCTCGTATCTACGACCCTCAATCTCAAA
>CM065680.1:86470280-86472780 GCA_017654935.2 Phymorhynchus buccinoides | reverse complement strand
TCTTGTTCATGGTTTCGTTGCCTTTGTTTTGTTTTGGTGGCAGTTGTAATGTTTCTGTTGTTTTCTTAGTCCCCGAGCCGAAGGTTCGGGAACTATTGTTTCTGTCTGGTCCGTCCGGCGGCGTCCCGCGTGCCTCCGTCCGGCTATTCGTCCGTTTTTCTCAAAAACTATTCAGTCTATCATCATCAAATTTGGTATAGGCCTACTAGTTTGCCAAGATGCAAGCTATCCACTGATGTATTTAGTTTTACATTAAGGTCAAGGTCGCGCCAGTTACGGGGTTCAAACCCCGAAACACATAATCGCTAATATCTCGCGAAGTTTTGCATGTATTTCAATGCAGTTTTTTTCACATTTCTTGATGAATGGTCTATAATACAGTTGTCATGAATTTTTCTGTGCGCGCGTGTGCGCATGATCGCGCGCGCTCAAATCACGGGTCCGAACCCCAAGGCTATATGTAAAAAAAACTATTCAGTTACGTGCTGTTTTGATGCGTTTTTATGTAGTTACGTGCTGTTTTTATTATGTATGTGTACAGCCGACACATTTCGATTTCGGAGTAGCTCAGCGATGCTGCGAGGGGACTTTGCAGCCGTTGGGCGTTGCACTTGTCATTGTTTTTGTTGTTGTTGTGTGTTTGGTTGGTTGGTTAGTTGATGGGTTGGTGGTGCGTGTTGTTGTTGTTGTGTGTTTGGTTGGTTGGTTAGTTGATGGGTTGGTGGTGCGTGTTGTTGTTGTTGTGTGTTTGGTTGGTTGGTTAGTTGATGGGTTGGTGGTGCGTGTTGTTGTTGTGTGTTTGGTTGGTTGGTTAGTTGATGGGTTGGTGGTGCGTGTTGTTGTTGTTGTGTGTTTGGTTGGTTGGTTAGTTGATGGGTTGGTGGTGCGTGTTGTTGTTGTTGTGTGTTTGGTTGGTTGGTTAGTTGATGGGTTGGTGGTGCGTGTTGTTGTTGTTGTGTGTTTGGTTGGTTGGTTAGTTGATGGGTTGGCGCGTGTTGTTGTTGTGTTGGTTGGTTGGTTAGTTGATGGGTTGGTGGTGCGTGTTGTTGTTGTTGTGTGTTTGGTTGGTTGGTTAGTTGATGGGTTGGTGGTGCGTGTTGTTGTTGTTGTGTGTTTGGTTGTTGGTTAGTTGATGGGTTGGTGGTGCGTGTTGTTGTTGTGTGTTTGGTTGGTTGGTTAGTTGATGGGTTGGTGGTGCGTGTTGTTGTTGTTGTGTGTTTTGTCCTTTATTTAATTTTAACTATGTGCACAACTCGGCAATATCGCCATCGAGCACCGCAAGATCGGTTTGCTTCCAAACGTTTCAAAAGTATGCTATTCTTTTAGTCGTGATTTTTTGACCGTTTGGGAACAAACCCAAAACCTACGGTACTTAAAGAAGATAACGATGGCTTAGAGTCAAAACGGACTATCTTTAGATAGTTCATTGACTTATTATTGATGTTATTACAACAACTAATAACTTGTATTAAACTTGTTGCCTCCTGACGGGGTAAATAGATTCGCTGGGCTTGTAAGAAGGTCCCCAATTTCTCATGAACATAAAGTAGCTGCGAATTCATTCGGAACGAGCGGCGTCGTCGCCATGGGCAAAATGAGACTGAAATTTTTTCATTTTCATGAGATAATTGGGGTGGGCTTCTTATAATATAAAATGGGCTTTATACCCCGTATTCCCCTGCAATCTTGTTGGGGTACATGTTATTTGTTATATTTCTGCAGTCAATAATACATCAATGGACTATCTAAGCGTTTTGACTCCAAGCCATCGATTATTAAGTCTACTCCACTCAAATGCTTACCTGTTCTCCTCGTTTTCAGATATCGTCGCGTCTGCAAACCGCTGCATTCTCAAATGGAGCTGGTGCACGCGCGAATGGGAGTGGGAGTAGCGGTGGGTGTAGCGGTGGTGTTGGCAATCCCTGCCCTGGCCCTGTACGGTCATCGCACGGTGGACACCTCCGTGGAAGGGCTGAAGGGCTGCGACTGCTCGGTGCAGGATCAGTATATCGGCCGGTTACATCCCTTGCTTTACGAACTGCAATTCGGGACGCTGTTTATAATCTACACCGCCATCTTGGCTGTCGTCTATGCCCGGGTCTGGTTGGAGACTCGTCGCCATCGTCGATACATGGAGACTCACGTGATCCCGCCGATGACGTACTCTTCCCTGTTGAACTTAAACGACTGTTCGGAAGATCTGGACCACGGCAGAAACGAAGCGAGGGGTTCGGTCGTAGCAGCGTTGAAGATTCGCAAGTCGCTGAAAGCGAACAAGTTGACGGTGATAGCATTTGCCGTGACGGCCGTGTTCGTGTTGTCGTTTCTGCCTCATCTGGTGCTTATCTTCCTGAGAACTGTCATTCAGGGCTTCGATCATCAGCAAACGGGGGCCGATCTGGTGCTGTATAATATTTTTCTGCGCTCGTTCTTCGTCAATTCTGTGGCCAATGTGTTCGTGTACGGCGCGATGAATGACGATTTCAGAGACCAGTGTCGA
>CM065680.1:86450280-86457780 GCA_017654935.2 Phymorhynchus buccinoides | reverse complement strand
GAGAAAACTATACATTTGAAAACTTCAGACAATTCTTTTTTCTAATAATACAAGAACAATTCTTTTATCTTTTTCCGTTCCAGAGATATGAGCATTTAAAGTTAGTAGGGTCAGCGTCGACCATTTTGAGAAAACATAGTATAAAGTCTAGCCTAGCTGAACAAAATGCATTGATCTACTCGTTTAAAAACACTTATAAGACAATTTAGAGACATATTAAGGATTGTCCTTTATAAAATATGAAAGATTAGATGTTAGAGAATACGAAAACAACCATAACTCAAAATTGACAAAAAATGAGACTTTTGACTTTCCAAGCCTGTTTTGAGAAAGTAGCCTAGCGACTTACTGTCCCTTTCGTGGTGCTGGGTCACATATAAATTTTTAAAAAAAGCACAACGAGGTGCATGAGGCGTGTGAGATTGTATTTGAGGGGAGTTGTGTGTTGGTGCAGCAAACTACAGAATGCGTGAGGCTGGGTGCGTTTCACGCTTCAGATCACTATCACGCCAGTCAAGTGGACATTTCGCTCGGTTGTTTGCCCTGTGTTCCTGGGACGAGGATTTTAGTCACTTTTGTAATGTCGCCCTCACTCTCTCTCTCTCTCTCTCTCTCTCTCTCTCTCTCTCTCTCTTCATTTACACTTAATTATGCACAACAGAACACGCCGAGGGAATTGGGTGTTTACGGCACACACACACACAACCACACACACACCAGAGGCGGATTTAGGGTGGTGTGTGTGTGAGGGGGGGTGCATGGGTGCATGACACCCCCCCCCTCCTTTCCCCCCAAAAAGTGGAAGAAAAAGAGGAAGAAATGTATTTCCATGCCATCGTTTTAGATTTGACTCCGATGATAGGCCTTCATTGCATTTTTTTCATTCAAATTATCGTCAGTTTGGGGGGGGGGGGGGGGACATCGCACCCAAGACCCCCCAACCAACCCCTGGAACGCCTTCCCACTGTAACTTACTGATCCGCCCTTGCGCGCGTGCGCGTCATTATGAACTCGCCTCCAGCTTTCGATGGCTAGTTGGTTAGCCTACCTTTTACATTTCTAAGGCCAACCCACTGCTGTGTATGTTTGAAGGAATTGGTTTCTTCAGAGGATGCAGAAAAAAAACACCCTGACAATAAAGCCTTGTTCTGGTGTTAAGGTTCAACTCGTTCACGGACGTCTGAAACCTTTTTTGGTTAAATGTAATTAATTAATTGTAAAATCTGAAGTCAAGTGTTGAAAGTATGTAGCATTTAATGTATGTGGGAAGAAAACGTTTTCCCTCTGCTTTTCAAGCTTGTTTTCTTTCTTTTAGCAGATTGCTTTACATATTAGCCTGGTATTTGCACATCATCGTTTACTTGTAAATCTGTGCATGTTTCCGATGTCATTAAAATGGTTAAATGTGAATGTAAAAAGTCTGTGAAACCTTTGGTGGAAGTTCCATTCTGATAAAAGACCAAGGAAAGGTGAGTATTATAAAGACATTTTGTTGTTAGACTTTATTTTTCTTCTCTTCCTATTTTGTTCTGGATTTCGTTTTCTCGATTTTATTTTGCAGAAGCATAGAAAAAAGGTCGAAACAAATTACAAATAAAACTTTGGGCAACTGGCAGATTGGTTGGGCTACCGATATAAACTTGGTGAAAATATTAAATGCTAGAAAGCGCAAATATCTACCAAGAAAGACAACTTGCTTTTAATGTGTTTAAAACTTGCCGGGACCTTTCCGGCTCAAGATGAAATAATTATAGGGCCTCGCTTGAAAAATAATCTAAAATAATTATAGGGGCTAACTTAAAAAACAATCTGAAATCTAAAAATCCAGATTTCTTGCAAAAGACAGAAGGACAAACAGACAGAACGTTAGACAGACAGACAAAACAAGAAAAAGAAACATTATATCTAGCGGATGTTAACATACAGTCTTAGGTCAGACCTTAAGAAGGGAGACACTTTAAAAATAGTATTGCTATGGCAACCAGGTAAGTAAGAAATCCTTCTTCTCTTCTCTTCGAACCTGCAGACATTTTGTATTGAATGTAAACGATAGAGGCTCACTACAACATAAAACATAACAACTCAAACAACATATAAAAAAAAAAAGCTTAACATTTGAAAGACTCATTCGCACGCAAGACTCAAGAACTGCTTTTTTTTTCTTTGCTTTTTTTTTGGGGGGGAGGGGGGGGCTTTTTGTCCCCCCCCCCCCCCCCCCCTTATTATGTACAAGAGAAATAATTGTAAAATTCCTGACTCCCATTAAAATTTCAGCCAGATTTTAACTTGTGTGTTGTTGTTTTATTGGTCTTGTGTCATAGTTCATTCATTTACCAAATGTATTCATTTACCATAGAAATATGGCATTTACAATCTGTGAATACACTTATAGGGGAAGACGGGGTAAAAAGCGCATGGGCGGGTAAGAAGCCCACCCCAATTATCTCATGAAATGAAGCAAATTTCAGTCTCATTTTGCCCATGAGACGAGCGTTAATGTCTAGCATTCGTCTCATGGGCAAATTTGACTGAAATTTTCTTTATTTCATGAGATAATTGGGGTGGGCTTCTTACCCGCCCATGCGCTTTTTACCCCGTCTTCCCCTACACACTGCTGTTAGCTAGGAATACATGAATCAAAGTTCGTTCTCCTATCCAACCGACAAAGCAGATAAAGTGTAACATGTAAGACATGCTATTTGGGTGATACCCTAACTCTTCACCCATTTTAAATTAAAATACGTTCATATTCTTGGGTTGTTAGCGAACAGACAGACAGACAGACAGACAGACAGACAGACAGACAGACAGACAGACAGACAGACAAAGGGGAAAGCGCAACCTGTAATAAGGCGTAGGTAGCAGAACAAAGCACACCAAAAGAAAAGACACAGAAAATGTATTACAATCATCCGTTCATTATTATAATGAGAGAGAGAGAGAGAGGGGGGGGGAGAGAGAGAGAGAGAGAGAGAGAGAGAGAGAGAGAGAGAGAGAGAGAGAGAGAGAGAGAGAGAGAGAGAGAGAGAGAGAGAGAGAACGTGTGTTTGTATGTGTGCGCGCGCGCGCGTGTATGTGTGTGTGTGTGTGTGTGTGTGTGTGCGTGCGTGTGTGCGTGTGCGTGCGTGCGTGTCTCTGTGTGTGTGTGTGTGTGTGTGTGTGTGTCTGTCTGTCTGTCTGTCTGTCTGTCTGTCTGTGTCTGTCTGTCTGTCTATCCGTCTGTCTATGGTGCCCGTCTGCTTGTCTGTGGTCTGTCAATCAACGACTAGTGATTTGGCAGGTCGACCCTGTTTGTCATCAACTGACATAACAATGTTAGCTTTGTTTGGACAAGCCTCGTGTCCTTGAACCGAACGTGTTCATTCAAAACAACATTTCACTGTTCCGACGTCTCTCATTGTTGCTGTTGTCGCTGCTTCTGCGGCTGTTGTCGTTTGCTGATTGAGTTGTCGACATTGCTGTTTACGATGATGGTGATTGCATTGGTGTTCTTGCTGACAATGTTGTTGTTGATGATAATAATAATCTTCTTCTTCTTCTTCTTCTTCTTCTTCTTCTTCTTCTTCTTCTTCTTCTTCTTCTTCTTCTTCTTCTTCTTCTTCTTCTTCTTCTTCTTCTTCTTCTCTTCTTCTTCTTCTTCTTCTTCTTCTTCTTCTTCTTCTTCTTCTTCTTCTTCTTCTTCTTCTTCTTCTTCTTCTTCTTCTTCTTCTTCTTCTTCTTCTTCTTCTTCTTCTTCTTCTTCTTCTTCTTCTTCTTCTTCTTCTTCTTCTTCTTCTTCTTCTTCTTCTTCTCCTCCTCCTCCTCCTCCTCCTCCTCCTCCTCCTCCTCCTCCTCCTCCTCCTCCTCCTCCTCCTCCTCCTCCTCCTCCTCCTCCTCCTCCTCCTCCTCCTCCTCCTTCGTCTCCTCCACCTCCTCCTTCTCCTATTTTCTCTCTCTTCTTATTCTTATTTGTTGTCCAAAGCATCAGTAGCAAGCAGCATCATAGCTACCAAACGTCCTGAATTGTTCGTGGATCTCCTGATTTCTGAAGTTTGTTAGGAAAATTCAGAAAACGATCTCATTTTCCCGATTTTGGTTTAAATGATTTTTATTTACCAAAACGCACATTACACACATGGTAAGCAAGCAAAACGGCAACAACAAACTTAAAGTTTATGCTGTGCCAACGTACTATACATTAATTTCTGAATGGCGGCTGGCAAGCACAAGACTAAACAGACTGATTTAAACATTATCAAAGAAAATTGAATAAAGATAGGTACTTTTCAAATATTTCGTGAAATATACACCAGGAAACCAATAAAAAAAAATAAAAAAAAGATAAATCCAAACTGATATACACAAAACACCGAAGATAAATAATAAAATATATGAATAAAGTGGAAAAAACCCACATTCAGAATATGAAAGAGACATGAAGACGATGGGGAATACAAACGATAATTATGAAGTGATTCAATTACTAATTACAGTGGGTTACAAAGCATCTATCAACAGAAAGAAAATCATCTACTGATACACTTTAAATACCCAGCTGTATCTATATGTATACTATAAACTGATATGAAACACAGTCATGCATTTTCAGTAAACGTTTTCCCCGATTTTTAGCATATATTGTTGATAGGGGAGGCATTTTGTGCGGATGCGGTACAAAGACACATGACTTGATAGACTCGGCTTACCGGAAATGCTGTCTAAACAAACATTTTAGTTGCAGCCTAAGTTGGACATGTACCAATTGAACTTTACAAGTATGAGGTTGGTTGGTTTTTTAATGATTATTATATGCAAGATCTTGACAAAAGTTTGAAACTTAATTTTTGAAATGTGGGTTTAAAACAATAGCTCAAAATCTCCATTGTTGCATCTTCATTTCATAGAAAAACCTCCAGCTTTTCTGGCCGTTGCCACCAACCCCACACTGACTACCCTGGGGTCTTTGGTGGCACGCACCCGGTGGGCCTGGTCAACTTAAGACGATTATTTGACCGCCAGGGGGCAATCAAACCAGTAGGGGCTTAGCGCGTGATATTCTTAGTTGGGCGTAGTGAGAGAGTGAGAGAGAGAGAGGGAGAGGGAGATGACTCCCTCCATCTCTCTCTCTCTCTCTCTCTCTCTCTCTCTCTCTCTCTCTCTCTCTCTCTCTCTCTCTCTCTCTCTCTCTCTCTCTCTCTCTCTCCCCCTCTCTCTCTCTCTCCCTCTCTCTCTCTCTCTCTCTCTCTCTCTCTCTCTCACTACGCCCAACTAAGAATATCACGCGCTAAGCCCCTACTGGTTTGTGTGCCCCCTGGCGGTCAAATCATATTCCTAAGTTGCTTAATGATTTACAGTAAGCCTACCTTGATTCAAGTGACAATTAGAACGACATTATTAGGATAGGGGAAGACGGGGTAAAAAGCGCATGGGCGGGTAAGAAGCTCACCCCAATTATCTCATGAAATGAAGCAAATTTCAGTCTCATTTTGCCCATGAGACGAGCGTTAATGTCTAGCATTCGTCTCATGGGCAAATTTGACTGACATTTTCTTTATTTCGTGAGATAATTGGGGTGGGCTTCTTACCCGCCCATGCGCTTTTTACCCCGTCTTCCCCTATTACTATGTCTTTATGTCTCTCTACTTTTCTGTGTCTGTTTCTCTCTCCCCCCCCCCTCTCTCTCTCTCTCTCTCTCTCTCTCTCTCTCTCTCTCTCTCTCTCTCTCTCTCTCTCTCATTCTCTTTCTTTCTCTCTCTCTCATAACAAATCTACATTTTGTACATTTCTTGTTTCTCTAGCTTCATGCCATATATATCATGTCTTAATTCAATAATGCTAGGAAGAAAGCAAGTTTTTATTTCATTTTCTGTGTCTTCTTTTCCCCCTTTTTTACTTTTTTTTGTTTTGTATTTTGTGGGTGGCTTTTCTTGCTCTTTGGTCTAAAATTATGTTTGATTTTTTTTCTCTCTATGTGAAATAGAGAAATGTCATATGTCGCATTAGTATTGACCTATCTTTGGGATTTATGGTCGCATCACGTAAAATCAGTTGAACTATTCATCTGAATTTCCATCTTAACCCTTTCGCCGCCACTGTCACCTTTCTGGACCACACTGATTTAACACCCATGTCACTGAAAGGCATGACATAAGGTTTATCTAATAACCTTATGTTGTTAATTTTGGTATGGCTTGTACCCACGTGTCGTCATATCCGGCCACAAGGAGCGCTCCGTAGTATGGGAGACCGCCATCTTAGTCAGTAACTTTTGTTTGAAAAATGCCCGATCGATGCTGTTTACACTTTTAAATTATGATCGCTTCTCGGCCTTTTGGCTAAGACAGTGATTCAGGAACATAAATTTTTGTTTATACCCTGGTTGGTTTTGTTCAGCCCGTCGTACATGGCGAAAGCCGATACGCGACGTTAAACTGAACTTCCATCCTGTTTACACACAAATCTGACTAAGATGGCGACACTTTCGTTGGAAGGGTCGAGATGCGCACGCAGGTGGGCGGGAGCCATATAAGGAAAGAAGCTATTTGATGCAATCATGTCCTAAGGGGAATGACAGTATTGCAGACCAGGTGCCAACTTTTCTTTACCTCTAGGTAAGTTTGACCCAAAACAAGTTTTAGCTGAAAAATGGTTGTCAGCACACACACACACACACACACACACACACACACACACACACACACACACACACACACACACACACACACACACACACACACACACACACACACGCACACACATTTAGCTTACACAGACTCCAACATGTCATTAATAACAAACTTAAATCACTTTATGAAAACTTCTGGAGGAAACAAAAGAATAATAATATGTCTAAACTCCAATTCTATGAAACAGTTACCACTGTTTACAAACAGGTACCATAATTCGATCAAAGCATGTTTTAGCTGACAAATGGTTGGCAGCAAAAGGGTTAAATACCCTGAGCATTATTTCAGGAGCAGGCCTGGGTTCTCTTCTTTTAAAAAAAATTTAACTCAGGAGATTGCGCATTTTTTATCTTTCTGTGAACAAAATAAATCTTAAAAAGCTGGGTACGGGATAATTATGTTTTTTGGAAAGATTGGGTATTAGGTTGGTTTTTGTTTTTGTTTTGTTTATTAAAAACTTGTCTTTTAAGATACAACACACACACGCACACACAGACGCGCGCGCGCGCACGCACGCACACGCGCGCGCACGCACGCACACACACACACACACACACACACACACAAACCTCTCCGTGACTGCTTTTCAGCCAGTGGCCACATAACTTGTACTTTCGAAGCTCATCACCGACTGAGCCTATAAGAAATGATTACATTTAGCTTACACAGACTCCAACATGTCATTAATAACAAACTTAAATCATTTTATGAAAACTTCTGGAGGAAACAAAAGAATAATAATATGTCTAAACTCCAATTCTATAAAACAGTTACCACTGTTTACAAACAGGTACCATAACTCGATCAAAGCATGGATATAAATTGTAGAACTGCC
>CM065680.1:86432780-86435280 GCA_017654935.2 Phymorhynchus buccinoides | reverse complement strand
CCCGTAATCATGTATATGTATTGATCAGCATGTCACAACATATTCAGATCCTGAATTTTGAACCGCCGGTGCAAACCTCCGCCAAGGAAGACTCACAAAACCGAAATTTCTTTCCTTCATGTCCGAGCTGTATCTCATGAACCAGTGGGTAGAATGGCTACACATTTTGTGTGGTAATGCAACATGGCGAGTAATGAAATAAATACTTGCACGAAGTACAAACAAAAGCAGAAACAGGGTCATTTTAGACTGTTGTGCACATAAGGACAGAAAGTGCGCGAGAGGACTTAACAAGCGACACAGGAAGACAGATAGATGGATAAGAAAAACCTTCTTCAAGACAAAAGTACAAGAAATAATAATAATAAATAATAATTAATAATGCCTATATAGCGCATAATCTTGCTAAGCAACTCAATGCGCTTTTCACTCGCAATTCGTACAAACATTTCTAACAGACTGGTTCAGAAAATAATAATCCGACAGACAGACAGACACCAATAGGACATTGGTGAGTCTTTAATACTTAAATTTGCCTAATGACATGTCGATGTGTCTGGTTCTTAGACTGTTGTCGTGTTTTTTGTGTGTGTGGTTTATTTTTAAAGATTCTAATACGTTTTTATTATGATTGTAAAGGTGAGAAAGTGTAGTGTGTGCTTCATTTAGAAGTGTTCTTTTTTCAGTTTATGTGACTTAGTTACAACTTAAGATGATTTGTTTTTATTATATCAATATCTTTTTTATGTATGCGTATTTTCCCTTTGAAATCAGTGTTCACCATTATCAACCACTGTAGTCATCGTCGTCTTCATCGTTTTCATCATGCAGCTGCTGCAGATGATCACGATGATGATAATGACGACGATTATGATGACGATAACGATGATGATCATGATGATGAGGAGGAGATGTTTATGGTAACTTTCACCATCACCACCATCACCACAAATCATCATCACCATAAGTGTTATATTCCGCTCCAAAACATAGTGCCGGTATTTCAAACACCGCGCAGTGATTTCAAAATACAGCAACAACAGCAAAGCAAATTCTGGCCTGTTGCAACTGAAATCCTGGGCCCCATCCTCCGGATAATTATGTGGAACCTTTTAGCCAGTTTGCATTATTAAAGGTATTAGGGCCCCCTCCTCCGGACATTTGTAAATTATGGTGGAACCTGGAGGCAATGCCCGGAGGCCAGTAAAGTCCCGATTTTTTTTTATTACTACAGATAGGTGTTGCATAAACCTCAGTTTGCACCACCACAAGTTTGATGTAAGTAGTTTAGGTATTAGGTATTAGGTAGGCCTACTTTATAGTCACAGAGGCGTCTCTGTGAAATTCGGGTTGCTCTCACCTGGAGAGCGCGTCGCAGCCAGAGGCGCGCCACCCAACTTTTTTTATTTTTTATTTATTGTTTTTGGCATGCGAGTTTTGTGTGACTGATAAGAAGGAAAGGGGTGGGGAGGGGGGGGTAAATTTTGACCAAATGACAACTTTTTCGTTGCCACTGGGATTGACGTGTGCTAAAGTGCATGGGCACGCGGGACCTCGGTTTATCGTCTCATTCGAAAGACTCCACGTTCAGACCGTAAGGCCTAATGCAAAGTGAGATGAAAAATCCCCCAGTACCCATGTTCGAACTCGGGCTTAGGCCTACTTGACACAAGGCGAGCGCGTTACCTCTGTGCCACTCTACACTTTTAGGCTGTAGTGTATTGACCACAACCTGATTTGTTAACAAATCCACTCAATAGAATGTTGTTTTTGTTGTTGTTCCCTGGCTTAAAGACTCCAGGCATCATCCCAACAGCCGAAGCAATTGAACGCTATGGTACAAATGCTCCAACTTGGGATAGGAACATTACGTGTGTGACCGTTTTTGATTACCCCGTCACGTGGGCAGCCACACTCCGACTTCGGAGGATTTTGGACTGATTATGTTATGCTAGGAGCTTGCCATGGCTAAAGACAATCCCCGCATAACTGTGCAGAGCATAACAACATTTTGATGTAGCCTTGGTGTTCTAGCTTATGTCAACTGGTCGGACACAGCATTATGCCAAGACGTCACTCAATGTAATAGAAACAAAAATAAAACAGAGAGAGAGAGAGAGAGAGAGAGAGAGAGAGAGAGAGAGAGAGAGAGAGAGAGAGAGAGAGAGAGAGAGAGAGAGAGAGAGAGAGAGGAGGGGAGAGAGAGAGAGAGACAGACAGACAGACACAGAGCGAAACAGAGACATATAGAGACAAAAGAGAGAGAGGCGGTGGTGGTTTGACAGACTGTGGAAAAGCAATGATTTCAATGAAGCGTTTCTCACTGTCTGTGCTATCCTTTAACGGGTTATCAAGTAGGTAAAGAATAAAGATGTATCTATCATTAAGAAGGATTCAGTAATAAATAAAGCCACGAAAGCGGCACTTAAATATTTTCCATGCCAAAACTCTGTTTTGTGTTACGAATAATGATTTCATTTATCAGCAATAAACGGAGGCA
>CM065680.1:86422780-86430280 GCA_017654935.2 Phymorhynchus buccinoides | reverse complement strand
TTGGTCGCATAGGTGAGACTGATCAGAAACTCTGGCATCGGAAAATATGGTTCACCGATGGCGTCAAACCACTTACATTATCCAGGAACCAGAAGAAAAGGAGAAAGGGAGAGGGTGTGAAGAAAGACAGAGAGAGTGGTGGGGAGGGAGGGAATGAGGGGGAGAGATGGAGGATGGGGTGGATGAGTGTGTTTGCATTTACGCTGACTCCAAAATGAAGCCTCTGATGCGATAGTCTCAAATGGGAAAACTGCACATATTAAACCATACACGCTTGGTAGATTATTTGTGTATGGCCATCGCTCCATTCAGTCTCCGAGGGAAAAAGACATCTGACACTTCAAGCTTATCCAGCTTCTATTCATACAAGCAGACTGTGAAAACACTCTCCTGTTTTGGCTACTAATGTTTTTAACACTTATTTTGGCTAAAATGACAAGAGGTAAGATGCCCATGTACGCGTGCATAAATACGTAGGAAGAGCATAGAAAGAAAAAAGAGTATTTTGACTAATACTACGAGAAGCAAGATGTCCATGCATAAAATCCGTACGTGAATGAATGTGTAAGAAGGTCATGGAAAACGTACCGTCTCTTTCTGACTATAAGGCAATACTTTGTTTTTCTTAGATTGAGACCCCTGCGAGTTATAATAATGACTAATAAAATCGTAAGAAACATATAATAACAAAAACTGAATTTTGTCTAAAATTTGGGTGGTGCGCCTTAATCAAGTGCGCCTTCTAGTCCGAAAAATACGGTAAATTTTTCCCGAAATGGTTTTTTTTCAGTATTGATATTATATGTAGTTCATTTTCTTTTGTTTAAAGACCCCGTGACTCGCCACGGTTACGTCCCTTGGTTTTTTCTGGGTTGCTGTGACCCACATTCGAATTTCCCCATATTCAAATTGAGGCTGCTTTTTAAACTGATGTGTTACTTTCAATTTGGGGTAATTTATATGGGAGTCAGACTTGGTCAAAACAAGATTTATTTCCAGTTATAAGAGGGGAAACACGTGAATCCCGTGATTTTGACACGTGGTCGGGTGGCTCTTTAATGTCCATAGCATTAGTAACATCATCGAAACTTTTTCTTTCGATTTTTTAAATATTGTTTCGGCGAGTAATATTTGCATTAAAGACCCCGCACGTCACGTGTCAAAATCACGGTTTTCACGTGTTTTCCCTCTTATAGCTAGTAAGGAATCTTAAAGATCCACCCGATCATGTGTCAAAATCACGGGTTTCACGTGTTTTCCCTCTTATAAGTGGAAAGAAATCTTGTTTTGACCAAGTCTGACTCCCATATAAATGGCCCCAAACTGAACCGACACATCAGTTTAAAGAGCAGCCTCAATTTGAATATGGGGAAATTTGATTGCACTGGGTCTTTAAGAAAGCTTCCTAGCATAAGAGGGAATGTGGCACGTGACGTGCGGGGTCTTTAAGCACCACACACACACACACACACACACACACACACACACACACACACACACACACACACACACACACACACACACACACGCGCGCGCGCGCGCGCGCGCGCGCGCGCGCGCGCGCAAGCACGCACACGCGCGCACACGCGCGCACACGCGCACATACACACACATGTCTTCTTTTTCTTCTTCTTCTGGAGTACGGATGATGATGAGATTAGCGTCCAATCGGTCAGAGACCCTTATGGACAGTATTCCTGGAGTACGCTTGCCACACAACCAAAGAAGCTCTGCTAACAAACAGAGCCGTCTTCTCCAGCTCTTCCTTGGACCCATAGAGCCTGGTGGACAGCGGTGTGCTGATGGGCCACACTTCATCCCTTGCCTCCTTGTGAAGGCGACATCTCTGCAGGACATGTTCTGTTGTTTGGTCTTCCAGTCCACAGGGACAGACTGGTGATGGTGCCAGCTTCATCTCTTGCCTCCTTGTGAAGGGGACATCTCTGCAGGACATGTTCTGTTGTTTGGTCTTCCAGACCGCAGGGACAGACTGGTGATGGTGCCAGCTTCATCTTCCTGTGCATGTGGTTGTTGAGCCTGTTGTGGCCAGTACGCAGTCGCACCAGAACTACTTGCTGCTCCCGGGACAATCGATGGTAATCGTCCCTCTGCACAGGTGGCCTTGTTAAAGCCTTAAGTATTGTCTTCTTCTTTTTGGAAGCTGACACAGTTGTTGATTTGCTCTCCTCTGGATCCTTCTTGTACAAGGACGTCCGCCTGCTCATTTCCTGGAATTCCACAGTGGGCTGGAATCCACTGTAGGACTGCCCTTCTTTTTTCTGACAACTTGCTGTAGGGCTCATGACAGGTGAGGGAGCTTGTTGTTCTGGTACGCCTGCAGAACAGAGATGGCATCCGAGAGGAAAACAACATGTGTGCAATCATCGTCAGATGCCTGAACAGTGGAGACGGCCTTCATGAGCGCTTCAGTGTAAGGGACTTCTTTAAACTGCATTACTTTCATCCAACCTCTCAGACACGCGCGTCTAATATCACGATTAGTGGATAGACGTTAAATGAATCACACTCATCACAGCTGTTTCGGGAGGAACGGTTAGTTCATCTATATTTTCAGAAGTTTGTTCAAGCCAACTTTAGTTTATAAGTAACTTTTCATAAATAATAGTCAAGGCTATGTTGTAGTATGTACGTACATTAGTTTTATTCAGTTCAAATTGCTAGATTTTCACTCATGTATTTATGTTTGCGATACTAAGTGAATTATTTAAGAACATTTTCTATTAAGTATGTTTCATGATACTGCTCAACAAAAACGTTTTTATTATTAATCTGATGAAAGAAATATATTTGAAATAGAATGAAGAACATACAGCCAAAATATGTAAAGGACGTGTGTGGTGCATTGTTTTAATCTACGAATTCTAGATTCAGCATTTTAACTAAATAGCTCGACTTTGTGTGCGACGGAACAGCTGTCACACACACACACACACACACACACACACACACACACACACACACACACACACACACACACACACACACACACACACACACACACACACACACACACACTCAATAACTATAAAACTATCAGAATAATTATGTTGTTGTCGTCGTTCCCTGGCTTAAAGACTCCAGGGATCATCCCAACAGCCGAAGCAACTGAACACTACGGTGCACATGCACCACCAGCTAGGGGTGAGAACATTACGTGTGCGACCATTTTTATATTACCCCGCCACGTGGGCATCCACAACTCCGCCTTCGGAGGATTTTGGACTGATGATGTTATGCTAGGAGCTTGCCATGGCTAAAGACAATCAGTCAAAAATAATAGTGGCAAAGTACTGAGAACGTAGCAGCGGCAGCGTATGGCCGCCAACAAGATCGTGGCTCGGTCTACAATGTGGTGTTTTTTTCAGTTGTGGGGGCCTACACTCCTCAGATTGTTGTGTGGTCGTGGTTGTTGTATGGCAGTCACACTTGGGGAGGATTCCCCCGACCTCGCCACGTTACCGATACCTAGTTGGGTCTTCACCGTGTGTGATGGGGGCCTAAGCGAAGGACGACTGAAGAGCAGAAAGCATGGAGAACGTTTTGCGCTTGATACTGGGGTCCGTTTCACATGGGCTAGCGTTCCGTTGCGCTCGCTCTAATCGGCAAAAACGGTCTAAGAAACACCCTTCGTTTGCCGATGGAAGTTCAGTTTAACGTCGCGTATCGGCTTTCGCCATGTACGACGGGCTGAACAAACCAACCATGGTATAAACAAAAAATTATGTTCCTGAATCACTGTCTTAGCCAAAAGGCCGAGAAGCGATCAGAATAATTGATTGCCGATAGTTCGTGTGACGTTTTGTTCTTGCCAAGCACCGAGCAAGCGGCGAACTATCCGGAACTAGTAGGGGGGTGAATACATTTCTTGTTGTTGATTGGTCCATTAACGTTTGGTTAAAATACTACTTTTTTTAAAAAAAAATCAGACAAGAGCTTGTAATATTCTTCGGCAAACGTTTTCTAAAGTGTTTCTTAGACCCCTTTTGGCGTAACAGTTATGCGCGCGGCGACCGTCGTCTAGAGGAACTCGACCCTGGAGGTCTGTTTTCAAACTAGCCAATTAATTACGTGGCTTCATTCGGAAACCTTCCACATCGTTTATTCTCTTCCCTCTCATTTTCCTACAGCTAATCCTATAATTATTACCATCATTGTTTTTTTCTTTTCCTGTTTCTTGTCTTCTGTCATCGTTTGTCTTCACTATACCTTTGCATTTCCTCCTATTCGATACCTCGTTACATCCCTTTCTTTCTTTTCTTTCTTTCTTTCAGTTTCTATTTGCTTTGCTTTCTTTGAATTTGTCCTGTCTGTCTGTCTGTCTCTCTCTCTCTCTCTCTCTCTCTCTCTCTCTCTCTCTCTCTCTCTCTCTCTCTGTCTCTCTGTCTCTCTCTCTCTCTCTCTCTCTCTCTCTCTCTCTCTCTCTCTCTCTCTCTGTCTCTCTCTCTCTCTCTCTCTCTCTCTCTCTCTCTCTCTCTCTCTCTCTCTCTCTCTCTCTCTCTCTCTCTCTCTCTCTCTCTCTCTCTCTCTCTCTCTCTCTCTCTCTCTCTCTCTCTCTCCTTTTCACTTGCTGGCTTGCTCCAAAAACATCTTCTTCTTTTGCCCCATCCTCTGAGCCAGGGGGGGGGGGGGGAGGGGCGGCCGCTCTCTCTGCCCCCTTTTCCTACGCCACTGCTCGCTCTCTCTCTACCTCCAACATTAATTAACAGGTTTCCAATCAACCAATCTAGATATAGGATCAATATTGTTATTCCAAAACCCAGAACTGATCTTTTCTGAACAAGCTTAACATACTCAGGTGGCACTCTTTGGAATTCCTTAACAACTAATCTTAAACAGAAACGCAGCATTACTTCCTTCAAAAACGCGTATCAAAATATTTTATTTCAGAGACTAAAAGAAAACATGTTAACTGTATCCAGATAACCATTCTATTATTGTGTATACACCACCCGCATCAGAAGATGTTGATACGTATTAAGTTACTTGAATGATGGCATCTATGATTGCTGATTTTGATATAATATGTGATAGCATATTTGACATTGTTTGATACTTTTGTATGATATAACTTGATTTGGTTATTGCTATCATACTATTACTGATACTGATAATGCTGAGGAGTGTTATCCTTTGCTGATTTTATGTTTGCATGATGTGACATGTTTTTGCCTGTAGGCCTACTTTAAATTCCCAAATTTCCCCCATCCTTATCCCCCTCTATGCTTCTCCCCCCCCCCCTCCCTTCCTTTTCTTCTCATTTCTGCATGTACATATATTATTTAGCTTTCTTGTTTGATTTACTTATTTTTTCCCCGGGGCTGGGTGGAAAAAAGCATGTAACTTGCTTATCTCATGTTCCCTGGTTAAATAAAATTTCGTTTTCGTTTTCGTTTTCTGTGATTGTTTTGTCTTAGTCTTGTTTATGTCCCAAGGACAGATTGTAAGAATAGGCTTGGCCTAAAAGCTCAATCCTTGCGCAATAAAGTTTTTCAAGTTCAAGTTCAAGTTATATCTCTCTCTCTGTCTCTCTGTCTCTGTCTCTCGCTCTCTCTCTCTCTCTCTCTCTCTCTCTCTCTCTCTCTCTCTCTCTCTCTCTCTCTCTCTCTCTCTCTCTCTCTCTCTCTCTCTCTCTCTCTCTCTCTCTCTCTCTCTCTCCCTCTCTCTCTCTCTCTCTCTCTCTCTCTCTCTCTCTCTCTCTCTCTCTCTCTCTCTCTCTCTCTCTCTCTCTCTCTCTCTCTCTCTCTCTCTCAAACATACTCTCAAGCGCATACGCATTCAAACACACAAGCGTACGCACAAACGGACAGTGTCAGGTTCAGTATAGTCACATATGATCTGAGAACAAAGTAAGATTAATACAGAGAGGTTGCTAGAATGTGTGGGAAGGCCGTAAACTATTACAGTTATCCAGATGAGACAGGATACTAAGGGAGATATTAGGCTTACAGCTTAGATGCAGCTTCTTTTCAGATGTATTTTACAAAATAACCAATGCGCTGAATCTTGCAGCAACACGACTCAACACCTCTGGGATTTCAGAAAAAGGCACTTTAGTGCTTGTGGGTATTTGATTATGAATACAGTTGCAATGAAACGCATAACTGGAACTGCTGGAAAAAGAAGCGATTTAAAACACAGATAATTCGTTAGCAGGATTTACTCAGGTAGCTTTATAGGGGCGCCCTGACGGATGCGTTTTTGCAAGAAACACGTCGAGATCACCG
Source organism: Phymorhynchus buccinoides (assembly GCA_017654935.2). Taxonomy (NCBI): domain Eukaryota; kingdom Metazoa; phylum Mollusca; class Gastropoda; order Neogastropoda; family Raphitomidae; genus Phymorhynchus; species Phymorhynchus buccinoides. The sequence continues at coordinate 86,424,035 of CM065680.1, read as the reverse complement.
GGAAAACACCCTTTTCAGAGATAGCAACACTCACTTTGCTCTGGTTTCCTAGAATTCAAACCGTCAAATCGGCGATTCCTGCTTGGCGGAGGTGCTGGAAGTCAAATTATTTCAGAGAAAGAGAAGGCATGTACTTTCTCTTTCATAATGGCCGCCTGGGTAGACCAAATCGTTTGCACGAAATTTCCACAGTACAAGCCTTTTTATTTATTTATTTTTTATATTTTATACAGTTTACCAAAAGGAATTTCGCTCACAACAAAGGAAATAGCTCCAATTTTGTCTTTACTGCACCGCAAAGAACAAAAAGCTTCAACCACAATGGGTGGCCTCCACCCACCCCATCCAAAATGGCTTCTCTCTCCGGCATCTCCGCCAAGGAGGAATCACCGTTTTGACTGTTTGATTTCTAGGAAACCAGAGCAAAGAGAGTGTTCCGATCCTTGAAAAGGCTGTATTTCTGGTGATCTCGACGTGTTTCTTGCAAAAACTCATCCGTCAGGGTTCACCTTTAAAAATATTTATGTATACATATGACGCTTTTCATATACTCCTGTTTGAATGTTTGTAAGCTTACTCCCAAATGTTAAAACAAAATATATTTCTTTACCATTAATTAAATCGAAGGTAGATCTGCGTTTCACTGTCTTCTCTGACTGTGTCCACGTCGGTGAATGAAAATGTATTGAACGTAACCACCGTGTGAACAATTACTGAACTTTTCTTGATAAGATTAATAATATTTTTTTAAGTACCAATCTTCATGACGCTTAGGAGCACTTTTTTCAGTTTAACAAGGGAATTTGTACTGATTATCCTTTATAATGATGGACGAAAATGGTAGAATGGGGAAAATCTCACCAGGGTTTAGGTTTGGTAAGCAAGGTAGAAAATAGAAGAAGCAAGCTTTCCGCTCGTAGAGCTTTCATCAGACTGAGGGTTAGTGGGGAGAGAGACAGAGTTTAAAAGCAAAATATAATGATGGTTACCCGTCAAGTCAGTATTTGTTTCCCCCCCCCCTCCTCTCTCTCCCTCTGTCTCTCTGTCTCTCTCTCTCTCTCTCTCTCTCTCTCTCTCTCTCTCTCTCTCTCTCTCTCTCTCTCTCTCTCTCCCCCCTCTCTCTGTCTCTATCTATGTCGCTCTTGGTCATATGACAGTATGACAAATAAAACGTCATTCTCTGTCTCCATATATCTCCTGCCCTCTCTCTCTCTCTCTCTCTCTCTCTCTCTCTCTCTCTCTCTCTCTCTCTCTC
>CM065680.1:86405280-86415280 GCA_017654935.2 Phymorhynchus buccinoides | reverse complement strand
GCAACGTAACGTACTTGAATGGACCAATCAACAACTAGAAATGTATTAACCCCCCTACAAGTCACGTGATAGTTCTGGATAGTTCGCGGCTTGCTCGCTTGCTGAGAAGAACAAAACGCCACGCGAACTATCGGCAAACGAAGTGTGTCTCTTAGACCGTTTTTGCCGATTTGAGCGAGCGCAGCGTAACGTTAGCCCTTGCAAAACGGCCGCCAGATTAGAACACGTTTCCTACGCGGAACGTTGTTTGGCGCACTGTTGCATATCTGGATGAACAGTTTTCCATAGTCTTGTTTCACTCACTGAGTAGGGTTTTAGGAAGGGGATGAGGTGGAGTAAAACCGTTGCAGTGACTGCTAGAAACCTGCAAGGAACTAACTCAATGGTACTACCAACAAATACACATCAAGTGTACATTGTAGTGTTAATTTCATGACGATGCTAAAACAAAATCTACGAAATGTTTCGATAAGACTGTCTTCATCACACCACAAATACATGCTAAAGATCGGAACTCCATGGAACTGTTGAGAGAAGAGAGAGAGAGAGAGAGAGAGAGAGAGAGAGAGAGAGAGAGAGAGAGAGAGAGAGAGAGAGAGAGAGAGAGAGAGAGAGAGAGAGAGAGAGAGAGAGAGAGAGAGGGAGAGAGAGAGGGGGGGGGGGTAAGCGAAAGGGAGGAAGAGGTGGGGTGGATGATGCGTTGACATCATGCGAAACATGTTTTGGAGAAACTTGGGTTTCAGTTAACGATCGACAGTGTTGAAGAAATAAATCTTGTGTGTGGTGTACATATAATTAGGGTAAAGGAAAACAAGAAGCAGAAGAAGAAAAGAAAAGCGCTCGATCAGAGCGTTGTAACATTCTAAGAACTTAATCAGATCACTGTGGGTATGGGTGGGCGCGCCTCTGGCTGCAACGCGCTCTCCAGGTGGGAGCAACCCGAATTTCACAGAGACGCCTCTGTGACTATAAAGTACCAAATACCCCACAAATACCAAATCTACTCTCATGCAAAACTTGGGAACTCGGTAAGGTCGATGTGAGTATTTTAGTTAGTCATTTATAGTCCCGTCGACAGCTATGGTCATCTCAGGACTGTCACCGCGTACAGTTCGACCACCATAAAAAGACCATAGGCAATTATTCACTGCAAAATGGACAACGGGTGCCCACTCAAGTGGGTAAGGTCTCGTAAGGTCTCATGCCTAGATGCCAGTAAACAACAAAAACTCTGGTATGTCATACATTGTGAAAATGCGAGTATTTGGATGAAATTGAATCAAGAAAAAACAAACACTTGGCAGCTATCTTACACGGTAAAATTATGCGGTATAATAATTATATTTCTTGGCAGATTTCATGTTTGACTTGTGATTTTGTGTCGATACATTGTTCACGGAATGTCATGTCTATGGTGTGTGTGTGTGTGTGTGTGTGTGTGTGTGTGTGTGTGTGTGTGTGTGTGTGTGTGTGTGTGTGTGTGTGTGTGTGTGTGTGTGTGTGTGTGTGTGTGTGTGAGAAAGAGGGAATGGGGAGGGGGGTGCTCTTGCTTTTTTACTTTAAATTATTTTTATATTTGTTCTTAATATTATATAATTGTGCTTTTTCTTTCTTTCCAAATTTGGCAAGCGCTCTGGGGTTGAATTTTTTTTTCATGTCGAAGAGCGCTATATAAACTCCATTTGATTTTAGTGTGATTTAATTCTGATCGCTTCTCGGCCTTTTGGCTAAGACAGTGATTCAGGAACATAATTTTTTGTATATACCATGGTTGGTTTGTTCAGCCCGTCGTACATGGCGAAAGCCGATACGCGACGTTAAACTGAACTTCCATCCTAGTGTGATCTTATTTTTTGTTTGCTTTTGTTTTTGCTAAGAGCAATCCCTTAACTGTTTTGTTCGCTTTCATTGTAAAACATCTGTATTACTTTGTTAATCAAGGAAATAAGGCTGAACTGGAAATGTGATGATCTTCAAAACTGTTTGATGCCTAAAATAAGTTACTTTTAGCGAAACATTGAATAGCGCTTTTGCTAGGCAATATGCCCTGGCCATCTGCTAAGTGACATTTGAGTATTGACTGACCAGGGGTGGACCAAATTATTCGTAAGGGGGGGGGGGGGGGGGTCCGCGGGGAGTCCAGGGACCTGCATACGTTCTGGGTTAAGGTGTAGTAGCCTTGTGGGGGCCCAGGGGGCGATGCCCCGGAAAAGTTTGAAATTCAATTATTATTAAGGCAAAAATGTAACCAGTTTCTTACTTTTTACCCTTGTATAAGGTACATGCTTGGGCAAAAGGGGGGTGGGGGTCGGAAACCCTGGAAACCCCCCTCAGATCCGCCCCTGACTGACCATGCTGGTCATCAATCAATCCCAGGTGTCCGATTCTCCAGTCTAATCAGCCATACCCACTGATTCCGGTATACAGACGGTCATAATGGCCGACTTTTATAGATCACCAATGTCTCATTACTGCTACACACACCCAAACAAATTCCACCAAAGCCTGGCCTGATGTGTCGATGAAATCGGTAAAATCCATTTCTGTTACTGACATCTCTCCATCAAATTATTGACTAAAGTCTGCATTCCCTTCTTCTTTTTTTAGGCACGCTACAAATGTAAATGTTTTGCCAGGAACTTTGTATGTAGGCCCTATGCCAGTCAATCGTTTCCGACCACAACTGCCAGATAGCAGAGGGGCAGATGCTACGCAGGCGGGATGGGCTAGAATTTGTTTATTGTGGAGAATGCCTTTCCCAGGTGACTTTAAGCAAATTAATTCAAGCAATGATTGCTGACAGCTAAATGAACAGGCCTACGCCTTCTGCCCATCAATGTCCATGTCAAATAGGCCTACAAAATTGGCCCTACTTTCAGATAACCGATAGCTAGTCAGCTACAGCCAAGGTATTGAAAACATAGAATACATTCTTTCATCTTGGAAATCAGTGAAAGTGACACAAACGATTTTACATAAATTTGAATAACTTCCAACTTATTTAGCATATCATCACCAAACCTCTTTCCGCACTGGGCCAACATAAGGGCTACAACATCCAAAAGTTAATTTGATGACGTATCTTCTGGTTTTGGCTATTCCGTGAACCGAACGAAAGCTGCCTGACCCTAGGTATTGCACTTCCGGTTTGGTTTTATACCGGAAGTGTTGGCAATTTATTTCCAAGTATTTACTGAAAAACTTTAGGCATTCTGTTCAGCCATTTTTTTAGATATTAAAGATAGAATTTTTTTTACCGATTTTACCGTTTTTCGGCCATATTTTGCCGATAAATCGGCGAAATCATTTAATGTTGAAGATTTGGCAAACCCTTAGTGCCCTGCAACTTTCCGGAAAATGTCAGCCAAATCGGATGGAAAAAAAAGGGAAAGGAAAATTTAAAAAATACAAAAACAATCTCTTGCAATAGTATTCTACCTAAGGGGTAGAATCCTAATAATAATAATAATAATAATAATAATAATAATAATCATCATCATCATCATCATCATCATCATCATCATCATCTTCTTCTTCTTCTTCTTCTTCTTCTTCTTCATCTTCATCATCAACAAAGTGTTACTAGGCTGAGATAAGCAGGCATCAACAGAAGTGGACTAAAAATAAAGACCCCGAAAACATTTTTGACGGCTTTCGTTATCGGCTGGGTGATAAACAAGGAGATCTGATACTAAGAGCATGATTTAACGGGCACAGGCCGATTAGGCCACATACAATCTGCTGCAACCTGCTGACTTCTAAGCTTACAGTTCACTGGGGGTAATTCTGGGGGCCATTTCACAAGGGCTAACGTTACGTAGCGTTAGCTCAAATCGGCAAAAACGGTACTAAGAAACACCTCTTTTGCCGACGTTTGCCGCAAACGTTTTGTGGCTGCTATCGAGGTAACAAGCGACAAACCATTTGAAGGATCATGGGAAATATCAATGCTTCCGGCTTTTTTATATCTCGCGTGAATGTGACTTTAACTTCCAAAATGGAAGACCAAAACAACAAGCTTATTACAGCTAATATTCTTTAGTCTATCATGAAAAACTACGGGATGATTTTAGCACATTAAACGAACGCAAGTGTTTTTGAGTGCTCTTTCTTAATTTTTCATCATGTTAGAGGGAATAATCATGATGATAGTGCAAATTTAATTTTCTGCACACAAATAGACGTGGATGAAATCGAAAACTTTGTACAAACTGACAGAGGTATGGTTTATCTCCCTTATGATAGCAACCCTGTGGCGGCACGGATTGTCTCCGCTGCACAAATTGTCTCCGAGACAATCCGGATTGTCCACCTGTGTCGACCCTTACAGCACGGATTGTCTCCAGTGCAAGCTTTCTTTCTCTTACTTTTCCGTCACTTTCTCTTTGTCACTGTCTCTCTCTGTCTTTCTCTGTCCCTCTGTTTCTTTTTCTTTGTTTTGCTGTCCCATCTTCTGGGCTGTACAGTGGCGTTGCTCCCACACCGCTCGTTCCGAATCCCAATTCGCAGCTACACCCGGGTTTGTTAAAGTCGCAGAAACCGAGACCAGCAGTCCAAGGGGGGCGAATCTATGTTAGGCAACCAACTTCTGCTGAGTCACTTCGGTGGAGTTCAGTGGATCCTGTTCAGGACACCACCTACTAAGCCCCCCTACTGACGACACTATTCTCTTAGTCGCGGAGCCAGCGTGAGTGAGGTCCTCCTCCGAGGGCGCCACCACGACCGTCCACCGACAGCTCCCCAGAACACACTGATCCCCATGACTTTGACCCGAACGCACCAAGGCACTGACTGGATTGGAAACCGAAACTGAGGTCACCATGAGAGCAGGGCATGCAAAGCCACAGAATTTGAGACATTTTTTAATTTTTATGATTGATGGAAAATGAGGCCGATGATTTCTGTTTCTCCATGCAATACATGCTTCCGACAAACAAAGCAAAAAGCATGGTATGCCGCCATGCTTATTCTTTTTTAAATAAAAAAACAAACTTATTTAACACCCAACCGGAAATCAATATTTTAACCTCCAGCAGAGATAAAATCATCATAAATCAGGCAGAGAGAGAGAGAGAGAGAGAGAGAGAGAGAGAGAGAGAGAGAGAGAGAGAGAGAGAGAGAGAGAGAGAGAGAGAGAGAGAGAGAGAGAGAGAGAGATGTTAGCTTATTCCTTTATCGTCAATAAAGATCATTTTGACTTGACCTGACCTGACTTGACACACACACACGCACAGAGAGAGAGAGAGAGAGAGAGAGAGAGAGAGAGAGAGAGAGAGAGAGAGAGAGAGAGAGAGAGAGAGAGAGAGAGAGAGAGAGAGAGAGAGAAACATAAAGAGACAGACAGACAGACAGGCAGACAGACAGACAGTTAGAAACACAGACGTTGTACAGAAAACGTGACTTTATATCGCTAAACCACCTGCTTACAAACCTGACACAGCCTTCATTGTTGTAGATGTTGTCATCAACAGCAATTTTTTTAATGTTCAAAACGATTTGCCTTGGGCTAGTACAACCCAAAATAATTCGCTTTTTTTCCACATCTCAGGGATCAGTAGCCCTATAAACGCTCTGCCGCCTTAGAATTGCAGACAGAATAAAGAGACAGATAATAAGCAATAAGGGGTGAATCTGACGTCTGCTGCAAACACGTGAGGTGAGATGAGCATGGACCATTTTTGCCTCTAGGGAACACAAACCTGGGTCGAGTTTCTCTAGACGACGGTTGCCGCGCCCATAACTGTTACGCCAAAAGGGGTCTAAGAAACACTTTAGAAAACGTTTGCGGAAGAATATTAGAAGCTCTTGTCTGATTGGTAAAACAAAAGTATTATTTTAACCACCAATATTTCATGGATCAATCAACAACAAGAAATGTATTCACCCTCTACTAGTTCCGGAAGAACAGCTTTTACCCCTCTGCTGTCAGAGCCATCAATACTCAGTAGGCTCACTCCCCTACTAGGGGAATTTCTGTATCCTATTTGGCTTGACTTGACTTGACGCTTGCATCAGTGGATAAACCGAAACAGAGGGACAAAGAGAAATTGACAGAAAAATAAGAGAAAGAAAGCTTGCACTGGAGACAATCCGTGCTGTAAGGGTCGACACAGGTGGACAGTCCGTGCAGCGGAGACAATCCGTGCCGTCTTAGGCGGCATGGATTGTCTCCGCTGCACGGATTGTCTCGGAGACAATTATTTTGTGCAGCGGAGACAATCCGTGCCGCCACAAACCCTTTTCTCTCTCTCCCAAAAGTGAACAGTAAGCTTAAAGAGTTATCTGACCTTAGCAAACGTTTACGGTGTTCCTTAGAACAGTTATTCGCGCGGCGACCATTATCTAGAGAAACTCGACACTGGTAACACTTGCAGGGCATTTTAAAAAGAGGCGTGTGCAGTGTGCGTCCATCTTTCAGCCATATTTTGAGACTACACACTGTCTCATTCAGTAGTTGATGGAATGCTTAGGGCCTAAAGTTTGCGTCATTGAATATCTAAAGATTGCGCGCATTTACCATTACTCTCACCATATCCGAAGATCTTCATGTAATTAGGCTTCTTCGTTATATTAAATATTCAGTAGGATTATACAAGTGTCCCTTTAGTAAGAAAAGCGTGTGACCGTAATTTCATTTATAGGGGAAGACGGGGTAAAAAGCGCATGGGCGGGTAAGAAGCCCACCCCAATTATCTCATGAAATAAAGAAAATTTCAGTCAAATTTGTCCATGAGACGAATGCTAGACATTAACGCTCGTCTCATGGGCAAAATGAGACTGAAATTTGCTTCATTTCATGAGATAATTGGGGTGGGCTTCTTACCCGCCCATGCGCTTTTTACCCCGTCTTCCCCTAGTGGAAAACAAGCGCGAAATCGCAATAGTTTGTGGCACGCGGTCTATTTTTACCACTCCAATCATGAGTTACCTCCCCTGGATTTTCAATAATTTTAATCTGTAAACCAGAATGTTATCTCTGCACCATTTCGTAACTTTTCATATCTTTTGGAAAACATTTAAAACTATGTATCCTACTTATACTCATCAAAAGAAGCACCGCATACTCGTCGTGTCTGTTGTAGTGTCTGTATTACATATGTTTATTATTTTGTACGCTTTTAAAATACATCATTTTAAAGAGCGGCCAGAAGTGTAGCCTCGATTTGAAGTGCGACAATTTTGTCAAAATGTGCGACAATTTGGGAACGACAGACCGACAGACCGACCGACCGACAGACCGACCCGACCGACAAAGTGAGTTATAGGTTTTGAGCCACAAACAAAAAGGGGAAACGATTGCCGTCACGTATAAGCGTATAGCTGGGGGTTGCATGCAGTTTTAAAAGCTGGTAAGTTTGAGAAAAAAAATAAGCCATAACCATAAACGTCCATCGAATTATGCATGAGTTAGCGCGGATAAAGTTAGGTTAATACATTAAGTATTAGGTTAACAACATAAGTCTTGTGTTCAACGTGGCAGCTTGCAAAGATAGTAGCCTACATAGACCCTGTAAGCCCCATATGGGGATGATCACAGAGAGAGAGAGAGAGAGAGAGAGAGAGAGAGAGAGAGAGAGAGAGAGAGAGAGAGAGAGAGAGAGAGAGAGAGAGAGAGAGAGAGAGAGAGAGATATGTTAGCTTATTCCTTTATCGTCAATAAAGATCATTTTGACTTGACCTGACTTCACACACACACTCGCACAGAGAGAGAGAGAGAGAGAGAGAGAGATGCTAGCTTATTCCTTTATCGTCAATAAAGATCATTTTGCCTTGACCTGACTTGACACACACACACGCACAGAGAGAGAGAGAGAGAGAGAGAGAGAGAGAGAGAGAGAGAGAGAGAGAGAGAGAGAGAGAGAGAGAGAGAGAGAGAGAGAGAGACATATACTATATAGACAGACTGACAGAGACAGAGTCACACACATGCGCGTGTATGGGACAAAAGTTATTTAAAAGGGTTCATTTATTTAGAATGATAAAACTCGTTGCAAAAACATTGTTGTTGGTGGGGGGTTTTCAATTTATTTAAGAGCATGTTTGGCACGGAACGCGTATTGTTCTTCTTCCTTCATCAGACTGTATTGCCCAGATCCCCACCCCCACCTACCCATCTTCCCACACACCCTGCATTAACGTTTTCCTCTCTCAGCCTCATCACTCCATTTCTCGTGACAGGAACTCGCGGCATTGCAATGGGGGTTGTCATTTGAAGAATTATAGCTTCAGGGCCCGACCAAGTGATTCGCAAGGGCGGGGTGGGGGGTGGGGGTGGTTCCGCCGCATGTCCAGGGAGCTCTATAGGTTCCGGGTTAGGGAGCAGTGTTGATTTGGGGGCCCAGGGAGCGAAGCCTCCGGGAATATGTGCAAATTAGTGATTATTAAGGCAAAATCAAGCTTTTTTTCTCATTTTTCACCCTTGTATGAAGGTACATGCTTGGGACAGAGGGGGGTTTCCGGAAACCAGGCCCCCCCCCCCCTAGATCCGGCCGTGCGCTTGGTGAATTATATGAAAATGTATTATGTAATGGACTCGTAGCAATCGTCACTTTCTAAATTCCACACATGAAGCCTGTTACTATAAGTGCATTATGACGGACACACAAATTAAATTACGTTGTAGTGCGAAAGCAAACCATTATTATCATATTATAAACTCAACAGTATTGTTAATTAAAGGAGTATCTTTACAACCGCACCAACGTTTTAAGCGTTTCTTTGTATGACTGCCTGCCTGTCTGTCCATCTGCCCGGTGATGATGAGATTAGCGTCCCATCTGCCATCTGCCCGTCTTTCTGCCTGGTCTTATATTATGCCCATAAGCCTTTCTCTAAGCACATGTGTTGTGATCAGCATAAAATACTGAACGGATCAAAATAAACATTGATACAATGGATCTCATAATCACTCTGCTTCCTATATAACACGTTTGAAGGTTGCTTTCAATATTGACGTTTGATAGTTGGAAGGGTTGTTGACTAATGTTATGTACGATCGCATGATACATGTAACACGGGTTACTATTGTTCTATCATGATACAGAAACAATAATTACTTGTTCTGAACTATGTTGGTCGTGTTTTGTTGGGGTTTTGTAATTCTTCATATTATTATTCTGTTTGGCATTCTTCCATTAAATGGACCAAATTTTGGTCCCCCAACCCCCCACCCCCTACATTTACTGACGGCATGTTTATGTGCTTACCACCTTGTTGTTTTCTTTCTCTCTTGGTGATGTGCAATGATGAGTCAGAGACTTGAATTTTTTTCAATTAATAGGATGCCATACATATTTTCCTTTATAGGGACGTGCTGACAACTGTGAAGACATATATTGTGACTGGTATGGATAATAATGTGTTTTAGACACCCCCTATGATTGTTTGTACTGTCGCGATCGTGTGTGAATGTGACTAGGCCTTCGTGCTCGTGCGCGAGGTTTTGTTTCTCTGCACGTGTGTGTGGCACCTAAAGTATTTTCCACTCGTACAGTTGCCCTCATGAATGTCTAGGCCAACATTGCGCTTTGGTTGCAACATGGGTGTTAATTGTAATTAAGCTATGGTGACACACACACTAAGCGCACTAAGTAAGCAACTCAATGATTGGCTTTTACTCGTATTATTGGTGGACACACTGAATTAAGGTGGGATCAAATGTGAAGTTAGAGCCGCGCATTAAAGGGGCACCCTGACGGATTACTTTTTTTTGCAAGAAACACGTCGAGATCACCAGGCAAACGCCCTTTACAGAGATCGTATCACCCACTTTGCTCTGGTTTCCCAGAAATCAAACCGTCAAATCGGCCATTCCTCCTTGGCGGAGGTGCTGGAAGTCAAATTATTTCAGTGAAAGAGAAGACACGTGTCTTCTCTTTTTAAATGGCCGTCTGAGTTAAGACCAAATCGTTTGCACGGAATGTTCACAATACAAGCCTTTTTATTTATTTATTTATTTTGTTATGCAGTTTACCTACAGGAGTTTCGCTCACAACAAAGA
>CM065680.1:86397780-86400280 GCA_017654935.2 Phymorhynchus buccinoides | reverse complement strand
TTTTTATTTTACAAAGAGGCCTGACTCTGATGCTATGAGGTTCAATAGAGGATATTAGACATTTGGCAATGTGATAATACTCAATTCTTTCCTTTCTTGCATAACGTGAGACAATCGTTGTTAATTATTCTATCACCTCGTTATGTTGAAGGTCCTTGTGTATGCTCAACTAAAGAACAGTCGAGTTAAGTCATCTCCAGCAACATCTCACATGATAACAAGAGAAAAGAAAGGGGGAGGAGTGGGTCGTGTGTGTGTGTATAAAAAAAGATTAAGATCGTTGACATAACACTCCACTCCTCATGGCAACATTTGATTGCGGCTTCTAAGGCTTCTCATGAAAGACTGCTGCTACAAGATGACATCATTGATGGTTAGAAATCTTGCTTTCCTGAGTGTGGCCTAATCATCTTCTAGCTGTCTGGCTCAATGGAGTGGGTTGATGGCAGATGCACTGGTGCTGACAGTACAAGAAGTGGTGCTGTCATAGTAGGCTAGGTGCTTGGTAGATCGTTGATCCCAGTAGGCTCAACCGGCTCCCCGAACAGGTTGTTGAAGCGGGGACCTTGTGAACCTTTGAGTCACAGGTCTCCAAATCACAATAACTGCACTCCAGTGGGTTTGTTTTGTTGGTTGTTTTTCTATGAGGTTTTTTTTAATGGTGCGGCATCATGTTGGAGCTCGCTCAGCGGGGACCTGGCTGGCTGGGTCAAGCTTTCTGTCTTCTTCTTTTTCTGTCCACTTTCTTATTATTATTTTATGTTGTACCATAGTTGTCATGCCCATTTCCGTAGTCCCCCCAAACGTTGCATGGACAGCAGTGTCAATGGTGACTGTGGTAGCTATAAGGACAAAACGTAGAAGGCTATGCCAGATTCTGTTTGGTCGGAGAGGTATTCACTGAAGAAACTTCAGGGAAACTTTGACAGTTAATAACAGTTAAACTTACTGCTTGTCCTCTGTTGCTGATGAAGTCTTTAATTTACTGGTCTTCCCCGAAATGCCATATAATAGTGGTGGACCTCATTATATTGGTGGAAAGCTTACTAATTTTGGTGTGATATGAATTAACCTCGTTGGTTTCATTTCCAGTTCCTATTGTTGCAATGCTGCTCTTGGTCATTTTGCTGTTTTAACTCATGCTTTGTACAAATACAATTATCTGCCTTAGAAATGTTAAAGCGTGTCAGTTTTTGTGTGCGTGTTTTTTTGTTTGTTTTTTAATGTGTATTTTGCAGCGTCCATGCTTTTGATTCTGACCATCCAGTATGCACGGGAACCATCACATCGAGCTCCAGTCTTCAGAGTTCTTCAAAATCTTAGCTTATCTTGAACTCGGTTATAATGGTGTAGAGTGGCACAGAGGAATCGCGTTCGCCTCGTGTCAAGTAAACCAGAGTTCGAACCTGGGTACAGGGGATTTTTCCTCTCACTCTGCATTAGGCCTTGCGGTCTGAACGTGGAGTCTTTCGGATGAGACTATCGATAAACCTAGGTCCCATGCACTTAGCACACGTTAAACCCAGTGGCAACGAAAAAGTTGTCATTTGGTAAAAAAAAAATTACCCACCTTCCTTCTTCATCAGTCACACAAAGATCGCATGCAAAAAATCAAAAATTGGGTGGCGCACCTCTGGCTGCGACACGCTCTCCATGTGGGAGCAACCCGAATTACACAGAGACGCCTCTGTGAGTATAAAGTACCTAGTACCTAATAAGAACATACTCAATCAACATGGATTCCTAGCTGCATGGTTATTTACTTGCTCTCGCCTCCATTGGCGAGACAGGATTCAATGCATTATACCTTGACTGATAATCCTCTGATGCCAAAATAAACATATGTTTGCATACACAGAGTTTAAGTAATACATTAGCTACAGTAGGCCTATGTAATAGTGAATTTGCTAGGTTAAAATAATTAATGTATGCCAAATAAAACATAATCTGAGGCAAAGTTACCATCTTAAAAATATACAAAGTATGTATAGGACTATTGGTCCACTGTACGCTATTTGTTTACTGCATTTTTACCAAACGATCTATTAAAATTTCTTTTCAGAGTACGTTTGTGTGTGTGTGTGTGTGTGTGCGTGTGCGTGTGCGTGTGCGTGCGTGCGTGCATGTGCGTGTGTTGTTCTTTAGTTTATCGTCCTTCCACTAACAGTGATATCAGACGGGAAAGTGTGTGTGTGTGTGTGTGGGGGGGGGGGGGTAGCGTGTGCGTGCATGTGTGTATGTGGCTTGTAAGTTGCCTAGTAAATAAATCAAATATGAACATAAACACTGATACAGTGTATTCGTTCACACACACATGCATGTACACAAGACATGTGCATATAATGCATACACATATATACACAACAACACATTAATAAACCTAAACATGCCACACCTACATCTACATGCATACAGCCACTTGCAAATCCACACACATGGACACACACACGACTGCGGCCTTCCTCCGTCTCACAAGATGATGGTGTTGTAGCGCTGTGGA
>CM065680.1:86353576-86396076 GCA_017654935.2 Phymorhynchus buccinoides | reverse complement strand
TGTGTGTGTGTGTGTGTGTGTGTGCATGCGTGCGCGTGCGTGTATGTATGTGTGTGTGTGTGCTTGTGTATGCGTATGCGTGTGTGTGCGTGCGTGTGTGCGTGTATGTGTGTGTGTGTGCGTGTGTGCGCGCGCGTGTGTATGTGTGTGTGTGTGTGCTTGTGTGTGCGCGCGCTCTCTTTGTCTTCTCTCTTGCCATTAGGTCTGTTTCTGCTGTATTCCATTGATGTCATCCGTGTGTGTTTGCTTTGTATTGCGTTTTTTGCTTGAACGCGTTATGAATGCTAACGTGTATGTGTGCGCTTTGATTTGATACGATTCAGCGCCGTATGAATACTGTATGTTGTATATGTTGGGTTTTTTGTGTGGGTTTTTTGGTTTTTTTTTACCCTCCACTGTCCCCGCCTTTCTTTTCTTTTTTTCTTTCTTTTTTTTCCTTTCTTTTTTTTGAGGCGGCACATCTTTTTTTTCCCTCTTTTTTTCTCATCTATTTTTGTTTTTCCCCTCGCTACTCTCATTCATTTGTCTGTGTGATGAACTATTATGGACATTTTTTGGGGGAAGTACTTAGTGTTCTTGTCTGATACATAAGTGTCTGGGTTTCTGTGTGACTTAGTGTTTGGTGTACTGATACACTCATACCATTTGTGTGTGCGTGCGCGCACGTGTGTGTGTGCTTGCGTGCCTGTGTGTGCTCGTGTGTGTGTGTGCGTGTGTGCATGCGTGTGCGCGCGTGTGTGTCTCTGTGTGTGTGTGTGTGTGTGTGTGTGTGTGGGTGCATATAATATCAAAAGCATTAATTCTTAATGAATCAAATAGTTATCAACTCTATCATTGCTACTGTCATGACATAGGCTTATTTTGAGCGTAACATTCTGCTCTGTATCTGCTGTTCAAAAATTAAGAATATTTGTACATTTGCATTTGTTTTCTTTTGAATACTTATACACATTTTCCCAACTAATATTATATGGTTAGCTGTATTTTTAATATCATTTTCTATGTTAATTCTGCTTACTCCAAATAACACATCAAATACGGTGAGATTCAACCTGAATTCAATTTGAGCATGAATGTAATTTTCAAATTGCTTCCAAAATGCTCTAACTGGTGGGCAGTTGAAGAAAAAAATGTTCTAAATAATCGATTTCATTTCTGCAAATAGAGCATTTATTGTTTTCTACCAGTTTCATTTTGCTTAGCAGTATATTTGTTGGGTAAATATTATGCAGCATCTTCCATTGAAGCTCTTTTAACCGGGTTTCATTGGTAGCATGTTTTGCCATTAACCAAGTCTTTTTGTTTATTTCGAAGTTAAGATTTCTTAGCCAAAAACCATGAGCACATGGTTTTAAATCATTAGTACTATTTTCTCTCAGTGTTTTCCTGATTAATTTCGGTTTAGAGAAAAGGAGGTTATTTTCCACTTCATTGGTTGAATGCTGTTCTTCTAGAAGGGGTTCTGTCATCCAACGTGTCCAGGGACGGTATTCATGTCGAGATAGCATGAGACTTAGCATGATGCTAACTTAGAAGCTCTTCCAATGTCCTATAGGATTTAATAGGACTTTTGGAAGAGCTTCTAAGTTAGCATCATGCTAAGTCTCATGCTATCTCGACATGAATACCGTCCCTGGTCTCTGGTATTGCGTTAATCAACGCATTGTATTCAAATACTAAGCTTGCTCGTCCCTGTCCTATTTTATTAAATATCTCCTGTAGAGACATAAGTCTCTTTTCGTTTTCATTGATGATATCTTTAACATATTCAAACCCGGCCCGCCTCCATGCCTTGAAAAAAGAACTTGTCCTTTATATTTAACAATAGAGTTGTTCCATATCATTTGTTTGTACAAGTTTTGTTGATTTATTTCATTTTCTTTGGTGATTGTTTTATTGTCAAGGTATGTGTGAAGCACTTCCCTCCAAAAGGGGTTAACAATTTGACTGTTAAGCGTTAGGAATTTTGATCTACAATTGATATCGAACGCTCTCATGTTGTCAGCTAATTTATTCAAATTCCATTTTGGGATGCAGCACCAACTTTCGTTAGGCTCTGTATATAATTTTCCCATCCAATGTAAGTAAAAACTATCTTGCATTATGCTAATATTAATCATATTAACTCCTCCTTGTGCTTCATCTGCTTCCATTATTTTCCTTTTTATTTTTTCAAAGGCCTTCCTGTTTGATGTTTTCCTTTGCCATATGAACTTATACAAAGTTCTATTTATTTTTGTCAAGACATTTCCTGGTAAGCCAATCGACTGCATAACAAACACAAATTGACTCAACAAGAAGCATTTGACAATTATTATTTTACCATATATTCCAAGATCTCTTTTACTCCATATATTAATTAAATTGTTCATAACTTCCATTCTTTTGGACCAGTTTTCTTCTATCTCTACTGCTGCTCTGTCATTTCTAAAGTGTATTCCTAATATCTTAATTTGTTCTGTCAACATGAAAGGCAAATTGTTTTCATGTATTTGAGTTCCTAGTTTCATTGCTTCTGTTTTTTGTATATTAAGTTTAAGACAAGAGAAACTTGAAAATTCATTCAAGATATCCCTTGCTTTTATCATGTCTGTTTTATTTTTTTTAAACAATGTAGTATCGTCTGCATATTGTTTGATTTTAAGCTTGGTTGGTTCGTTGTCTTGGGATGGAAGTGCAATTCCTTGTATGTCACTATTACGAATTTGTATTGCAAGTAGCTCGACTGCAAGAACAAACGCTAGCGGTGAAAATGGGCAGCCTTGCCTGATACCACATATAATAGGGAATGCTTCTGAGAGCCACCCTCCATGATTTATACAGCTCATTGTATTTATTGTAATGACATTTACCCATTTTCTGAACTGTTCCCCAAAGCCAAATACGTCAACAGCATGCAACATAAAGGGTTTGGAAATAGAATCGAACGCTTTGTGGTAGTCTATTGCAAGCAAATATCCGCATTTCTTCGTTTCATTTAAATAGTTAATAACGTCATCTATTGTGCGAATAACTGTTGAAATATTTCGACCTTTTAAGTAACCCACTTGATCTTGGTTTATTACTTTTCCAATTACCATATTAAGTCTTAACGCCAATGCTTTTGCTAGTATCTTGTAATCTGTGTTAGTAAGTGTAATGGGTCGCCAGTTATTTAATTTGTGTCTGGGAAGATTAGTATCTTTGTGAATTAAAGTAATGACACCTTGTCTCTGACTATAAGACATTTCACCGTTCATAAATGCTTCGTTAAAACATTCTGTAACAAGTGTTTTTATGTGTGACCAAAAGAATTTCATAAATTCTATTGTTAATCCATCATTACCCGGAGCTGAGCCATTTTTCATCTGACGTAGTGCTTCACCTGTTTCAGTTTCACTCATCATGCCTTCGCAAAGTGCTGATTCATCATCATCCAGCTTAGCAAAGTGTTCTCCTCTAAGAAAATTATCAACCTTTGAAGTCATATTTTCTTCATCAATTACCCTAGAGTATAATGTTGAGTAAAAATGTGTTTGTTCTTTTAACACGTCTGATTGATTTGTTATAATCTCTCCGTTTTCTTTTTCTAGTTGTGTTATTGTGTTCGTCTTGCCCCTGTACTTTTCTAAATTAAAAAAATATTTTGTGTTCTTTTCCCCCTCCTCCACCCATTTTATCCTTGCCCTAGTTTGTGCTCCCCTTGCTTTCTCTAGTGACATTATTTCAAGCTTTTTCTTAATTCCTATCATTTGAGTAAGTAAATGTTCATTATTAGGATCATTTGCGCATTGTTGTTCCAATGTCTGGAGACTATTTTGTAATTCTAAGAGCTCATTTCGTTTACTGTGCGCTTTATGTTTTCCAAAATCTATGCAATAATTTTTAATTTTCATTTGACACCAATCCCATTGCTCTCGATGATTTGTAAACATCAGTTTGCTTTCATTAACCCAAATTCCTAATAACTCATTCATTTTGTTGGTAAATGTTGTATCTCTAAGGTGACTATTATTAAATCTCCAGTCACCCGGCCCTCTTACAAATTCGCAGTTATTCATTTCCTAATAATCGCTCTATGGTCTGTATTTGCTACGGACAGTATGTCGCATGACACACATGTCTCCACAGCTCCTTGATTAACAAAACAAAAGTCAATACGACGAGCTGTAAAGGGGTTCTGCCTGCACCAAGTGTAAGCTTTTTCTTCTCCGTGAAATACTCTCCAAACATCTAACAACTCTCTATTAATAACCAGTTCGTTACATTGCTTTATCTCTTTTTCACCGTGTGGACCTCCCGAAATTATGTCAAGATTATTACTTAAAACCGAATTCAAATCTCCCATACAAATTATTTTCTTTGATTTATATGATGACAGAACGCCTTCCAACGTTTTTAAAAAAGCGCATTTCTCATTTACTTCGTTTGGGGCGTAAACATTAACTATAACTATTTCTTTTTCTTCTGTTTTTACTGACACTACAGTAATCCTATCTAGCCTTCTTTCCAGTTGAACATTCCCTTTCAGCTGTTTTGAAATAAGTATTTCTTGTCCCTTACTGTGTGCTGTTCCACTGCGATAAAATAACTTACCTCCCCACTGTTTTCCCCAGATCTCAGCATCGTTATTACTTATGTGTGTTTCTTGCAGACAAATGACGTCTAGCTTTTGTTGTTTAAATAAAGAAAACATAGCAGTTCTTTTACGTTTTGTTTCAAACCACGTGTGTTCAAAGACATTATACGAAGTCTATCCATTTTTAAATTTTACTGTTTTTACTGTTTTGGTTTTGGTTTGGAAAATTTCTTAGTTAATTACCCGGCCAAACAGTCTGATGATTGAAAAAAAAAATAATTCACCTTTTTATGTAATAAATTTTTTTGCATATAAAAACAATGAGGGAAAAAACACAATAAAGCATCATACTTACATTACATAACATAGAGAAGTAATCAAGACAATATTAAGGCATATACACTCAAAAGCGGATGAGCAATAATATCATAATAATTATACTATCAACGGCAGACAAGGATATATGTGAAGTTGATGGAAGAGAGAGAGAGAGAGAGAGAGAGAGAGAGAGAGAGAGAGAGAGAGAGAGAGAGAGAGAGAGAGAGAATACGAATACGAATACGATTGTTTAATGAGGGTAAACGGATAAGCTCAAGCTTCTTTACACCATGCCCTCGAGGGGAAAAAGAAAAGCCAAATAACAAGAAAAGGAAAACAAAAAGAAAATTAAAAAATGCATAAAAAGAATAGAAAATAACAACAGGCATGTTCACAGTAAATTGAAGAACATGCGAACAAAATTCAAGCTCAAACGAACAGCTCGTTCACGTACTCGCACACACACAAAAAACATACAGTATATCCTATAACTATACCAAAGCATGCATACCTAGTCTCTTGTGGTGTGTTCGAACACAGAGAGAGAGAGAGAGAGAGAGAGAGAGAGAGGGAGAGAGAGAGGGAGAGAGGGAGGGAGAGAGAGAGAAATGAAATGAAATGAAAATATTTATTCCATAAGGCCAAAGCCCCTTTGGAAGGGGGTACAACAACAGTAATAGAAACATAGTGTCATTTCATGCGCAATTTTTAGCAAAGGAATTATCCTATGACAAAGCAATTCGTCTTGCCTTTAGAGCTTGGTATGTAAAAATGCATAGTTTTCTAACAGTTTCGCTGTTTCCAGAAGACATTAATAATGACAGACGAAAACCATTTGCATTACGATCAAATTTTGGAGCAATAAACTGTTTTCTTAGATTATCATAAAATGGACAGTATAGCAAAAAATTTAGTTCATTTTCTACATCAGCATTGCAAAGTTTACAAACTAAGTCTTGATGTCTGTGTTACCTATACCTATAGTAATGAACAGCCCGATCCGAAATGCCAAATCTTATTTTGGTCATAACATACTTCAAATGTTTATCATATGTAATACAGAAATATTCAGGCAAAGAATTAAACGGATTACAAAATGTTCTATACATGGAAAACCTGTCACTCTCATTCACGTGCTCACCCCATTCTTGCCATTTACAATCTATCATTCTCTGCTTAAAAACTTTCAAAAATCCATTAACGTCTCCTACACCTTGTCCCACCCATACAAAGCCAAATCCAAATTTAAACAGACATAATCTTACATGTGTAACCCAGGTGGTTTTTTTCTCGGGCATCAAGGTCACTAAGCATAGTGTAAGCTTTCTTAGGTAATCTTTCATTTGTCATCTGAGTTATTCTAAACCAGTAACGGATACATTGAACAACTAAATTTACAGTGATCGGATACCTATTTAACTCATTGTAAACAAAGTCATTTGGAGTACATAGACTTACACCTAAATATTTTTTCAATGCATATAAATGCACTTTCTCACAATGCAGAACTGATTTATTAAACGCCCATATCTCACATCCATACTGCATAATAGGAAGAACTTGGCGATCAAACAATGTTAATAGCACATGCAGAGAATCACAGTTAAACAGACGTAATCGTTGTAAAATACATAAAAGCGCCTTCTTGGCTTTACTTGCTAAATCTCGACATTCAGTAGCGAAACTCAGTTTTGTAGTAAAATATATACCTAGGTATTTATAACAATTAACTACAGGCATAATTTGTCCATCAAAAACCCATCTTTCCCTTGCCCCAAGATAACCCCCTCTACGAAAAACTACAATATTACTTTTGTCTAAATTTACTGTTAAATCCAATGCTGCAGCTGATCTTTGTAAGCTGTTCAGTTGATTTTGTAACCCAATAACTGTTTCTGAAAGGAAAACAACATCATCGGCTAATAATAGGATAAACAACTCAAAAGCATCCAGTGGGAACGTAACTCCATGCCTACCATTTCTAATTACATCAAGAGCTAATTCATTAATAAACATTGAAAATAAAATCGGACTGCACGCATCCCTCTGCTTAAAGACCCACCACGTCACGTGTCAAAATCACGGTTTTCACGTGTTTTCCCTCTTATAGCTGGTAAGAAATATTAAGAAATCTTCCTAGCATAAGAGGGAATGTGACACGTGACGTGGGGGGTCTTTAACACCTGAAGAACAAACAATAGACTGTGTCAGTTTAGCCCCACATCTAACACGTGCTTTTACACTTTCATACATGCTTCGCACGCAACGAAAAAGCTTACCTTTCACGCCGTTCTTCAAAAGAATAGGCCACAGAAGATTTCTATTTATAGTGTCAAAACACTTCTGAAAATCAACAAAAGCTACATAAAGCTTGCGGTTGTGGATTCTACTGAATTGCTTCTGCACACATGCTAATAATGTAAATAAGTGGTCTATTGTGGAGTAGCCTTTTTTTAATCCTGCTTGGCACTCACCTGTCAAATTATTTTCTTCAACCCATGACTGCAATCGTTGGTTTATAACAGAGCCATACACTTTACTGCAAATATTAATCAGACTAATACCTCTATAGTTACCAGGGTTGTTTACATCACCTTTCTTGTGCAATGGTAGAATAATGGATTCTGCCCAGCTGTCTGGATACACGCCTTTGTAGAGAGAGAGAGAGAGCGAGAGAGAGAGAGAGCGCGAGAGAGAGAGAGAGAGACTTGAGAGAGAGAGAGAGAGAGAGAGAGAGAGAGAGAGAGAGAGAGAGAGAGAGAGAGAGAGAGAGAGAGAGAGAGAGAGAGAGAGAGAGAGAGAGAGAGAGAGAGAGAGAGAGAGAGAGAGAACAGAGAGAGACGAGAGAGAGAGAGAGATGAGAGAGAGAGAGAGAGGGTGGTTGTTTGTAACTCAGTCCTTGAGACTGCAATATAAAGTTGTGTCTGCATAGCACAAACCATGCTCGAACTTCGAATGCATAAACAGAAAAAAACAAGTTAGCATATCGGACACTTCTTGCAAAATGGACTATAAAGCTAAACACTGAATCGCTCTTAATATTACTATCGTTCAGTCTGATGGTTTTTGTTTTGTGGCTGTCTGTCTGTCTGTCTGTCCTTCAATTTTCTTAACAGAAAAACAACTACTGGCCATATATTTCATGTCCGAGCTGTATCTCGTGAAAATGTGAAAAGAATCACTTCAAATTTTGTGTGTTCATGGACCACGTTGCTGGTATGATACTGTAGAACTTTGTTTTACCGTTTTGACCGTGAGCTTGAAGTTTGACCTTGCAAACCAAAATTGCTTCTTATGGCCATATCTTTCACATCGTTAGACTTACGGTGTTTAAACTTCGCATGTAGGTGCTTTGGCTTATGGTAAACCTGAGTATTGGGTACGGATGAAGGTCAAGGTCAAGGATCGTAGGCCTTGGAGGTGTGAAATTGGTGTTTCAGACATGTATTTCACATGTTTGCAGTTACAGGCTTCAAATTCGGCAAGTTGGTAGATTGGGTCAAGGTCATGTGCAATCCAAAGTATTGTTCATATTCATATTCATGACCTTGACCTTCTTTTTTGAACTAGTCTGTGTTCGCAGTGGCTGTAGTTCGAACACCATTGGCTGTACACCTACATAACCGTATATATGCTTGATCGGCATCACTTAAGCAATGCAGTGGGAGACATTTTGAAGCTTCTTGACCTTGACCTTTTTATACATCGATCTGGCCGGGTTCACTGTCACGGTGCATTTCTAGTTGCCATTGCTTTATGACCGCTGTAAGTTCCATTGCTTTATGACGGCTGTGGCAGGCTGGCCCACAAAGGGAGAACCATCGTGTTCTCCATCCACCAGCCTCGCTACTCCATCTTCCGTCTGTTTGACTCTGTGGTGCTGCTGGCTGGGGGACTGACTGTCTACCATGGACCCAGCAACCAGTCCCTGGACTACTTCCAATCTATCGGTGGGTTTCTTAATTACTACCTGTGCAAATAGTTCCCCCACCTTCAGTTCCAAGCTTGCAACTTCCTCATATCTATAACTGTCCTTGACTCTGCCTTTTCCTTTTCTTATTTTTATTGTTTGTTGTGGGGTTTTTTTTGCGGGGGGGGGGGGCATGATATAAGTCATTGGCACATTCGCCTGCCTTTGAAAAAAATAACCTTCTAACTAATTTTCTGTTTTAAGCTCTTCCGAAATTGGAGTGTGTTAGCTGAATGCAACAAGGAGACCAGTGAAAGCTGAAAACCAGACGCATACATATTTTACCCATTATGGCCATATGGCCTGAAAATGCAGAAGAAGAAGAAGAAGAAGGGAACGACACTGCCAGAAAGTGTTGACGATTTAGTAAATTAATTTAATAAGTGAGCCTCTACTCTTGCTGAGTTAAACTGTTATAAAATTCGTTTTATCATTAAGTTTTGTTTGAGACGTTCAGTTTAGTCCTTTTCCTACACACAGTCAAGAAGATTTTCAGATGCTGAAGCAAGGCTGCTGCCTTGCTACGTAACAACATGCCATGTTGTAAAAATAGATATACATACTTGAAATTATGTTCCAAACAAATGTTTGCAGTGAGTATTCAAAATAAAATATTTTGCTGAGCAGAAAGTCTGTTGAAGAAATTGCCCTTTCTTCTTGCGATTATGTACATCACGGACTTCTATATATAATCCGTGTGTACATTTAATATTCTCAGTCACACTTTTTGGATCAGGCAGCTGTTATTGGTATTCTTTTCAGTTTCAATCATATGATATATTCTTGTCAACATAATATTTTACATGTATCTTAATGTGTTGCCAACCCTTACATGTTTTCTCATATTGATTGCATTTTATATATTTGTATCCAATTATCTGGTTTGTCATGTTACCTGATACATAATAACAATAATATTCCATTGCACTGCATTTACAAACATTTATATGAAAAACACACACACACACACACATACACACGCACACGCGCATATACACGCACGCACGCACGCACACGCACGCACACGCACGCACACACGCGCGCACACACACACACACACATACACACACACACACACACACACACACACACACATACACACACACACACACACACACACACACACACACACACACACACACACACACATACACACACACACACACACACACACACACACACACACACACACACACACACATACACACACACATACATACATGCTTACTTACAAATCAACTATTCCTATACTATTTTGAGAGAGAACATGGATCATGCATCCTTTTGTTTTTTGTCTCTCAGGCTACGTGTGTGAAGCCAACAACAACCCCCCTGACTTTTTCATGGATGTCATCAATGGCGATTCCACTGCCGTCACTGAAAGTGCCGTCAATGTGCAAAGTAAGAATTTCTCAGATTGCTTTGTTGTATCAAGTCACTTACTGTATTTGACGAATTACAGTGGAATAAGACTTTCCCTATTAAGAATCCTTCTAAGATACGACCTACACATTTTTGTCTGATCCGCCCCCCCCCCCCCTCACCCTTCATATCCGGACAGTTACTGAGTGTCCACCTCCGTATAAAGACCCCTTCCTGTTTTGGGCTGATTTTTCAAGCTCCTAACAGGGAGGTTCCACTGTGTAAGGCAATGTTTCCCCTTTGTGCACAAAGTAAAATGTCAATGCTGTAGTGATACAGTGGAACCCCCCTGTTAAGAACTTGGAAACATTATCCCAAGCAAGGTCTTGATAGGGAGGGGTCTTAATATAGAGCCTAGGTGAACATTTTTTGGGTCACATCTTAGAGGGAGTCTTATTAGGGAATGTTCTGATACGGAGGTACCACTGTACTTTGATTCATTTTGTTGATTGTGACATTTTGATTCGCTTGCTTATGTTACTGTATAGTACCATCATGTAAATGGGTGAAATGTTTACAAAATGCTGAATCATTTCCACTGCTTGGTATATTTTCAAACTTAAGATATACAAATACGCTGAAAGGAAGACAATAAATATAATTAATGTTTTATGTTTGCAGAAGAAGGCATTTGGGTTGACTTGGAAATTGAAGGCAATGATGTTGCCTTGGAAATTGAAGGTAAGACAAAAAAGGAAAATGAATGGACGGTGAATATGATGCATGCATAGATATGTGCATGTACTCAGTAGCTCATACACACACAATGCACGATAGCATACACTCCTACACCCACTCGCACACCCACATGCACACATAAACAAAAAGTGTTTAACCCTTTCACCGCCAGCCATATTTCAGCCAAAAATTGCTATTAAATTTACCAGGGTAGATAACAAAATCCATCTGCAGTATTGGGGATTCTTCTGTGACATATATAAAATAAGGTCTATCCTTACTTCCCAAAACTAAGACAATAGGGTCTTTGGATAACAGACCCCAATTTGATGCCTTTTAGCGACATAGGTGTTAAATCACTGTGGTGCTAAAATGCGACGTTGGCGGTTGAAAGGGTTAATGAAATAATGTCTTATGTTAAATGAATATATTATTTATGGTGACTTTGAATTACCTTCCTGTTGTGGCTACTAAGATCACAAGATAAACGTACCCCACCCACCCACCCTAAAAAAAAGATTAATATTCGAGCAAAGCGTTTTTGAGTAGATGATTCATATGTATAACGAATGAACACAACCAAGTGTAAAGTGCTTAGGATCATCTATGCTGGAGCATGCGCAAGGATGTAAATTTCTAAAAGTATAGCAAATGTTTATCAAGAATTGTGGAGGCTAGTAGCTGAAAATGATTGTCATTGTGAAACATAGAGATTGAGTTTGGATAGAGGAGCAAAGAGGGTAGAAAGATGATGATAGGGGGGTGGAAGGTAGTATGAAAAAACAATAATGTAGTCATTATTTGTGAGTGTACACGGGCTTATGCATAGTATGGGAGGGTGTTGCTGTGAGTATCCACTATCCATACATATTTGCCACAAATGTGCAGTTGTTGGTGGGTTTTTTACAAAATTTATTGTGCATGTCAAATTTGCTTTACTCAGTATGGTGGGTTTTTTTTCTTTTTTCCCCCCCCTCAATGCACATTGTGAATAAACAGACAGAAAACAGCTGCAATAAGTGAAAATTAAACTCAACATCGAACAATGTTTCTAAGAGCAGCATCACTTCAACTACAATGACAACAACTACATATGATACAAATAAGAAGACAGCAAAAAAAGCAAAACAATAACAACAGAAAACAACACACAATAAGAATGCAATACAGAGACTCTACATACAATGGGTACAACCCGATGCTTCAAATATTAGTTATAAATTAAAAAAAAAAAAAAAGCCTCAATCACAGTTCAAACAATTCGACCCTTAAAATAATAGATAAACAAATACATGTAGAGAGCGAAAGGGGAGAGAGAGAGAGAGAGAGAGAGAGAGAGAGAGAGAGAGAGAGAGAGAGAGAGAGAGAGAGAGAGAGAGAGAGAGAGATTATTGAAACAAACATTTATAAGGAAACCATTGATTTTCTGTTAACATCTTTTTGCCCTTTATGGCATGGCTCAAGACTATTTTTGACCCCTTTTAGACACGAATTCGCAACTTTAAGGCATAAAAAAAGCAAAAAATCTAACTTTTTTAAACCCCTTTTTAGATACAAAAACGCTACTTTAAGGGGTAAAAAAAGTAAAAATTCGTCTCCCCTTTATTCTGCCAAATCAAAAAAAAAAGCCACTACTTTAGGTGAAACAAAATTAATTATTTTTAATTAAACAAAATAATTTGAGTTAGAAAAAGGAACTCAACATGACAATGGCGCTTGATGAAATAATTGAGCACTTAGACAAAGTTTTTAAAGAAACGGATTTAGAAGTTATTGATCCAAAAAATGTACTAAAAAGTGTAAAACATGCTATTTCGCAAATACCTGAAAAACTAGCTATAGAACCACCAGTTAAAGTAATGTTAGCAGTGTACGTAGATTATGAAACAGTCCAAGGTGAGCAGCTTCAAGTATGGGTCTCTACTAAACAGCAAGTAGTTCTTTCATATAATGATTTTACAGAAACCTGGGCAGACAATTTAATCACCCAGTTCATTAACGTATCAGAAGAGGCAAAACTAAGAGGATCTGGTTGGTCAGAAGGCGGGGTATTAGAAATTAAAATGAAGGAGAGTAAATATGCTCCAATCGTAGGAAACTCCTTTATTCCTTTACCTAAAGAACTTGTTTTAAAGCGTGCAGTATTAAACATAAAAAATACTGATGATAAATGTTTTATGTGGTGTGTTTTAGCTAAACTTCATTATATCAAAAAGAACGCAGAAAGAGTAATTAACTATCAACCTTACATAAATGAATTAAACTTTGATGGAATCGACTTCCCTGTAAGCCTAAGCGAAGTTGATCAATTTGAAGAACAGAATAAACCAATTTCAATTAACATCTACACATGGTCTGTAGAAGAAAACCTTAAACCAATCCGAGTTTCAAAGAACTCTCCTATGATTGGTGATCCTGATAAAAAACATATTGATCTTCTCTTAGTAACAGACGGAACAAAAACACACTACACTTTAATCAGAACAATGAGCAGACTTATAAACTATACTACAAATCACAAAGAAAAACAAGAATTCTGTCGAAGATGTTTACTAAGAATGCCAAGTATTCAAGCAGCGGTTGAACATAGAAAACATTGTAATTCATCCATTGACTGTAATACTGAACTTATTACTCCGAAAGAAGGAAGTAAGGTGTTCTTTAAAAACTGGAAGAAACTGCAATTAAGTCCTTATGTTGTTTATGCTGATTTCGAGTCAATCATTGTACCCTATCAAGGACCAGCTCCTAAAAATCTTCCTAAAACTGTTTTATTGAATAATCATCAAATCTGTTCATTCGCATTTATTGTTCTTAGATCAGATGGGATACATTTTGAACCTGAACTTTATAGAGGACCCGATGCTGCAAAAATCTTTTTAATGAGAATGATGAAACTACGAAATGAACTATCTAACCAACTAAATTTATTAGATTTAATCATGACACCTGAAGATTTAATTCAATTTGAATCAGCTACTGAATGTTGGATTTGCGGAAAAGGGTTTGTGGAAGACTCCCCTGACTGTCCAGACATCTATAAAGTACGAGACCATGATCACATTAGTGGAAAATTCAGAGGAGCAGCACACAACTCCTGTAATTTGCAGTTAAAGTTTGAACCAAAGACTTGGAAACTGCCTATATTCTTTCACAATCTACGTGGATATGACTCTCATTTAATTCTACAAGCAGTTACTGATGAATTTAGAACCGTCAGTTGTATAGCTCAGTCTTCAGAAAAGTACATGACATTTACATTAGGTCAATTGTCTTTTTACGATTCATTACAACATCTGATGGGATCACTAGAGTCTTTAGGTCAGTCACTATCCAAATGCACTATAACAGAAAAATACTTTGATCCAGCACTTGTTCGAAAAGGAGTATACCCTTATGAGTACATGAGTAGTTGGGAGCGGTTCGACGATTTAAAATTACCTCCTAAAGGTGCATTCTACTCTAGTTTAAAAGGAAAAGATATAAGCGACTCTGACTACAACCATGCTCAGTCAGCGTGGATTAAGTTAAAATGCCAGACCATGGGAGACTACCACGACGCCTATTTAATGGCTGACGTTTGTTTGCTTGCAGATGTATTCGAGAACTACAGAAAAACGTGTATAAAACATTACAGTCTAGACCCTGCTAATTATATCACTGCTCCTGGTATGAGTTGGGATGCTTTCTTAAGATTTACCAAAATACAGATTGACTTACTCTCCGATCTACCAACTCTCCAGATGAT
This sequence comes from Phymorhynchus buccinoides, assembly GCA_017654935.2. NCBI lineage: Eukaryota > Metazoa > Mollusca > Gastropoda > Neogastropoda > Raphitomidae > Phymorhynchus > Phymorhynchus buccinoides. The sequence goes on along the minus strand of CM065680.1, from coordinate 86,381,382 downwards.
TGAAGACGGACTACGCGGAGGAATCTCTATGGCTTCACACGGTTACTGCAAGGCTAACAACAAATACTTAGACGACTACGATCCTTCTAAACCATCAAATTATATCATGTATTTAGATGCAAACAATCTCTATGGTTGGGCGATGTGTCAGTCACTTCCATTACGTAACTTTAAAATGTTTACAGCTCCTTTTAATTTTAATATCGCAGAGTTTTTGCAATGGCTTTTGAAATTATCAGATTCTTACGAAACAGGATTTATTTTAGAAGTCGACTTAGATTATCCGGACGAACTCCATGACCTGCACAATGACTACCCGTTAGCAGTTGAAAGACTTCAAGTGGGGAATGACCTCCCTAAACTTGTGCCTAATCTACACTCCAAAAAAAAATACGTCTGTCATTATAGATTACTACAATTTTATTTACGTCACGGATTAAGACTAACAGCAGTTCATAGAATCATTTCGTTCACTCAGAGGAAGTTCATGGAACCATATATAATGAAGAACACTAATCTTAGAACACAAGCTACCGACGCCTCAGAAAAAGACTTCTTTAAACTAATGAACAACAGTTGTTTTGGAAAGACAATGGAAAACCCGCACAAACGCAAAGACGTTAGATTAGTTACCCAAGAAAACAAAGCAATCAAATTAACTTCAAAACCTAATTATCAAGACTTCAAAAAGTTCCATGACAACCTTTACGGGATAATGATGAAAAAAATTAATGTGAAGCTAGATAAACCAGTCTTCATTGGGTTTGCTGTTCTTGAATTGTCTAAGTTATTGATGCTAGAATTTCTTTACGACTACTTTAAACCACTCTATCCAGACTCCAGAGTACTTTATACAGATACGGACTCATTTATTCTAGACATTCCGACTGAAGACTTCTACAAAGATTTAGAGACAGATTCAGCAAAAGGTGTTGTCTCCTGGTATGACACCTCTGACTACCCAAGTGAATCTTCATTACATTCATCCGTAAATAAAAAGGTAATCGGTAAGATGAAGGATGAACTGAATGGAACTATAATCAAAGAGTACGTTGGTCTGAGAGCAAAGATGTATTCAATTGCCAGCCAAACTAGCGTAATTAAAAAAGCAAAAGGAATTTCTAGACCGGTTGTTCAAATGGTCATGACACACGATAACTATAAAGAAGCACTGTTTGACTCCAAGACGTTTTATCATGACAACATAAAAATACAGTCTAAGTTACACGAAATAAACACAACAGTTGTAAATAAAAAATCACTCGACTCAAACAATACAAAGCGTGTGTTTAAATCGCCTGAGTTTTCGTATTCAATTGGCCACTGGAGAACTAAGTGTCATAGTCAGTAGACTTTCGAAACTTGTAATCATATTGAATTGAATAAGCACCCTTTGGAGTTCTTATTGTTATTTCCCTAGAACAGATTTTAATGTGTCGTTTATTTTTTTTTCACATTCTTTTTTTATCGCTTCTATGTCTTGCGGTTGTGAAAAGTTCATTCTTGACTTTTTTTGTAGTTCGAACTTTTGCATTTTGTAATCATTGTAGTCAGCTTGCAGTCTATTGAACTCCTCATCCGAAATTTGAGAGTCCTGCAAGGCTTTACTAATAATTAATCGGAATGAACTAAGTTTTGCCATTATTAATTGAACCATGGCTGTATGCTTTTGAAGTTTGACTTTTATTTTTTTGTTGAAAGCGGACGTTGTCATTGAAAACAACCCAAGCGTCAGCGACACACAACCTAACGGCAAAGCTACTACTGATCCAACACCAGTCGCCAACAATCCTACTGAGCTTCCCGCTGTTAAAGTACCTAGACTCCCAAATCCAGTATTTAAGTATGTTGCTGTATTAAACAAACAAGAGTACCTTCGTTTGGTTCTGTTATAGTTAGTGAGGTCTTTTTCCAATTCTCTTTGTATTTCTGTAATGGTAGACAATCTGAACTTTCTGATTTCAGGATCATCACCACCATCAGTCTTTTCTTTGTCAGTATTTTCTTTCGGTATTTTTGGATAAACTGTAACGGACATCTTTTTATATTTAAAAAAAAAAAATTTTTTACATTTAATTTGCACTTGCTATCATTTTAAGAAGATCATCAGGCAAAATGCTTTCAGTGTAATAAAACCCAATGAGATCTAAATTAGTAACATTAATGTACGTTAATTCTTTAAGATTGTCTGGATCAACACTCAATATAACTTTATCGCTGGTCGACACTGCCTTAATTTCTTCACCGCGGTTTTGAATAACGATAGTACATCTCACTGATTCAACATCCAAGTTTTGCCAAGAAATAAGAATCCCTTTCATTAGGTTGTCGCTAACACCAACAGGTAGGGAATCAGGGTTGTCTGCTCTAACAGAAAGTTCAAATATCATAGTAAATTCGTCTGCTAAAGCCATTTTAGGAATGAACTCTAATTGCGTGGCTGCATCTTTTGTCACTGTCTTTTTTCTATGCAGTATGTACTGTCTCTTTTTATAAGGTTTGATTGCTATTTCTCTTCTGCTGTTGTTTTGTGGAATCAGACTGACATGTAACGGCCCTGAGTTAAATGATTTGCGAAAGTATTTGTTATTATCAAAGAATGTAAACGGGCTTAAAAATTCAAACTTTATTTCCCAATCAATGAATGGAATTAAATGCCATTTGTTATCCCTTTCCCTAACAACTTTATATTCAAACTGGCCAACATTGTCAGCTACTACATTACGCAGTTGCTCTAGTTTAGGAACCTTTTTATCACTTATTTCTGCTCGTTTATAATAGCCGTTGTTTGTGTACTCAAAACCATACAGCGCTCCTATCTCCCCATTTAAATCAAAGTCTTCTGTGTCTGCTAGGTCCTTCAATTCTAAAGTTGCGCATCTAACAGGGTCAAGCATAACCGGTTGATCTGGTCCGCGTGACATTGTTTTATACTAAATTATTTTATTTCTAATAAAGCATTCAAGCTGTCGCACTGAACTTCTTTTCCTTTTTCGTCAGTTATTCTTATTTTTAGTGAATGGTGAACCCCACAAACTAATTCTTTAAACTGTAAGTTAGTGAATGTAATAATTTCGTAATCACAGTATGCCGCTTTTGCTGTTGGAAGAACTCTTAACACAGTAGACGGCTGGTTATCAAATAAGTTGTTATCCGTACTCAGGATATCTAAATGAAAGTATAATAAAGAATGTATTCCGAGATTAAGTGATTTTTCAGCCGTAAATGCATTACTTTCCAGTGCATTATCAGTAACACGGAACCTGTCTAATCTAAAACCTAATAGTTTAGCCAATTCATTAGCAAATTCAAATACTTCACCTTTTTGACCTCTAAACGTCATCGTCACTTTCAAATTTCCCTCATTAAGTTTTAAAGTAATGTCGAAGTCGTTTAATATCTCTTTTAATGAACAAAAACCGTAATAACCGTCTGGTATAGTCAGTTCAATCCTTTCTTCTTTGGTAATTTTTCTTATCCAATTGTTTTTTAAGGATTCGCTTATGTTAATCCATTTAACTTTGTAATAAATTTCATGGAGCGCTACTTTTAGAGAACCATGATTTTCAATAGGGCGTTGTAAAAGTATTGGCTCGTCTTGATCAGTTATATAAATAAACATTTTTATTGCGAATATATAAATGAATGCTTTTAAATATAACAAAGACGCTAAATATGCAGTTGGATCATATAACCCTAAAACTATAGCTGTTGATTCAATAGTTGTTGCAGTGGGAGTTGATTCTTTTGAAGTTAAGGTCAGTAATCCATTAAACCATTATTTAAATCCTAGTGTTAAACATGATAACATCGCAAAGGCATGGTTTAGTCATCCAATGCAGTTTTATCAAAACCAGTTAAACTTTGCTGTGTTCTGTGCAACAACAGGGTGTGGTGTTTCTTTCGCTGATCACTTAAATCATCCTGGAGTCATGGTAAAAGCAGTTTATAGATTTCATTTCTATTATACTTTCAAGCGTATTTTGTCTGAACTGCATGCTCCATTACCGAATGATTCTACTTTTAATCCGTTCAACAACAGAATTGACTTGAAGGCCTTTGAACGGATTTGTAATGAGTTTAACATTAACTTGAATACAGACTTTAGGCAAAAGTTAGATCGTAATCATGGTTTGGGTACACTTTATTATTGGGGCGTGCACAGAAAGTATAACTATGATTGGAATCCACCTTACACGTCTTTTTCTTCAGGTACGACCGTTCATCTGGGATCTATTCAACAAAAACATAAAAACGCTTGGTCTACTTTTATTCTTGATACTTCTGAAGGACTGACAAAGGCGGGAATAGAACGAGTAAATGATTCTATTCGTACTTACGTGTGGTGTTTGCTGGGATCTCAAGCGCAAGTTAAATCTGAGATAATGGATCCTTCTACTGGGTTTGATGCACAAAAACAGTATTTAGCTAATTTAGAAGATGCAATCAATTCTACAGTTGACCTCCCAGCAAGCATTAAAAGGTATCAAGACGTTTTAAGATTTGCAAGATCAAAAGTAGACTTTGCTGTTGGTAGTGGATTATACATGCTGCCCTCTGATCTTAGACTTCAAATAGGAACAATTGTAAACTATAACAACGAAATCCTTATAGCAAAAGATAATCAAGCAGTTGGTAAAAATTTAAAAATAAATTCTACATTGTCGATCATACAAAGAACACACCATCCAATCCCTGTCAGTCAAAAAAAGAATATTAACTTAACGAATTCAACGAACTTAACTAACTCTATGAACTTAACTAACTCTACGAACTTAACTAACTCTACGAACTCAACGAACTTAACGAACTTAACTGACAGTCACGAAAACGAAAAGACAGCACTAGTTATTTTTCTAACAGCAGCCGGTCTAGTTTATTTTTATTTTACTAGAGAGTAATCCTACAACTAAAACTATTAGCATCCATAAGTGTTCAGCCATAAAACCGACTACTTTGCTTGCAGTAGAAAAAAGCCAACTAACAATTCCACCTAATATACCGGGTAGCGCATCTAGTGCTTTTTCTCCTAATTTTTTTAATAGATTCGTTAAATGTTCCAGTTGTTTTTTAATCCAAGAGTCTTTTGATGGCGAAGGTGGAGAAGGTGGAGAAGGTAATTGACCACCACCACCACCTGTTCCTGTTAAAGCAAACACTAAAGTAGAGATTGCAAACCCTAAAGCTGTCATAACGCTCGCTATCGTGACTCCTTGCTCTCTAAATAAAGTTTTTATTCTTTCTGCTAACGTTGTATCTTCGTGTAAAATTCTTTGGATGGTTTCTTTTATTCTGCTGACTTGTGTTCGTAATTGTTCACGGTTAGTTGACAGTACTTCTAGTCTTGCAGCTCTCTCTTGTTGAAGATCATCTAGTCTTTGCATGATTCTGTCTTTTACGTCTTGTCCTAGGTTATTGTCGTCCGCTTCAACTAATTTCTGTTTTTCTCTGTCAATGTGAGCATCCAGTTCGCTTAACTTTGCTAGATTATTTGTTAACTCGCCTCTGGTAGTTTGTAATGTTGAATTGAGCGCCATTAGTTCTCTCATAGGTAATGGTGAATCATGTAATGTTTTTAAATGGGTTTCTTCATCTTCTAAAGCTATAAAACTAGTTTCCATTTCTATTATGTGGTCCGCAGTTGCGCTTAAGTCTCTAAGAGGAATCGATTGAAGTTGGGAATCAGTAGGCAGTTCTTGTAGTGTGTTTTGAAGAGCAGAAACAGCTTTCGTGCTTAGGGTTGGTTTTGGTTTTATGTCAACGCCAATACGTCTTAGATCATTAGTGGGGACGCCATGAGAAATTAGTGAACTTATTTTATAAAACTTTGCTGGATTATTTTTGTGTGTAAGTCGGGTTGATTCATTATTATTCAAAAATAAATGACCTTCACTATCTAAAACATAGTCATTAGGATCATACAAATCGGATAAATCTTGACCTATAAATTTACGAAAAGCCATTACTTTCGATTTCTGTATTTCATAGTGCATTTCAAATTGAGATTTTCCAACTACTATATTATCTTCCCTTGGTCTAACTTCTACATTCGGGTTTGGTTCTGCTTCATCTAGTTCTTGTCTTAAAAATAGTAGATTACGACGACGAGACAATAAAGGAATGTCTTCACTCATGTCATCTCCAGCTTCATCGTCAAAGGCATCATAATCGTGGTCTGCTTCTTTTCCTTCCATGTTTTTATTTATAATTATGTTTTTATTTTATTTCTAAAAAAAGAGAGATGTCGCAATCATACGGGTCGAGTCTTGATCCATACAGACGGTTAAAAGAACCACTCGGTGTAAAAGGAACCAGGCAGAGTATCGTGATAAGTAATAATCCTTCAACTATCGATCAAAGACAAATATTATCAGTAAGATTTCCTAGTCTGGGGAGTAATGAAGTCATCGTGCCAGGCACTGCTCGTCTTGCATTTAAAATAGAACTGGAGTCAGCGACGGATCCGAACAGAACATTAGTTGCTAATCTTGGTAGAGCGATCGTTAGTAAGATTACTATTAAACTTGAAGGGAGAGAGGTAATGTCTTTAGATAACGCAGATGTCTTTTTGAGTTATTGCGACCTCTGGTTAACAGAAAATGAAAGAAAAGATCGGGTTTATCAGGGAATACAAGGAGATAATGGTATAAAACATAGAATTGATGCTGATGATAAAAAAGATAGCAATAAAGATGCGTTGGTTGCTCAAGTTTATGGTAATCGATTCTACATTCCTCTTGACTTTGAACTATTGAACACACACTCACCATATTATCAGGGAGCTTTACAAGATAGGCTTATGTATGAATTTACTTTTAATGACTATGCCCGTGTTATCAGATCGACAGAAGATTCAAATGCAAAATATAGTATTTCAGACATCACATTAGAGTTTGATGTTGTTCGTCATCAAGAATTAGCTCGGTTGATCTCCCAACAATACCAGTCAAGATTAGCAATATACTACAACAGAATTTTAAATCACAGTAAGTTAACTAAAAACACAACAGACACAATCTGGAACATCGATTTGAATATATCAGCAAGGTCATTGAAAGGAATTTTGCTGCTGTTTGAAGAAACCAAAAAACCCTTTAATAGATTAAGCGAGAGGTTTTATAATCCAAAAATAACTAAGCTGACTACTGCGATTGAAGGGCAACCGAACCAATTGTTTGCGAGCGGTCTTTTACCTTATCAGCACTTTGATGAAATAAGAAAACTGTTTGGTGGAGGCGGGCAACTAAGAGATCCGTCTGTTGATTTAATTTGCAAAGACCTCCATCTTCATGATGTTAGACTAGAAGATTATTTATCTTCGAAGTATGCTTTGTGGTTAGATCTTAGAACAACTGATGATAACAAACTTCATGGTAGCGGAAGAACAGTAGGTGATGGGTCAGGCGGAATAAACATTCAAATTCATAAAGAAGCAGCGGAAGTGGGCAAACAAATATATGTTTATGTGTATTTACTATGCGATGCTCAGCTGAACATTGAGAATAACAGATTAAAAGATATTGTGTATTAAAACAATGGACTTGAACAGTTTAAATTTCCTTACAAAAGAACCACATTGCGGGTTATTTTGCGGGATGACTGGGTGTGGAAAAACGATATTTATGTTAGATTTAATACAAACGGTTTATCGAAATCACTTTGAACATATAGTAATTTTTTGTACTACTTTAGAATTCAACAAATCATACAAAGAAAGAAAGTTCATTTGGGAGGATGATAAAGTCTATTTGGTTGACCCAAGTAATAAGTTAAGTGAATGTTTAGATCATTTTTATCAACTGTTTAAAGGAACGTCAACATTGTTTATTATTGATGACTGCTCGGCTGAAAAAGACATTGTTAAAAAAAGAAATAGTTTAGCTAAGTTAGCTTTCAGTGGTAGACATGCAGGGATTAGTGTATGGATTTTAACACAAAAGTATAATTCAGTTTTAAAAGACTTTAGAGAACAGTTAAAGACGGTTGTTTTGTTTTTTACTAAAGATAAAAATAGTTTTGATGAATGTCTAGATGAAAATGATGTGATTGAATCAAAAGAAGAAAAAAAGTCGATTAAACAAAAACTGAGGAAAGAGAAGTTTTGTAAGCTAGTGTTAAAAACAGATTTTCCTAGTCAGTACAAATGTTTGTGAAGGCAAAAAAAAAAAAAAAAAAAAAAAAAAAAAAAATTTTTTTTTTTTTCTTTTTTTTTATACTGGGTCAAATTCAAGGTTAAACTTGTTGTAAATTTCTGATAAAGTATTCATTATTTTGCTTTCAATTTCGAACAAGTATTTACCGACTATTTTATCGTCTTCCATTAATAGCTGAGATAGAACAATTTCTTTCTGCGCATTCCTTAATCTTTTCAATAAAATGTCGTAATTCTTTGTCTCGAGTATCTCTTTATTCTGAGTCTCCATTTTAAAACTCATTTTTTTTTTTTTTTCTAATCAAATCGGAACTGTGTCTGGCGGAATTATCTGTAATTCTTCTTTAACAAAGGCTCTTTTTGGAACGGGTCGTGTTGTTGTATCAGTTTCTCTTAAATAATACACCGGTGGATTCATTTCTATTACACTTTTTATTTCGTACGGTTCAATACTCCAAATTGGATCAGTCGCTCTTACACGTGTGTCTCCTTCCGCTTCTCCTGGTGCATAAAGAAACCTAACTTTGATTCCAAACGGTATCAGCTGTTTTGAAATTAAATGTTCATGAGGTGTGTCTAACGAAGTGTCAATCGTTTTCTTCTGTATTGCTTTTACTGGTTTAAATCCTGTTACTTTAGATTCTTCGTTATTCATGACTCTCAGAACACTACTTAATCTTCTAACCCATTCAGTGTTTCTAGTTGAATCAAGGAGTTCTCTGTGATATTGGTAAGAGAAAAGTCGTTCAGCTAATTGTTTGTTAAAGTTTTCGACTAAGGCTTGTGATCTATGATTTCCAGGAATACCGCGTTTAATAGATACTTTGTGTTTTAACATTAGCTGGTTGAATTGTCCTTTAAATTCTTTTCCTTCATCAACTTGAATTAAACGAGGATAGGTTAATGGACCGCGTCTATAGATTTCTTGTAAAGCAACAGAGACTGAAGTAGCACTTTTATCAGTCAATGGTTCAGCATCTTTATATCTTGAAGCTAAATCAACAACTGTCAACGCGTATTTAAATCTTTTTCTTCTGATTAAATCATGGGGTAAGTATAGAAGATCCATTTGATGCGTGTCATTTGGTGTTGAGTTAACGAAGTGTGGTCTTTTAATTCGTTTAGGTGCTGGTAGATAAATTTGCCATATAGCTTGTTTAGATAACCATTCTTTTGCTGTTTGTTCAGTGACTCCAGCAGCTTGATTTAATTTTTGAATAGCAGTTAAACCTTTCCAATAACCTTTTGGTGAATAATAAATTTTAGATAGTTTATCATTCATTTTAATACTACACGTTTTTTGCTATGAAATAAACAGCAGTCATACCAACTACAATAAAAGCTATTTCCTGGAGTTTTTGTTTTTCGGATGGTTGGTAGAAGTCACTTAGTTTTGGTGGTGGGAGCTGTTGGAGGTCTTCTCCTGTCACTAAATAATACTCTTTAATGGCGTCGTCAACATTCTTAAAAGTGTATGCTGCATGGTTTTGTAGTTTCAATTTGTTGTTAATAAAATCTAACTGAGCGAGTCTTTGTTTTTCATAGGCGTCTTGTGCTGCTGCTAATTGCTCCATTGCTCGATTATGTCTTTGTCTTTCCTTGTTTGTTTCTAGTTTACTGAACATGTAATTACTTCCTGAAAAAGCAAGTGCGTTTACTACAGCACCGCCAATCATCATTGCGAGTGAAGCCATTTTATTTTTACATATATATATTTTCTGGAATTATTCCTTGCTTAACTAGAAAGTCTTTTGTTGCGATTGAAGCAGTGATTATAGCGATTAGTTTACCAGAGTCCTCTAGGTCAAGTTTTCCTAGGTCAGCTGCTTTCATTTTCAATAGTTTCTTACCAACCATCGTGTACGCAACAGAAAGTCCACCAATCAGAGCAGATTGATATACAAGGTTAGCAACAGTTTTTTCGGCACTCATTTTTATTTTAAAAACAAAAATAATAAATCAACTAAAAATGAATTGTGACGAACTGTTGTTAAATGCGCAGGAAGCCGTAATGTCTGATGAAGTGTCGACAAGTGTTATGAATAAAAAGGAAAAGTTGTATTCTCTGGCTGCGTGTGGAAAAACAAAACAATACTTAGGAACAGAATTTAGTATAGAACAGATTCAACAAATGTCTTCTGCTGACATTGAAAAGTACTACACCAGATACGAAGCACAATTAGGATCTAAAATGGTTAAAAGTTTAGGTCAAACTGTAATAGGCTTGTACACTAAGTTAGTTAGTCAGTTTTTTCCACTCGATTCAAGCCAAGATTTAATGTACGATTTAAGTCAAGATCCTGTTTTAACTAAATCATTAGAGTCTCTTAGTTGTGATCTTTTTTATAGGTTTGGCGGGCTTTTATCACCAGTTGTTATGGGGTTAATTACTTTTAATCATATAGATTTTATGGCTATTAAAAATGAACGTGACAGAGAATCAAACGAATCAGACAGAACAGCAAACAAGCCCCATTCTATCGAAGAGTCCGACAGTAACCAAGGTAACGAAGAACCCAGGACGAGTTGAAGCAGGTAAAAGGTTATCAGAGTGGAATCGACAACAAAAAATGAATAAACAAACAAAACAAAAACTGTTGTCAGATGAATCAACCATAAGCGCAATACCAGTTAAAAAAGAAGAAGACAAACAAAACAGTACGAATTACGATGTTGTATTGCTTACTGTTGGTGTGGTTGCTGGTGTTGGTTATTTGTCTTATAAATTATATAAAACACACATGCAACCAAAGCTAAAAAAACGAGTAGAAGTACAAACAGTACAACCAGAAAAAGTAGCAGACAAACAAGAAAAACAAAAGTCAAATAGCTTAAAACCTGAGAGCGATCCATTTTTAATGCAATAAAAACTTAATAAGTACTAAGTAAGTTTTTGTGTAAGAACTTAATAAATACTTGAGAATGACTTGAAGATGACTTAGTAAGAACTTAAAAAGAACTTAAGTAACTTCTTAAAAAAGAACTTAAAAAGAACTTAAGTAACTTCTTAAAAAAGAACTTAAAAAGAACTTAAGTAACTTTTTTTTTTATTTTTTTTTTTAAAAAAAGCCCCAAAGTTTATTTTTTGCTTAAGTTTAAAAAAAAAAAAAAAAAAAAAAAAAAAAAAAAAAAAAAAAAAAAAAAAAAAAAAAAAAAAAAAAAAAAAAAAAAAAAAAAAAAAAAAAAAAAAAAAAAAAAAAAAAAAAAAAAAAAAAAGTTTAACCCAAAAAAGTTTTAAAAGGACCAAAAAATAAAGTTAAAAAAAAGTGACTTAAGAAAAAGTAAGTTCACCTCGTTTTATAAAAAATAGCAAAACTGTGCTCATCTGACCTTGCTAACTCACCACCAGTTCTCTGAATCTCACTTGAGATCCCACGGGCCCTATGGGACCCCAAGCTAGATCCAAAGGACTAGCGATGAGTTAGCAAGGTCAGTTGTGTACAGTTTTAGGTGTTTGTTTCCTGAATTTCCCTACACACTTAACAACATTAACTATATTTACTCTATTTTCTTACTTTAGAACCCCCATTTAAACAATCTTCCTACGTCTGGGTTTATAGGTGTTTAAACCGTGCCAGTGACCCTTTTGTTAGACGTTTCATAGTGGAAGATTATTTGGAGGTTAAAGTAAGTAGAGTTTTTCTTTTTCTCACTTTATAATCCCCATTTAAACAATCTTCTGACGACTGCGGGTTTACAAGTCTTTAAACTGTGCCAGTGACCCTTTTGCAGACGTACGAAACGAAATAGAAGATTATTTGGAGGCTAAAAGTGAGTAAAGATTGCGTTAATGTTAGTTAAGATAAGGGAAGGAAACAAACACCTAATCACTTTTACTAAACACAGTATTATATAACTAACAAATCTTGCAAAATATCTATGATGGTTTACTTGTTATTTATTTGATTAAAACAATAATAATTTAACTTATTTACTTAGTTCTTTATTCTAAAAGTTTTAATCAAATAGTACAACAACTAAACAATAATGTCTTTATTCAGTTTCCACAATAGTTTATAAAACAACCCGCTTTTTAAATTAAAAAACAACAACATTAGGTGTAATTTGAGCAAAAGGACTGAGTTATATCCCCTGTTTAATTTGTCTAAAATAGATGGCTACTTAATCGGGAATTCCCTGTTATGTAGGTAGTGATGACTCAATCGGGATTTCCCCATTCTATGGCGATGTTTTTTTCCCCGTTTTTTTTTTTTTTGTGCCCCCTAAAAGTAGTGGCTTTTTTTTTGATTTGGCAGAATAAAGGGGAGACGAATTTTTACTTTTTTTACCCCTTAAAGTAGCGTTTTTGTATCTAAAAAGGGGTTTAAAAAAGTTAGATTTTTTGCTTTTTTTATGCCTTAAAGTTGCGAATTCGTGTCTAAAAGGGGTCAAAAATAGTCTATCAGTACATCTCTGTTCACATTGTTTAATGGCTACGACAGTCAAATTCATATGCCCCCCTCCCCCTCCATCTTGCATTCCCTTATTGCCACACCTCACACAACGCATAGCTTATCCCCATTCCCCCGATTCTGTGGCTCACAACTTACTCTTCGAAGCTGAACTCGCTGCCCGGATTGTCGTTCAGGTGGTAGGTCTGTTCACGTTCATTTTGCCGTGGACCCGGCAAGCCTGGTGTCGAAGGCTTTGATGCGTGCGAGTATGTCTGGAACTGCTTCAGCATCGTGAGAGTTCCCCTATGTTGACGCGGTGCCCATTTGTAGCTGTCCTGGAGGTCCGACTTTGTCTTCACCTGCCGTATGGCTCCGTTGTGGGCCTTGACGGTCACCTTACCGCGCACTGTCCAGCACTGGCTACTCACTTGGGAATCGCGGGCTGCCATCAGGAGTTGATAATTACGCTTTGTCAAGTCTTCGACAATGACGGGGGACCTTCCCGCTCCGGGTTTTCTCTTCAGTTTGCTGCGATTGGAGATGACTTGGTCCCTGGTTTTCTGGGAAATGAAGCGGAGAATGATGCCCCTTGGCGCAGTATGACCGGACTGACCTTTCTGTTTCTTCCCCAGGCGATGCACGGCGTCGATGTGGCTTTTCTGGATGTGGCGAAGGTCAAGTTTTCTTTTTTAATTTAGACCTATAAGTATAGTTCTAGTAACTTCTATAACATTATTGTAAACTGATAGTAATAACTTAATACTTTATTAGCGTTCATAATCTTTTACTTTGAAGGCCTATGCCTGCGAATTTGCGTTGAGGTGTGTGTTTTTACATTTATAATCTTAATTTTGTTTCTCTCTATGAACTTTATGAACAGAGACACATAAGTAAACAACAGTATTTTGTGAACATTCCAAAATAAAGTAAGAAAAAACAGTTATTGTCTGTTTATTCTTTGACCCTATGTGGTAATCTTATGGATAAATGTATTCAAATAAAGGAGTGGGGTTTTTTTGGGCAGCAGGTGAAACTGAAAGCCTAGGGAAAAGGCTGCATGAAAACTACACAAAATCTGTTTGGTGTACAAGGTATGGAACTATAGTGCTGCGTAGTCTCACTCTGATCAGTTTTAAAATGTTATGGTTTGTAAATGGGAAGACATTAGTCAAAGTAATTATTCAAAGACCCATAGTTTAGCTTTGAAAAAAATGATAACAAGTAAAAAACTCATTCATGATACATTCACGACCACCCCACCCCGGACCCCCTTTAAAAAAAATCTGTAATGTACAGGGCATGTATTCACGTTGAGATAGCATGAGACTTAGCATCATGCTAACTTAGAAGCTCTTCCAAAAGTCCTATTAAATCCTATTGGACATTGGAGGAGCTTCTAAGTTAGCATCATGCTAAGTCTCATGCTATCTCAACGTAAATACAGGCCCAGCATAGTAAAAGAAAAACGAAACAAGCACAAAGGTAAATTGCGACATAGAGAATATGGTGAAAGGCATAAAAAAAGAGTCTAAAACAGAATGTTTTTGTGCAATTTTAAAAAAGTTTGTTTTTGTGCAACGTTCACATTTCCGTCTTGAAAGAAGAAACGTTACTGTTTTCATTAGCTTTTTACCTTTAAAATGTCCTTTAGCCTTTTCTTGTTAAATGCATTTCAACCAAATAATTTAAAAAATACCCCATGTCCATGGTAATGCTTTTGTTTTTGTTGTGTTGGATCTTGTTTTTAATTATACGAAATGAAATAGGTACATAATAGAAGTATGGAAAATGAATGTAATAGATTTTCATTTGGATAAACAATATATATGTGCACAGGGTGAACGAAGAGCTGGACCCTATCAAAAGTGAGTTTGATCGACGCACGGAGGCAGGCACATCGGTCCTGATGAAGCCAGTGGACTACAAAACGTCATTTGGCAGACAGGTGAAAACGTCTTTGTAACAATTGTAATTTCTGTTGATACAACAATAGCATGTTAATTTCTTGTTTTAGAAATATGCTTTATACAATAAAATGTAGTTTGTTTTTCTCTTTTAAAGGTGGACCCTGACGGATGTATTTTTGCAAGAAACACGTCGAGATCACCAGAAAGACAGCCTTTTCAAGGATCGGAACACTCACTTTGTTTAGGTTTCCTATAAATTAAACCGTAAAAACGGCGATTCCTCCTTGGCGAAGATAGAAGCCATTTTGGATGAGGTGGGTGGAGGTAACTCATTGTGGTTGAAGCGTTTTCTTTTTTTTTTTGTAGTGCAGTAAAAAAAAAAAAAAAGGAGCTATTTCCTTTGTTGTGAGCGAAACTCCTTTAGATAAACAGTATAAACATAACAAAATAAATCAAAAAGGCTTGTATTGCGAAATTTTCTTGCAAACGATTTGGCGGTCCATTAGAAAAGAGACGCCACACGCCTTCTCTTTGGTGAAATAATTTGACTTCCAGCACCTCCGCCAAGGAGGGAATCGCCGATTTGACGGTTTGATTTATAGGAAACCAGAGCAAAATGAGTGTTGCGATCTCTGTAAAGGGTATTTTCCTGGTGATCTCGACGTGTTTCTTACAAAAATCTCATCCGTCAGGGTGCCCTTTTAAAAGGAGATCAGAGTTTTGTTGCCTCGTTGTGGCCATCTCATGAGAAAGAGCATGGAGCGTAGTTTAAGGGCTTCGCACACTAGCGTCAGGCGTCAATTGTTTCTCAGAGCAACGCCTTGACGCGTTGACGCCTGCATCACAGCACACATTGTAGCGAGGCAGTGGTGTCTCACTTCTTGTCGCTTCGCCTCTTGTCGCGCGAACTTCCTTATTTGGAAAGCAAGGAAAGATTACTCTAGCGTCAAACCTCCTCCTAGAAACAACAGTATTTTTTTTCTTCAATCTGAGTTATGGTCCTTCCGTCCGTTGTGATTGGCTAGTTTCACGATCTCTGCGATCTTGAGCATCAAAATTAGAGCCGCATCTATTCTCGAGCAACACAAAATCGCGCAGCTACGCATCAAAAATCCTGCTGCGCCGCGAATCTCTCACACACAAGCGGCGCATCAACTGCGCAAAAAATCGGCGCGATCTTGAGATCTTGACGCTAGTGTGCGAAGCCCTTTACCAATTCTGTAGTGGCCTGTAGGGTTTTGTTTTCAAATTGAAGTACGATTGAAAAAACAAAATGCTTTGATTTTTTCTTTTCTTAATAATATGAAGACAAGAGGCAAAGCCTTCAAGGCTCACGTCTGATTTTTATTACTATAGCAGGCATGGGAATTCCCATGACAATTCCCATGTATAGAGAGAATACTGTTATGTAGACACTTGTGCATCTGAAAACAGAATAATTTTTTTATTTTACTGTGTAAATTAAATTATTTCTGTGCATTAAATTACCCCTACCCCTTTCTTTAAAATGTAATTATATGTATGTTTATGTATGCGCATGTAACATAGTGGAGCCCTATTTTTATTTTTGGCAAACAAGTAAAATTGAAAAGCATATTGACCAAGCTTTCAGAAAAAACATAGTGACCAAACCCCCCCCCCCACCCCCCCCCCGCCGGGGTAAGGGGGGTCTACGGACACCTGTAGTAGGCCTACAGTCTTTGCCTGTAGGTCTAAGCCTCTTACTCTTAGAAAATTAATAATTGAAGTTGCGTAATTCGTAAGGCCATACTCCTGATCTGTTACTGTTTTAAACTGATTGTTCATGCAATGAACACTTGTTCCACATCATCTACATTTCTGTAAGATATTTTATATTAGTCCTAATATTTTATTTTCGTTTCGTTAATTTCCCTCCCCCCTCTGCCACAAAGCAAAGGTCAAGGTCACAGCCAGCAAGCTCATCCATGTTTATCTTCCCCTGTACAGTCTTTGCACATGGTGATCAATCGTCTAGGCCTAACAAAGGATTCGTACGTCGAAGGCAGTGAAATCGACGAACCCTGGATTTTCCGTATATTTTTTTTCAAGACTGAAATGAATGTGGGCTAAATGTTAGGTACGTCGTCTTGATTATGAGGTAAGGCGTGATCTCTTATTCTCTAGGCCTAGGCCTTGTTGCCGGAAGTGCGATAGGCTAAGTATTGCATGCGCAGAGATGATGTGTGAATGAACACGAACAACCGTTGTCAAACTAAGGCGCAAATAAAACGAGACAACCGGGCCGTCAACGCACACACTCGGTACATCCATTTGTTACAGAAAATATAAGTTGACGACGTTAAAATGTACCTATTTGTACACACCTGAAGTCTTGTGTTTCTTTTTAAAGAGCGTTTTTGTATATCTAATGGAGAGTCTTCTTTCCAGTATCTCCTACTCGGTACAACACAACAGTTACAGTAATCTCTGCAACAAATGATTTTCTTTCTTTTGTTCCTTATCGATGTATTTGACTGCTTTGATCGTCATGACTTGAAGGCTCACGTCAAAATCAAGTATCCTGCTAACTTTAACCCTCTAACATCTTATGTTTGTTTTGTGAAAACGACAACGTTAAAGTTTCAGTGGAGAGTGAGAGTCTTCTTTAGTTTGAAGAGTGTGACTGAGTCAAGGTTAAAGGTTGCACAACAGTAATCTCTGCAACAAATGATTATCTTTATTTTGTTCTTTATCAATGTATCTGACTGCTTTGATCGTCGTGACTTGAAGGCTCACGTCAAAATCAAGTATCCTGCTAACTTTAACCCTCTAACGCCTTATATGTTTAGAGAAAATGACAACGTTAAGGTTTGAGTCAAGGTTAAAAGTCGGGGCCACGGACGCAACACACACACACACACACACACACACACACACACACACACACACACACACAACACACACACACACACACACACACACACCCGAACATGTACGATACAATAGACTCACTTTGTTTTAATAAACGACGTGAGCCAAAAATGTATACTGTAAAAAATTAGAGTATAATAATTTCTGCATTTTTTCCACTTATCAGTTTAGAGTGGTCAGCCTGAGAGCTCTCAAGAACATCATAAGGAGTCCACAAGCCTTCTTTTTTCAGGTAAACGTGATGATGACAGGGGCGGACCAAATGATTTGTTAGGAGGGGGGAGGGGGGGGGGGCGGTCCGCGGGGAGTCCAGGGAGCTGCATAGGTCCTGGGTTAAGGTGTAGTGGCCTTGTGGGAGCCCAGCGGTTTTGAAGCCCCCGGAAAATTTTGCAATTGAGAGAATATTAAAGCACACATTGAATCATTTTCTTGCTTTTTACCCTTGTATATGGTACATGTTTGGGGCAAATGGGGGGTTTCTGGAAACCCTGGAACCCCCTCTGGATCCCCCCCCCCACCTCAGATCCGCCCCTGGATGACAATTTGAAACAATGCTACCGTTTTGTGGTGTCACAATAATACTATTTCATCATTTAACCCTCGTATTAGTCAGTTCATTTTTTTGTCACATTTGATAGCAATAGAATCGTCTTGTGTTCAGAAAATATGTTATTGCCTCTTCATGCATAATACAGGTTGATTTTTTTCTTTTCATAAAGATGTTGTTTTAATGGTTGTTAAAACCATGGTCTGTTTCACACACACACACACACACACACACACACACACACACAGACGCATTCCGCTACAGCCTACACGAAGTTTTACTAATGAAGTAGAGTGGGACGATGCCGCCCGTCTCTCTCTCTCTCTCTCTCTCTCTCTCTCTCTCTCTCTCACACACACACACACACACACACACAAACACACACACTGTCACGCACATACACACACGCGTCACGCACACACACACACACACACACACACACACACACCTGCTAGTAGGCCCCTAGTGCAACAAAACTATTTTCCCGTGTCTTTCAGTTATGTTATTTCAAGTACAACTGTGGTTGTTCTTCTCATAATATGTTTGAAAATGATACTAGAGTAAAGTTCACGCTGTGCTCTTTCCATTGATGCATAGCAATATGCGCTTACTAATACAGTAAGTATCGTTAAAAAAAAAATTAAATGCCAAAATCGGGCCGTCGTCAACGGTTCTAAAGCTAGGCGAAGCAGCCTAGCTGTTGCTCAGCAGGCGCCGTCGGAAAGTGGTGTAGGCGCTATAAAGTGGAAGAACATTTTTGCCACACACGCACATACACACTCACACTCATGCAGACAAACAGAAAGCCAACAGACACATAGAGACACGTACAGCCATCCCCTCGTTCTCATTCCAATGTATTCCTCTTCTGTTAGAACTGGGAGCACAACAAATATTATATTGGTTTGGGGGAGTAGTGGGTTCAGAAGGGAGTGGAAAGAAAGGCCGTGCCTGTTACTGGGATCACATCTATATGGCTCGTTTTGGGTTTTGTTGTTGTTGTTTGTTTTGCAGAGGCAAGGGTTACGGACCCGTAACCCTGCTTTCTTCAGGCTACGGTTACGTTCGTGACTCAGTTACGGGAATGCACAAATTGTGCGCAAGTGTCTTGCAAAACTACTGACATTGACTCTAATATGTTCATAACCCCATTCCTTAGCTTAACAAAACCTTAATGCGTTAAATATATGAAATAGGAAATTGCATTTGTTGACGAAAAATTCGGCTATGATGAGTTACTTACTATCCCCAAAGACTCTAAAAGGGTTAAGATGGACTACTTAAGAGTTACGGCGAGCCGGGCTGATAGAGTTATCGTTAGTGGGGTAGTTACACCCATTCACAGTGGCGGCTATCCAAAGACTCAGACTGGAATTTGAACGGAGAATTCAACTGGCCTATCGACGTGTTTTTAACCTAAATGTGTCACGTTTAAAAGGAGTGTTTCTGTCCTCACTACTCATATAGGGAAAAGGGACCGGGTGTTAGTCTTTTCTTTTCAGTGTCTTTGCTATCCCAGAATCGGCAGAATCTTCAATTTGACGAAGGAGGCTGATTAATGGGAAGAAGAAGATCAAAATTAAATCAAATCAAATCAACTTTATTTTTCCAAAAAAAAACCTGGGGGCACAAGAAAATGCATACACGTACCATTCACACCTGCGGCATCAAACATTACAAACAATAGCCCAAAAGACACCATAACAGTACACATCAACATAGTATTACATAGGCTCCAAACAAAGCCAACAAAAACCAACAAAAACACTTTATTTTTATTTGTAACAGTACTCATCACCATATAGACAGGCACATTATACCATCATGCACAGATACACATTCATACACACACACACACACACACACACACACACACACACACACACACATATACATGCACAACACAGTTGCTGGAATTTCACATACGAATCCTTTTTTTTAAACCGCTAATTAACTTATCTCCATTAACAAATATTGACATATGAAACAAGACAAGAAACAATTAGAACATAAACTCAGACATGGTGACCAAGAACATAGTCCGAGTGTTGCAGCAACATCATAGCTGTAGCCACGTGGGTTTTGGGTGTTGTTTTTTGCAGGTGATCGCCAGGGCAATCTTTGGACTGATTCTGGGGGCGTTTATCTTTCAAACCAGTGACGGAAAGACAGACGGTATTCAGAACAGGTCAGTCCCTAAAGGGTTAGCGCCATTTCTTTTGTGAGTCACCAAGAACAACATTATAATCTTCAGTATTCCATTAGCATTATTAGTTTTATTGAGTCATCATCATCATCATCATCAAAGTTGATGTCATCATCATATATTAATGGTGACGGTAATGATGGCAAAAGTAGTAGCAGTAGCAATAGAAGTTGTAGTAGTACCAGTATGTATTAGTAGTAATAGCAGCCACAAGAAACACATTCTAGCCCAGCCCGCTAGAATAGCATCTGCCCCCTTTGCTATCTGGCAGTCATGGTCGGAAACGACTTACTGGCATACATTTAATAGCAATTGTGGTAGTAGTAGTAGTAGTAGTAGTAGTAGTAGTAGTAGTAGCAGCAGTAGTAGACCTAGTGTAGTAGTAGTAGTAGTAGTAGTAGTAGTAGTAGTAGTAGTAGTAGTGGTAGTAGTAGTAGTAGTAGTAGTAGTAGTAGTAGTAGTAGTAGTAGTAGTAGTAGTAGTAGTAGTATTTTTGTTATGTGAAAAGATAATAAAACAGAGATAGGGTGGACTTGTTATTAATGGTACTTGATTTTTCGAAAGTAACATTAGTACATAATGCATGACGGTTACTTGTTTTTCGCTTGGCATGGCCATACCGACAATTTGTTTTCTTCTTTTTTTTAAAAATAGGAAACGTAGTGATGTCACTTTATACACTATTGATGTCATTAGCCGTCATCAATGTCATTGTTCCATCACAAATTGTTTTCGTCTTTATGTTAGGTATGTCACTAAGTTACTAAGTCATGTTTATTTTTTAGTTACTAGAAAACGGGTTGGGCCTGAAACGTCAAGTCAAGACTTGTGTGTTTCTTTTTGTCTTTCTTTTTGTGTTTGAAATTCGACTTCGTTTTTATTATTAGTTTGTTTGTTTGTTTAATATTTTGTGTACTGTTCTCAAAATGTTGACTCCTTCTTGGCATGTAACTTTTTTTTAAAAATTGTTTTCTGTGCTGTGTGTTACTGTAGAGTTGTACCGTGGTGTAGAGTGGCACAGTGGTATCGCGTTCGCTTCGTGTCAAGTAAACCCGAGTTCGAACCTGGGTACAGGGGATTTTTTCCTCTCATTCTGCACTAGGCCTTAACGGTCTGAACGTGGAGTCTTTCGGATGAGACGATAAACCGAGGTCCCGTGTGCCCATGCACTTAGCATACGATAAGCCCAGTGGCAACGAAAAAGTTGTCATTTGGTCAAAATTTACCCCCCCCCCCCCCCCCCCTCTCATCAGTGACAAAAATCGCATGCAAACCCCCCCAAAAAAACAACAATTGGGAAAACAGCCTCTGGCTGCGACGCGCTCTCCAGGTGGGAGCAACCCGAATTTCACAGAGACGCCTCTGTGACTATAAAGTACCTAATACTAATACCTAATAAATACCGTTGTCTTCTGTGGACTACTCTGTCGGTGTTACCGGTAATTCTTACTCACAGACGTGCGTCTATGACGCTTTTATTTTCCATCCGATGCATGGGTGCATGTGTTGTGTTGTGTGTGTGCGTGTGTGTGTGTGTGTCTGTGTGTGTGTCTGTGTGTGCGTGTGTGTATGCCTATGTTTGTGAGTGTTTCAATGCTGATTGTAAAGCGCTTTGTGCTCGATGAAAAGCGCTATGTAAGTGTCCATTTATGACTATTGTCATTATTATTATTATATTATTATGATGGTATTAACATTTTCTGGATGCAGGGTTGGGGCGTTCTTCTTCATGGTGATGAGCATGATGTTTAGCAATCTGCCTGCGGTGGAGCTCTTCATCAAGGAACGGGCCATCTTCAGGTGGGTGGGTACCTCACACTACAATGGCTGAACACAACGACAAAAACAATATATTAATAATAACTAGTTGGTTCTCATGATAGAATGCCACTTAAGCAGTTAACTGACTTTCTTTGACCAGAAGCGGAAATTGATAATATCAGTTAACAAGTTATCTGGAATAAGAAAGTCCACTTAACTACTTAACTGGTATATTAAAGCCAGTTAAGTAGTTAACTGGTATTTTCTCACGTTTGAGCCCCATACCATCCGCCACGAGCAAAAGTCACGTGACCCTCCATAAGCAACCTTTTGCTGCTCGCCATATGTCTCGCGCAGTCCTCCGCTGGCGAAATCAAAGCTAATTTCGAATTCAGTTAATTAATTTTTCTTTGTAAGATTTTTAAGTTTACTTTGATGTGATTATTTACAAGGCGAAAATAGAAAATACAAATGCACGCTTTAACACACAAAATGAGTACGAAATTACGAA
Source organism: Phymorhynchus buccinoides (assembly GCA_017654935.2). Taxonomy (NCBI): domain Eukaryota; kingdom Metazoa; phylum Mollusca; class Gastropoda; order Neogastropoda; family Raphitomidae; genus Phymorhynchus; species Phymorhynchus buccinoides. The sequence continues at coordinate 86,359,012 of CM065680.1, read as the reverse complement.
TGAGGGACAAACATTTATAAAAGAGGGGGAATAACAAATACTATTCGGAAAACCTTACTTAAAATATGAGATGAATATTTACAACTAGATAGGAGCCTATTGTCGAGAAGGGTGGGGAGAATTTGAAAAAGGAAGGAAAATTAGACATTTCAAAAAGGAGCACGTTTATCACAACAAACGGAAGGAAAAGAGAAAGAAAGCCCTCAGGCCGCTCCCTAATAGCAACTGCCTCCCGTAAACTGGAGACGGGAAAAATTTAAAGACTACAATACATAATGTATAAGACAACAAGTACGAATATATATAACAGTACAAAAGTATTCAATACACAAAACAATCACACGATCACCATCAAATATTAACTCAAGTTAAAAAAGAATACCCCAAAATCGCTAATTTCTTTAAGTGAATACAAAAAGAGGGGGGTAACTGAACTAATCACAATTTTGAAATGACAATGAATTTTAAAAAGGAAATTTAAATCTTAGTATTACAATTTAGAAAAAAGTAAAAATGTTGACCAAAATTGAAATGTTCAAGGGGAGGGGTACAAAACGAAACCTAAGTTCTTAAGAAGGGGTCACCACTGTCATTTACTTGCATACAACCCCGCAAGCAGACAGCAAACTCCGCAAGCACACGCTATCACTCCTCTCAACCAGTGCGAACAAATAATAGTCAAGGAATACCAATCTTGAAATACCCCCTCTTCTTAACGACAAAAGAAGAGAACAAATATATTTATAAATACAAAATAAATATGAAATAGTCACAAAATGCAAAGTTAACAAACGAAATAATAAGTCCCCAAACAAAAACAGTTTGTCAAAACAATATATCACACTCTCTCTCTCTCTCTCTCTCTCGATCGCGACGTCGATTCCTCAGTTTTCAAGCTTGATATCTTTCTCTAGTGGTTTTCAAATTTCAGGGTGTTCGTTCTAATTCTTTCCTCCGCGATATCTCGGCGGGATTCACTGGAATAACTCTTCCAGGGGATGGAACTCGCGACAGCGTCCACCCATCACCTCTCCTTAGGTGACATCAGTCAGGGCCTCCAAGTACACCCATGTACCGCCCAGGGGTCAGCCTGTGTACTGTAAACACATGTAGCGCCCCGATTATACATCATAACAAAATTCATAAATGAATCTTTTAGAACTCACCCATTTATAATCATTACACATGTTTGGTTGCCACAACCTAACCATAACACATATTGAAACACCACCACACTATAATCATCACTGCATATGATTATGCGTTATTTTCACTTTTACAATAGAAACATATTACCTGCAAAACCATGCATGCTAGCCACCAATAGGCCTGTGTGCCCCACGCATACTCTAAACAGACTCCAGCCTTCCTTCAAGACAATTTCAAGGAATGAATACAAAAACAACCGTGCGAGGCCGAGACACAATTTGTGTGAGTAAAACTCTAAAAAGAACACAGGCTGTTATTACCTTTGCACGGGCAATTCATTGGGCCTCTAACTTGGTTGTACACCACAAAATAATCAAAAACAATTTATGATAACTATTAACCTATTTTAAACCAAAAACAATGTACATAAATATATCATAGTACCACACACCATGACACATACCCACATGTACTAATGTAAACTTGTATAATACACAGTACTGCATATGCAGCCAACATTTATGCATATTTTTGTTCATACATTCATAAACAATCAGACATAATGTCTGATCGTCCATGAATGTAATATACTATATGTACTTCAAGTGCATGCTCATAATACACAAGCCACCAAGTAGACTACCACTACAGAGTTTTAACTTAGTAATCATAATACACAAAAAGCAAGGAGATTATTACTGAAATCTTTTAGACTCAAGAATAAATCTGTGGACTGTTTCAAAAATAGCAATGTTTATTTTGTTTGGTAAATTTAAATTTCCATGCAAAAGAATTTCTGGTTGGGTGTAGTCATTAGGTAAAGTTAGAATTGTATTTAATTCAAACGAGCGATTTGAAACAACGTACAAGAGAGTAAATAGTGTTCAGCATTTTCATGGGCAACACCACAACGACAGAGCGGACTGTTGACTAGATGACGGTTATGTAGATCATTGTTCAGATCACTTATTCCTAAGCGCAGCCTACAGTGTATGATTTGTTCTCTTCGGTTTCCAAAAGAATAGAAATTTGGTACAATAGCATCGTTAGCACATAAATATCGCTTTACTTGACTTAAAGAGGTGCTGTTTTTAATCGAATCTGGTAATGAGTTCCAAAGGATGGTAGTGGAAGGTACAAAAGAATTACGATACAGTTCAGTATTAAGCTTTGGAATAGATCGGTCAAGAGGCCGTCTTCTGTGGTATGGATTTCTGTCTGAAACAAGTTCTGGAATAATGTCTGTTAAATAAACTGGACATAAGCTGTTAATCATTTTGAAGTATTGCATAAGATTATGTCTTTTTCTCCTTTCCTTAAGGGTACAGAAACCAGATTCTTTATATAACTTATGATGACTTGTTCCTCTAACAGCTCCAATTATTGTTCTTATCCCTTCAAGATGTAAATTTTCAAGTGTGTTTGATTGTCCATCTGTACAATTATCCCATATTATGGCAGCATAGTCAAAGTGTGGCAACATAAATGATTTGTACATTATTTCTAAAGCCTTTCTATTAAGTTTATGCTTGTAAGTTTTTAAACAAGAAATCAATATAGTTGCTTTGCTAATGATATTTTTAATTTGTAAATCCCATTTGCAGTTGTTTTGTAATATTACACCCAAATGTTTATGTGATTCTGTACTTTGTAAATGAACATTGCCAAAGTTTAAAGGTAAGTAAATATTATTTCCACGACAATAATTTAGTAAATCAGTCTTTTCTTCATTGAAAGTCACCTTCCATTTTTGAGACCAAGAGTAAATTTTGTCTAGGTCAGAATTTAATATTTGTGCTCGGGCATTCGGGTCATTTAATGCTATAGACATGCTGGTATCATCTGCAAATAGTTTAACGTTGGACTGAATATAATTTACAATATCGTTAATATAAACAAGGAATAGTAGGGGACCTAATACGGAACCTTGGGGCACACCTGCAGGAACATTTTTGTAATCATAAATAACACCTTTAATTACCACAGCTTGTATTCTGTCAGAGAGATAATCTTTAAACCAATCAAATAAGTTACTTTGTATGCCAATTGCTCTTATTTTGTGGAGAAGTCCTTTATGCCAAACTCGATCAAATGCTTTTGATATATCAAAATATACAGACTGTGTAGTAATACCATGGTCAAAAGATTGACATAAATCATTATAGATACTTAGCAGCTGGTTAACAGTAGAGTCACCTGGAGTGAATCCAGATTGTGATGAAGTAATTATGTGATTTGACTGTAAAAACAAGAAAACCTTTTTTTGTACACATCTTTCCAAAACCTTACCGACACAGCTTAACAAAGAAATTGGACGATAATTATTGCATTGGTCTTTTGTGGCTTTCTTATGTAGGGGGTTTACATGGGTTGTTTTCCATATTTGGGGAAATTTACGTTCTTGTAAGCTTCTGTTAAACAAATCAGTCAATGGAACTAAAATAACTGATAGAGCTGCTATGAGTAATTTGTTGTGAACAAGGTCTGGTCCTACTGCTTTACTTTGATTTAAGTCAAGAACAACATTCTTAACATCAGACGCAGTAAGTATAATGTTAGAAAGTTCCAGGTCCAAAAATGGAATATCAGGTGGGTTGTCATTGTCGTTTTCAAGTGTTGATTGACTAATAAAATAGTTATTAAAAATTTCAGCTTTTTCTTTGTTTGTATAATAAACGATACCATTATGCATGATTGGTGGAATTTCACTTGAATCAATACCCTTTTTCTTTAGAAATGATTTTACAAGCTTCCACCATTCCTTTGTTCCAAAATTAGACTGGGCTATTACTTTATTTTCTAATTCAGATGTGTACTCCGTTTGACGTAGTATTTCTATCTTTGTTACATGATTTCTAAACTGACGAAATTTAAGCCAATCCTCAGGATTGTTAGTTAACTTGGCTATATCATGTAAATCTATTCTCTCCTCAATAAGTAGCCTAATTTCATCAGTCATCCATGGGACGTCAGCAGGTCGAACTTTTACCTGCTTAACAGGCATACATAGTTTAGCCTTGGACATAATTATTTCCGAGAAGAGATCAGCACTTTTGTCTACAGTATTATTGTAAATAATTTCATTCCAATTAATTTCTTGCAATAAATTACAAAATGTAGTTTTATCTAGTTTGCTATAACTAAATATTGTTCTTTTAACTGATTGTTCTTTAACAATAGTATTATTGACAGGGACAAAGGGAACACTGTGGTCACTGCAGATGGCAGGAAGGACATTCATTAATTGAACTATGTTGGGACTTTGAGTAATTATTAGATCAATACATGTACGAGTTAGTTCAGTAACCCTAGCTGGTTCATTTACAAGCTGACTTAAATTATAATGAGTTAGCATGTCAATTAAATGGCGAGAGGGTGTGTTGAGAAAATCTGTATTGAAGTCACCAAGTATAATAAAATTTTGTTGCAGTGTTATTAACCTTGCGGATGCTATCCTCAACCAAATTCCAGTAGCTAATATTAGAATTAGGAGGTCTATAATAAGATCCAATCAACAGGGAATTCTGGTTTAGTTTGGTTTCAACCCAAACAGCTTCTAGGCCATTAACATGAAAGTCACCTCGAGGCTTACAAAATAAATTATTTGTAACATACAATTATTGCCACATCACCATGAGGATCGTTTGGTCTATCTAGTCTAATAGGTGGGTGAAAGTTAGACATGTGAATAGAGTCATTGCTATCTGCATCAGATAACCAGGTTTCAGACACCGTAATTACATCAAAATGGCTATAGTCAGCTTCCAATATGTCGATCTTATTTCTTATACTGCAGGTATTAATGTGCATAACATGCAAATCGGTTGGTGAAAGAGGCCCTGGGTTTGTTTCTACACCTACAGACAGAATGAGTAAAGACTGATTGATTACTGCTAATTTTTTATCCTGGTCTGTGTCTGCTCTGACAATGTTTTTATTGGTACTACATTTTGAGTTAAAAAAATCGCAAAAGTGATGTAACGTGCTTTCAGTTAAGAGAAAATGAGTAAAAACAGAAAGGGTAATATTGTGTGGGTTTTTAACAAAAATCATGATGAAAAACTGTAAGTTAAGCGATTTGCTTAGGAAAGATAGATGCTTAGTTTTAATTAAAGCTTTCAAATAATAATGACCAACCCTAGCACGATACATACTCGATCCCACAGGCATTTAAGTAATTGAGTTCTGTAGAACAGAAAACAAGAAAGTTTGGTGCAAAAGGCGTGCAAGAGATTCCCCAACTCTCGTACTACAAACAGAAATTTGGACAGTAAAAATCGAAACATT
>CM065680.1:86315044-86353076 GCA_017654935.2 Phymorhynchus buccinoides | reverse complement strand
TCATATATGTCACACACACACACACACACACACACACACACACACACACACACACACACACAGTGACGCGCTTTGAATTTTGAAAACCATTCCCATTATCTGCAACAATGCCCCCCAACAACCGGTGTCAATGCCAGTCATACGGAAACAAAAACCTGTAAAAGTCACAACATCAAAGCCTCTGTTAAACAATTTGTCAGTCCTAGCAACAACAACAACAAACTCAGTCCTTGGGACTGACACTGACAGGTAAAAATTTTCCTCTCAGTATTTTGGTTTAGCAATCAGTATTTAACTGATATTTACCAGTAAACACGATCACTGACAGTGACACACACCGTATATTTACATCATGTCCTTCGACTGAAACAAAAAAATCATATTTCTTTTCATCCAGTAAGAAAGCTACCGGGTCAAGGAACGAAGTTGACCGTGGCAAGATGCAAAGCAGCTTAATGATGCAAGGAACAGGGCTGATTGGGTCGGCCAGACAGACAAAAGGTCAGTGAGAAATGAAACAAGGCTAATCTACAATTATTAGCACTCAGTTTATTCTCTAAGTGTGTGTTGTATGAGTAAGAGTGTGTGTGTGTGTATGTCACCGCCATGTGTGTGTGTGTGTGAGAGAGAGAGAGAGAGAGTGTATGTTTGTGGCAAGGCAGTGTATACAACATTTTACATTTTTCTTAGCTTATATTTCTACTGTTTCCTATACCAGTGTATTTAATTGTTCTTATCTCCCTTTGTTTATATATTCACAATTTCATTTGTAGGTATACATTTTTAATTGTTTGTGCATGCATGCACAGAACACACACACACACACACACACACACACACACACACACACACACACACACTTACTTAACATTTTCTTCTAACATCACCTTGCCAATCCATTCTTATCCAGTAAACAGTACAGTTTCTGTCATGGACTCACTTGAAGAGTACTGTCTTCCTATCACAGACTACAGCTCAAAAGACCACATCCTGGAAAATGTTCGCCGCATGCGCCAGATTCAGAAGAAACATCAGCAGAAAGAAGCAGAGGCAACGATACCAGTGAAAGCCATGTGGAAGTCGGACAAATATGCCGACGCCCAGTCCAGAATCAAACAGGGTCTAGAGGTGAGAACATTAGACTTTAGAGCTAATTTGTTTAGAAGAAAAGAGAGCTACCATATTTTACTGACTATAAAGCAAAGGCAATACTTTTCCCCCAGTCGTACACCCCTGCACTTTATTATGCCATGATTAAAAGTATAGTAAGAAACTATTGCAATAAAGTCTGAATTTTGTGTAGAATTGGAGGGTGCGTGTGCGCCTTAAGTTACTTATAGTAAAAAATAAGAGGTAATTTTGAATTCTTATTCAACAGAGTTCTCACATTTAAGTGTGTTTGTGTGTGTCTGTGTACATGTGTGTGTGACAGTGTGTGTGTGTGTGTGTTTAAATTCAGCGAAGATATAACGGGCAAGGTATTTCAGAAAATATAACAAGTATGTGTCTGTTAAAAAAACCGACCAAGGACTAAACAGCATTTAACAAATGTATGTGACATCACTGATAGTGTGTTATGCATCAATACCAGTAATAACAATGTTGTTAGTTATTGAATGTATTAATACGCTGCTTGCAGTATTTTGCATTTTCTGTAATTTTCATCAATTTCCAGAATCCAGCCTCTTCAAGGCCACAGTCGGCCTCGTTCCTGAGGGCTCACTCCAGGGCGGGTCCCCCAGTGAGGGTGGAGTCACGCCCATGCACCCCTGAATTATCCGACAGAGTGTCTGTGCCTCTGGCAATGTCTGCAAATGATGTAAGGCTTCAGGTTCTGTTCATTTCTGTTTATGTGTGGCTGTGGGTGTGTTTTGCATGGGTGCTACTCTTTAATTTTTACACTGATTTCAGTATTTTTAATTTTACCAGAAACTGAACTTCAGGTTTTAATTTATCCCCCCAAAAAATGACTACAAGCGATTTGGGGCATTTTGAACTTGGTTGTTCTATCTTGGAAGTTTACAACTTAGGCAATGTAATAATTTTACAAGGCTTATCAGACTCAAACTGTCTCCGTCTATCATTTTAATTGTCTGTCTCGTTGTCTCTCTCTTAACTTGCCCCCACCCCCCTTAATCGTCCGACGGGGCTCTGCCCCTGTACCCTGCTGGGGCCATGGGCCCCTGGACCCCTGCCTTTCAGGTTTTTTTCATTTGGGGGAGTTGCACCCATGGTTGTGTGATGTGTGTGTGTGTATGTGTCTTTGTGTCTGTGAGTTTTCCTTTTATATATTTTTGTTTATTTCAATATATGGCGCATTGTTTTGGATTTGATTTTCTTCCTCTTCTTTCTTCCTTGTCTCTTTTTGATTCCAGGGGTACAACTTTTCCTGGTATACAAGGATTTCCTGTTTTTGAATTTTACCAGAATAGGAAGTTCCTTTTTATTTTATTTGTCAAACAAGATCTTTGTATGTCTACTGTATTTTTCAAACACTTTAAAATAAACATTTGAATAAATTGTAGTAAAAGCAAACTAATATACCTTCATAAATAAATTTTTGCTTCAGCGGCAGGGGGACATTACCCCTGGACCCTGGCCTTTCAGGGTTTTTCATTTTGTGTAGTTGCACCCATGTGATTCCAATGTTCCTTTTTTTTGCCATTCTTTCCTTCTTGAACTTAAAAAGTTTTTGTACTCACCTTTTTCCGTTGGCAGGCCCTTTGATTTTTGATTTTAAAAAAAACATTTTTTGTTGCTTAGCAGTGTTCATGTTTGTCAGTGTGATAGGCCCCTGTACTTGTACATAAACAGGAGTGAGTTGTGGTCAGAGTGAATAGTGTTTGGGGGGGGGGGGGGGGGGTATTTTTTTTCTGTCTATAAATTGCTGATATTTGTGATGCAAGTGCAGTCGATTGGTCACGAAAACCTGAGGAAGTGTTGGCATAAACACGAAAGCTTGAACAGTGTAGCGTTTTGGGTGTTCATCTTCTTCTTCTTCTTGACAGTACGTGGCCACAATCAACACTTTGATTATTATGCCACGGAACCGGGGAGGTTCGAGACCACTTTTGCCGGAAGAAAGGCTCAAGGCCTGAGAAGAAATAAAACATCAGAGAGAGCACAGATACGAAAACTAGGAAACTGTTCATCCGTTGGGTTGTTGGAAGAGGGGAGGAGGGGGTGGGGGAAGATGGGGGACCAAAGGGGGGGATGGGAGAGGGGGGGAAGGGAGAAGGGGGGGGGGAGGCTGTTGGTGCTTGTTAGTCTGACTTCCCCACAGTGGGGCCATCAGACGTGGCGGCTGCAGCAGGAGGTTTTCCAAGTCAGGTGCTCCCAGACTGTTAAATTCTGTCCTTGTTTCTTTGTTTTGTCTTTGTTTCCTTCCTTCACCCTGTAAAGCCATAAAAGTGAATGTTGTTGTAAATGCTGCTTGCATGTGAAAGAAAAGTCCTGTCATACAAACAGTAGGAAGCAAACCTTGTACACAGAAACAATTTTAAAAGTGGATTGTAATAAGCAGGTTTTTTGCTTTTGACCTGTTTAGTTACTGGTACTGGTAGGTAATCTGTGCTGTCATTCACAATCACATACAGAAATTACTGTTTTCCTTATGTTTTTATTGTTCATGCAGCATATCGGATTGAATTGCTGTAATTGCTATGGACAGTATTGTAAGGAATTTTGTGTCTTACAAGCTAACACTAACAGTGGCATCCTTTAAAAGAATTACATGAAAAGAGATTTCTTTTAAATGAAGAAAGATGGCTTTAACCCTTTTGCCGCCAGCCATTTTTAAACCCAAAAATGCCATTAACCTTAACTGGGTAGAGAAGAAAAATGATATGCATTATTGGGAATTCCCCTGTGATATGTGTAACATTAGGCCTGTCCTTGCCTCCCAAAATTAACAAAATAGGGTCTCTGGATTACAGTCCCTGATTTGATGCCTTTTAGTGACGTGGGTGTTAAATCACTGTGGTGCATGAATGCGACATTGGGGGTGAAAGGGTTAAGGTGTCCAACCATGTTTTTTGTGTGTGTTTTATTTTTCTTGTTATAAATAGGTGAAGATGTTGCGGAATAATGTCGACTTTATCAAATTCAACGGGCGTAACGCCAAACTTAGCAAGGTGCAGCGACCAACTAGCGCTGCTTCATCCCACCATGATTTGAAAGCAGACCACGACAGTGCCATGGCTGACTATGCCAAAGGAGAAGTGCCAATGTAGTAAGTCTTCTTCATCGTGCATGTAGTGTGTGTGTGCGTGCGCAATGTCTTTGATTTTGTTCCTTTTAGTGTATTTTAAACAAACGATTTCTTTCGATTTAAATCTGTTCTGTAATTTCTTGAGCTGTGATTATCGGACCAGATTATTCACAGACTGCCACAGATAATCGAAGATCTTATTTGGATTCAACAGTAGGTTATCAGTTATTTTTCAGTACTCACATTTCACTTCAGCTAAAAATGCAAACTTGTTCTTTTAGTTTTAGAAAACAGAATCATGTTTGTTTTAAGATTGTCTGCTGTTCCTTAAAAAAAAGGAAGGTTTTTAAAGCAATGCTAGTTAAATCTTTTTTTTTTTTTTTTAAAAGCAACAGATTCAGTCATACTTGGACTTACCCTACCCTATTTTATGGACTAGAGTTCTCAAGGGGGTTGTGTACCCCTTAAGGCATTATCGTAATATGACGTCAGTTTGTGGATCTCCAGTTCAATATTGGAAAGATTTAGATCACCAGCGTCTGTTAAAATGTTTCTGCTTCCACTGTATCAACGCTCTGGTTTGTAACTGAAACCGTTTTCTAGAAACCAACAGATTTCTGAAGACTGACAAATTGGTCATTGCGTACCGGTACGGGTCAGTGTGCACTGTGCATATGGGTGTTGCATTTTTATCTATATAAACTTATATGTAACCCGTAGCAACTTTCACCCCATACCAATTGCGTAAAGGAAACCATTAGTAAAATGAGTAGATTCAAATCTTAACTTCTAATTCCATGAAAGTTGGTCTCTTTCGTTTGAAAAATGGTAGCTGGAAGAAATAAACGTCATTCGAAAAAATTGCGCAAGCATGATGAGATTTCTTTACAATCTCTACGATTTTAACCCTTGCAACACCAATGTCGCATTTATGCACCACAATGGTTTAACACCCATGTCACTAAAAGGCATCAAATCAGGGCCTGTTATTCAAAGACACTATTTTCTTCATTTTGGGAGGTAAGGATAGGCATAATGTTATACGTGTCACAGAGGAATTCACAATATTGCAGATACATTTTTTTCTATACCCAGTTAAGTTCAATGGTATATTTTGGTTAAAAAATGGCTGGCGGCAAAAGGATTAAGGGGGGGGAGTACGCACTGACCCAGCTAACACATAGACTCGTCAGTACTCTATAACATAGTATAAGGCGATACTTTTTTTTTCTGAGACTGAGACCTGTGCGCCTTATAATATGATGAACAAAATAGTAAGAAAGTGAAATAACCAAATCTAAATTACACCTTTTTCTTTCACTACATGGAGTCAAGCACCTTGCATAAGTCACCCCAAATGTAGAACATTTAATACTGTTGAGTGAGAGAGAGAAGGAGAGGGAAGGGGAGGGAGAGAGAGAAGTATAATGGGGAGGAGATGAGAGAGAAACAGAGAGAGTACATCATTTCATTCACAATTTTGTCAATTCATTCTTACGTCATGCAATTATCCATGCGTCATTCATTCATCCAACCTATTTTTTGTTTACAAACACATCGCCTCATCACCCTTGAAAGTCTTTTTTAAGACAAAAATTTAGTGTGTTTTTTACTTCGCTTATTTTCGCATCTTCTCCTGTTTGTTTTAATGTGTAGCGTTGTGATGTTTTATAGTTCAATTATAATTAAATCTAATTATGTAAAGTTTGGGGCTTGCGCCTCATAATAAGCTGCGCCTGATAATGCGATATGTATGGTACAAATTCAGGTGGTATGTTCATCAGTAAGAATAAATAGTAATATTGTGATGCTTTATAAGAATGTTTTGACATCTTTAATTACGCAACACATTCATCAGTAAGTACAGTGGAACCTCCCTTATAAGACCTTTAAAAATCATCCCAAATGAGGTCTTATAAGGGAGGGGTCTCACTAAGGGCGAATGATCCGGCTCATGGCTCACACAACCGTTAAGGACGAATGGCCCGGATCCGGCTTATAAGAGTTTTCAAGAGGTTTTGATTTCTGGCGTGTAACCAGCTTTCCGGTGCGAAGTCATATCCTATTTTCAGTTTGCTTTGAACTCGCCTCTTGCTATCAACCAATCATTGCAGACTTTACATTCAGCTTTGGTTGTAGAGGGGGGTCAAAGATTGGAATGTGAAATTTTTCTTCTTTCTATGTGTTAGCTGTTTTCGTCAATAGGAGACAAATGACGAAGGTAAGGAATCAGATATTTTACGATCGTTTAGTGCATGATGTTGCTAATCTTTTCTGAAAATATTGATGCCTAACTCTTCATAACTTGGTTTTGGTAATTATTTTACGAACCTAGTCAAATGCCCAGTCCCCACAGAACAAGGGGAAATAATTTGGCCAGTCCCGAGTGAGTTAAGAGAGGTAATGTTAATACTTACAAAGAAGGGCAATGTCTCAGAGAAGCAGGTCTTATGTGGGAGGGAGTCTTATAATGGGAGGTCTTATAAGGGAGGTTCCACTGTAATGACATTGAGTTGTGTTACTGTTGAATTTTGTTTGTCAATTCGTTCATTGCTGGTGCTACTCTGTGGCACAGTCTGAAACATCGCCAGAAGCAGTGGAAGAAAGAGGAGGAGGACAGGATAGCCAACACCCCCGACCCCTCCATGCCCCCTGGTCACCGCACACTGCCCGAATGTGAACGTCTGGAAACGCTGACCCTCTTGAAAGACAGTCAGTGCACGCCTTAACTTCTCCCTCTCTCGCTCTGATTGCTTCAGTTATATTCTTTTATTTTTGTATATTCTCCCGGTTATATACAAAGTTTATAGTTTGACATCTTTCTCTGAAATGAATCAGGGGATGGAACTTCTCATGATTAACTCCCTTTTACCAAAGTTATTTATGGCACCCATCCGCCTAGCAAAGTGAAAGTGCCATAAATAACTTTGGTAAAAGAGAGTTAATTACGAGAAGTTCCTTCCCCTGATTATTTTCACTATGTCCTCTCTCTTAGCCTCACTATGTCATTTTTCTCTGAGTTTCTCTCTGATTACTTCGATCATTTTCTCTTTCGCTTTTGTTCTCCCAGTTATATAAACGGTATTATACTCAGCTTGATCTCTCTCTCTGGTTGCTTCAATCTTATTCTTTTTTGCATTTTTGTCATCACAGTTGTATAAACAGTATTATTATACAGCTGGATGACCCCCTCTCTCTCTCTCTCTCTCTCTGATTGTTTGCCAGCCGGAAGCAAAGCTGAGCGAAGCTGGTAATGTTTTCAGAGAAATCTGTTCCTGACTATGTGACTGGCTGGCTGACTATTTTAACATGATAACATTTGACGGCAGGACCTAAGAGGCTCAAATTTTGCATGTGGATAGGTACTAAGGATATCTAGGCCAATTTTGAAATTGAAGGTCAAAGGTCAAGGTCAGTGGAGCCGAAAATGCTGCAGAGCCCCTGGCACAATAATGTTTGAACGAAGGAACCAAGGACGCTCAAATGTTGCATGCTGATAGGTGCTAAGGATATCTAGGCCAAGTTCGAAAATGAAGGTCAAAGGTCAAGATCATTGGAGCCGAAAATGCTGCTGAGCACCTGGCACAGTAACATTTGAACGAAGAAACCAAGGACGCTCAATTTTTGTACTAAGGATATCTAAACCAAGTTCGACAATGAAAGTCTTAGGTTCAAGGTCACTGGAGCCGGAAATGCTGCTGAGCACCTGGCAGAACGTTTGAACGGAGGGATCCAGGACGCTCACATTTTGCATGTGGATAGGTACTACGGATATCTAGACCAAGTTCGGAAATGGTCAAAGGTCAAGGTCACTGGAGCCGAAAATGCTGCAAGGCACAATAACATTTGAATGGAGGAATCTAGGACGCTCCATTTTTGCATGTGGATAGGTACTAAGTTCGAAAATGGTCAAAGGTCAAGGTCTCTGGAGCCAAAAATGCTGCCAGGCACGATAACATTGAACGGAGGAAAAACGAACGCTTAAATTTTGGCATGTGGGTGGGTATTGAAGGTATGTAGGGCAAGTTCGAAAATGGTCAAAGGTCAAGGTCACTGGAGCCGAAAATATGCTGCCAGGCACGATAACATTTGAATGGAGAAACCTAGAACGCTCAAAATGTGCATGTGGGTAGGTATTAAAGGTATTTAGACCAAGTTTGAAAATGAAGGTCATAGTCAAAGGTCAAAGTCACTGGAGCCAAAAATGTTTCCAAGCACCAAAGGACCTATGAGGCTCAAAATGTGCATGCGGACAAATACTAGGATATCTAGACCAAGTTTAAAAATAGTCAAAGGTCAAGGTCACTGGATCCGAAAATGCTGCCAAGCACCTGGGTCTGTATTCACATTGAAATAGCATGAGGCTTATCATCATGATGCCTTACAAGTCCTTCTAAATTTACCAGCTGTGAGGCGAAGCACTGCAGCCGAAAATGCTGCCGTGTGGCTGGTGATCTAGCGTCGTAGCGCTCTAGTTCAATCTTATTCTGTTTGCATTTTTGTCCTCCCAGTTCTATGCGTACAGGAATACTTTGCAACTGGAACGAGAACCTGAGCATTTCTCTGTGTTTTTGTGTGGCCGAGTGTAAATTTAAGTTTGTTCTACAGGCCAGAGCCTAAACGTCTGAACTAATCATAATGAAAATTATGATTTTGTTTCCCCCTAAGACTTGACAATGATGCCCATAATGTTGTTTCCCCCTTGCGGCAAGCCATATAAATGTACTTTATTTCCACTTGACTCCTTTGCATCCACACTGCCATAATTGTGTACCTTTGTTCTGCTTGCAGAAGAGAAGGATCTGGCCAAAGAACTGGCAGCCCTGCCCATCGCCACAGACACGCTGCGGGTTCACAACAAACGCAAGGAGATGGAGAGCAAGCTGCTGGAGCTGGAAGAGGCCATCAGAATCTTCTCCAGACCCAAAGTGTTTGTCAAGGTGGAGTCCTGAACATGAAAGCCAAAACGGCGACCCAAAGGGTTCGTGATGATAATGAGTCCTGAACACGCAAACCAAAGTGCTTTTGATCCAGTTTTTTTGCTTGGAAAAATACCAGCCTGAAGAAGATAGAGTCCTGAACACGCAAAGCAAAGCAATTCTTTTCGCTTGGAAAATTACCAGCTTGGTGAAGATACAATCCTGAACACGCAAAGCAAAGCGATTCTTTTCGCTTGGAAAATTACCAGCTTGGTGAAGATACAATCCTGAACACGCAAAGCAAAGCGATTCTTTTCGCTTGGAAAATTACCAGCTTGGTGAAGATACAATCCTGAACACGCAAAGCAAAGCGATTCTTTTCGCTTGGAAAATTACCAGCTTGGTGAAGATACAATCCTGAACACGCAAAGCAAAGCGATTCTTTTCGCTTGGAAAATTACCAGCTTGGTGAAGATACAATCCTGAACACGCAAAGCAAAGCGATTCTTTTCGCTTGGAAAATTACCAGCTTGGTGAAGATACAATCCTGAACACGCAAAGCAAAGCGATTCTTTTCGCTTGGAAAATTACCAGCTTGGTGAAGATACAATCCTGAACACGCAAAGCAAAGCGATTCTTTTCGCTTGGAAAATTACCAGAAAATTACCAGCTTGGTGAAGATACAATCCTGAACACGCAAAGCAAAGCGATTCTTTTCGCTTGGAAAATTACCAGCTTGGTGAAGATACAATCCTGAACACGCAAAGCAAAGCGATTTTGATTTAGTTCTTTGGCTTGGAAATACCAGCCTGGCCATAGTGCAGGCAGAAAACTAGATAACGCTAGCCCAGGGTAACTGTCTCAAGGGAGATAAATTGGGCCAGAGTTGGAAAGCTTCTACGAGGTTGTCATGTCATACAAGGCGTTCTTTCCCTGAAGACATAATATAATGAAGGCTGGTGTTTGCTTGAAAAATAAAAATGTGAAAAAAATTAAAAATCTTTTATAGAATGAGATGATCTTAATCAGATTACATTTGATGGTTTCTTGAAAGACAGTTGAAGTTGAATAGAATAGTCCACAAAATGTGTTAAAAAACAGTTCGAAACTTTTACTCAAAGAAGTTATATACAGTTTCTCGACTTCCATTCTAGTTCATAAAACGTGGCGGTACCATAGCCGATGAGGTTTAACCGAGGCGTGGTTACTGCTACACCTATCTGTATTGTTAAAAATTTGGGACTTTACTGGTGTTGCACTGCCTCCGGGCATTGCCTCCAGTATCGTTCCCACCATCTTTGTATCTACAAATGTCCCATATGTGTCTGTTCCAGACCGAGAGGACGTAAAACACCACTTTTCGTTCCATTCTAGGTCATGTGTCTCCTGGTTAAATGTTAGCTTTTCTTGGAGAAGAGTATTGATGATTTGACAACCCCCTTTGTTGGCCTGGTTTCTTTAGTGGGCGCATTATGAAAGTGACGATTTTTAAGTCGGGTACTGTTTTCAAAAGCACAGATAAGGCTGTAATCAAAAGCACAGATAGACAGAGTTGCTTCGCCTTGTTTTGTGTGGACTGGGTGTTTGATCTGGTTCGAGAAAAAAAAAGTGAAAAGTAATTTGTGAAAAGTTAGGGACTGATATTTTCTTTTGAAAAGATAAGCACCACTATACACCAATCTATTTTAAAATATCAATTTCCATACCTTCAATCATTTGTCTTCTATTGACTAACAGCTTAGAACAGAGTAAAGGAATTCTCCCCCCCCACCCCCACGGGGATACGGGGGGGGGGGGGAAGTGTCTTCCGTACAAATAGTTCCTCCACCTTCTGGAAGTTCTGTGCTTGTAACTTCCTTCTCCTGCCTTTTTTTCAAAAACTTCTCCATATAGTTGTCATTTGAGCTTCTCCGAAATCGGAATGTGTTGGCTGTATGCAGCGGTGAGACCAGTGAAAACTGGAAAACGAACACATACTTACCCATTGTGGCCTTATTGTGGGGAACGCTGCAGAAGAAAAAGAAGGAATTCTCAACAGCACGAACTTTGAAGTCACACCATCCACTTGTACATCCTGCAATGATTGATTTTAATATAGGAAAGTTGAAAGCAAATTAATGGTGGTTGGTTGATGGTTTGTCTCACATGTGCTGCTTGCAGCTGAGCGAATGTTAAACCCCATTTTCATCTCAGTTGAAAGCAAACTGAAAATAGATTATAATGTCATGCTGGAAGGCTGGTTGCATTCCAGAAATCAAAAACTTGAAAACTGTCATGACCTCGATAGAGGCCATCTGTTCTTAATGGTTGTGGAGGCAATGGCCCCTATAGAGGCCATCCCTTCCAAATGAGTTACAAAAAACAACAAAACAAACATGACAGATCATAATAGGAATGTCACTTTTTTAGTTCGCTTCTGTATTATTTGCCACAGTGGTGACTGTGTGAGAGAGTAGGCCCTAAGTAGTTTTGTGAAGTGAGAGAGTAGGCCCTCTCTAGTTTTGTGAAGTGATACACCAATGGGCTCTCTGTCTCTCTCTCTCTCTCTCTCTCTCTCTCTCTCTCTCTCTCTCTCTCTCTCTCTCTCTCATGTTTTAGTACTGAAGGTGGAAGCAGCCAGAGTCCTAGCAGCGGTAGTATTTTAGGATAAAAGTACTGTATTAGTAAAAGTAGAACCTAAGTAAAGTAAAACCGAACCTGTGTTAATCTGCTGAACATAGGACTTTAGGAGATTAATTTATCGATGACAAAGCTGCGCTTAGGATTAAACAGTGTGTGTGCTTTTGTATTTTTTCTTTCCCGCACTTATGATGAGCCAATCCAGGCTTTCTTTATAGGTTGTCTTTAGCAGGAGGTCAAGGGACCTCAGTTTGTCATCCTTTTCAAATGCCGTGAGGCTGGGATGTTCAGGCTTTGGAAAAAAAGGAACCTGTGTCTACTTTAATACTTTACTGCCAGTGAGTTTTCTGTGGAGTTTTACAACCAATGTGATTTTGTATGCCAAAGCATGACCAAGTGATTTGATTCTCGTCTCCTTTCCATTCCCTCCATCCGTCTCAAATCTGCTGGCCAACGTTCTTTTTCTTGTCAAGCACCATCTCTGTGGAATTCTCTGCCTTCTCCTCTCCGACACTCCAACTCAGTCTCCTCATTCAAAACCTCTCTTAAAACCCATCTTTTCCCTGCTGCGCCCTAAATATTTGATCAGTTGTCTATTGTTGTGTGCACGTGAGGGAAGATTGAATAAGAGGTTTGTGCTGTGTTTTGTGGTGTGTGTGTGAGCATGAATGTGTGCATACATGTGTGCTTGTGTGTATTTTGGCTTTGTGGGTTGTGTGTGCACGCATGTGTGTGTGTGTTTCTGTCTGCGTGTCTGTGTGTCTGTCTGCGTGCGTACGTTGTGTGTGAGGGTGTTTGTGTATGTGTGTTGGTGTATGTGGTCAGTCCATGCGGCTCGGTTGCTGTGGCTTACCGAATGGGGTATGAACGAGTTGGCATCAATAATTGTGTGTGTGTGTGTGTGTGTGTGTGTTAGAGAGAGAGTTGCTTTGTATATGCGCTGTTGCTGGTTGGTGTCACTCTTGAATGTTTTTGTTGTCTGTTGATGAATAATTGATTGTAAAGCGCTTTGGGCTCATCTGGGGTAAAGCGCTATATAAATGTACTATTATTATTATTATAAATAAATGTGGATGTTTTATGTGGATGTGTATTCTGTTTTCAGAGAGTGTGTGTGTTAGAGAGAGAGAGAGTTGCTTTGTATATGCGCTGTTGCTGGTTGGTGTCACTCTTGAATGTTGTTTTTGTTGTCTGTTGATGAATAATTGATTGTAAAGCGCTTTGGGCTCATCTGAGGTAAAGCGCTATATAAATGTACTATTATTATTATTATTATTATAAATAAATGTGGATGTTTTATGTGGATGTTGTATTCTGTTTTCAGAGAGGTGTGTGTGTGGAGAGAGAGAGAGAGAGTTTAAATTTAATCTTCTTAAAATCCGCATTTGAAAGACATACCCCTATTGTGAGGGTGGCCCTTAACTTTTTGTGCCTAGTATATATGTTTTCTTGTTTGGCTTTTGTTTGTTAACAAAAATTTGTGTGTATTTATTTTTGTTTCCCTCTTTACTTTCTCATCTCTTTTACTCCAGTCTGTGTCAGATGATGTTCCAGTCATGTCCACCATGCAGTTTGGATTGGATTTTGATCTCTAATCAGTAGCTATAGTAGCTACGTTTTATGTTTGGTAGGCTTTTTTTGGCTTTTTTTTATGACGCTTATATTTCAGTGGTACATGTTGCTGAGTCATATTGCGCTTGCCTCGTACTTATCCATCCCACACCTACTCTCTTTCCCCGTCTCCTTCAATACCCTTCATCATAATAAATCCTTTATCTCCCTCACTGTTCTATTGGCCACTGCAACTAGGGTTACTAACGCCCTTGACTGTGAGAGTGAAGCCATTGCTGGTCAGTACCTCAAAGGGCATTCACTCTTGCTAAAGGCAGCCATTTAGTGGCCTCAAATAGGGTTATTGGCGAGAGTGAATCCCTTGTTGGTCAGTACCCAAAAGGGCATTCACTCTTGCGAGAGGCAGCCATTTGCTGGCCTCAAGTAGGGTTATTGGCGAGAGTTAATCCCTTGTTTGGTCAGTACTCGAGCATCTACCAAGGGCATGCACTCTAGCAAAACATGGTTGTTGCAGTGGCCAATAGGTGGAAGTAGTAGTAGCAGTAACAGTAGTAGTAGTAGTAGTAGTGGAAGCAGTAGTAGTAACAGAACAAGCAAAAAAACCAACCCAGTAACAACAGAAGCATTATAAGTCAAAAAACAACAACCCCACACACATAAACTTGTGAACTGAAGTCCTAAACATAACATATTTGGTGGAGATTACAACCATACATGTGTATACTTTAATTTAAACATGATGAAGCTCAACTCCTATGCACCATGCATGCAGTACTTTGAACAACTCAATATGTATGTATTGGTTTATTTCATTAAAAATATACAACAGAGAATATACTTTAAAAAAGAATGCATGTCACATCGAAAACTTTTACTCATGGTTACATATATAAGCAGAAATACTGATTATAATTTGAGGTTTTGTCAAACTCATGTCTGTAAAAGCATTTGTAAAATGTGTGTGGGGATGTGTGTGTATGTCTGTGTGCAAGAACGCGTTCACTCTCGTGCGTGCACGTACGTGCGTGTGTGTCTGTTGTGCGTGTGTGTGCGTGTGTGAGTTTTTTCAATGCTGATTGTAAAGCGCTTTGTGCTCGATAAAAATCGCTATATAAATATCCGTTTATTTTATTATTATTATTATTATCATCACACAAGTCTGATCTGTTAGTTAGCCAACCAACGACCTTTTCTTACGTAGAGCCAATGCTTCGCGTGCATTTGCATGTGTGAATGGTGTAGAATAAAGTGGAAGTGGTTTCTCATTCATTGTTATTATCATTATTAGGTACTTTATAGTCACAGAGGCGTCTCTGTGAAATTCGGGTTGCTCCCACCCGGAGAGGGCATTGCAGCCAGAGGCGCGCCATCCTTTTTTTTTTTTTGCATGCGATTTTTGTGTGACTGATGAGGAAGGAAAGGGAGGAGGGGAGGGTAAATTTTGACCAAATGACAACTTTTTCGTTGCCACTGAGTTTAACATATGCTAAGTGCATGGGCACACAGGACCTCGGTTTATTGTCTCATCCGAAAGACTCCACGTTCAGACCGTTAAGGCCTAGTGCAGAATGAGAGGGAAAAAACCCCTGTACCCAGGTTCGAACTCGGGTTTACTTGACACGAAGCGAACGCGATACCACTGTGCCACTCTACACCACGGTACAACCCTACAGTAACACAGAGTACAGAAAACAATTTAAAAAAAAAGTTACATGCCAAGAGGGAGAGTCAACATTTTGAGAACAGTACACAAAATATTAAACAAACAAACAAACTAATAATAAAAACGAAGTCGAATTTCAAACACAAAAAGAAAGACAAAAAGAAACACACAAGTCTTGACTTGACGTTTCAGGCCCAACCCGTTTTCTAGTAACTAAAAAATAAACATGACTTGACTCCACGTTCAGACCGTAAGGCCTTGTGCAAAGTGAGAGGAAAAATCCCCTGTACCCAGGTTCGAACTCGGGTTTACTTGACACGAGGCGAATGCGCTACTACTGTGCCACTCTACACTCTCACCGGATTCAACTAACATTCTTTTCTAATTAATGGGTTGGAAATAATTAAAAACATTGAAAAAGCAGTAACAACTCAAAGTCTCCTATTAATAATGACTATAATATTATTTAACCTCTACGGGATGGGGGACAGCAGTGATTATTAATAAATATATGATATGAGTGAAAAGACCAACAAAATTGTGTTATTTCTTGGAATAAAAATCATTTTCACTTATTTGTTTGATGTTCTGCATCACATATACAAGATTTGATTTTTTTTAAATTATTTGACCGCATGATCGGATTAAAAAACTGTACATACTTTCAACAAAATTCCTGTTCAAACTTGCTAGAATGAAGAGCATGAGGAAAAGATGCACATTAAAAAAACCGTAATGATTCTGTGACGTAGATTGACTGGCACTCGAGGAAACATTGGAAGCAACTTGACACCAGATTTGATATTGCCTGGGGAGGAATAAATGCCTTTTTCACAAAAATGGGGAAAAAGAAACAAGTACGTATTGTTTAACAGAAAGACAAAATAAATACAACAATATTGAATCCTTTGCACACCTTTCTTGAAACAATAGGGGGCGGGGTCACCCAGAACACCGGTGCCAACACTCTATCGGATGCTATTCAGTAACCAATTGAGCTACAGGCATAAAACTTTGCCAAAAGTTGCATAAGGTGTTCTAGTTTGCTTTTATATTAGCAGTTTTTTCTATATATTAAGGGAAAGGCCTATACAAATTAATTAAATGAAATATACAATGGCGCGGCAGAGGACAATTTGGTATATTTTGTCAGACTGATTGCTGCTATACAGTAAGGGGCTGAACTACAATATTTTGAACACATAAAAAGAAAAAGGCTCGCTATAGAATGAACTAAAAGTTTTTTCTTTATACTTCAAGTTGGTCTGAGACGGAGTGCCTACTGCAGTCAATACGCATAACCTGTGTTCATTACAGGCATACAAGACAAGTGCTCTGGAATATAGTTAACACATGCTGTGACAAACTTTTGACATACAAAGGGGGTGGAAATCGCAGCTTGTTGACGTCCTAAAATCCCCCAGTATATGGATGACCTGAAGACCCTAGACTATGGCGAAGATCAACAGGGCAAGTTCATTGACCCCAGGTCCCACGCTGATTCCTAAGGGAGCTTGCTACGGAGCTCCTTGGATGCCAGTTTAGCATGACGCTGGGCATTTTTAGAAACACATGATTTTTTGTGAAAGAAAACTGCCCATGTAGCTTCCCACATGCTCACAATATCTTTCGGGTGCGCTCGTATCGCATTACCAAAGTATGCCTGCATTTTATCAATTTCTTTGTCTGTTAGTCTACCTTTTCCACCTAATCCTTTCTTATCCTGTGCTTTTGTTGTCTGTTTTAATTTTCTGAGCCTTCTTCCAACACGCTTCTGTACGTGCCCGACACATTCCATTTTATCGATAAGTTTGTCTCCAAGATTCGTGTACTGGGGTTAACATGAACAGATTCAAGGAAACCCCATTGTTAATCTGATGGGGTAGACATGAATAGATTCAAACCCCATTATGAATCTGATGGGGTAGACATGAATAGATTCAGGGAAACCCCATTATGAATCTGATGGGGTAGACATGAATAGATTCAAGGAAACCCCATTGTTAATCTGATGGGGTAGACATGAGTAGATTCAAGGAAACCCCATTATGAATCTGATGGGGTAGACATGAATAGATTCAAGGAAACCCCATTATGAATCTGATGGGGTAGACATGAATAGATTCAAGGAAACCCCATTGTTAATCTGATGGGGTAGACATGAATAGATTCAAGGAAACCCCATTATGAATCTGATGGGGTAGACATGAATAGATTCAAGGAAACCCCATTATGAATCTGATGGGGTAGACATGAATAGATTCAAGGAAACCCCATTATGAATCTGATGGGGTAGACATGAATAGATTCAAGGAAACCCCATTATGAATCTGATGGGGTAGACATGAATAGATTCGAGGAAACCCCATTATGAATCTGATGGGGTAGACATGAATAGATTCAAGGAAACCCCATTATGAATCTGATGGGGTAGACATGAATAGATTCAAGGAAACCCCATTATGAATCTGATGGGGTAGACATGAATAGATTCAAGGAAACCCCATTATGAATCTGATGGGGTAGACATGAATAGATTCAAGGAAACCCCATTATGAATCTGATGGGGTAGACATGAATAGATTCAAGGAAACCCCATTATGAATCTGATGGGGTAGACATATAGATTCAAGGAAACCCCACGAATCCGATTTCATCATAGGCTTAGCGCCTACACGATATCATTCCACGCCAGGGTTTTCATCAGATTCATGCAGACAGAAGAATTTAATCAGATTCTTGCCTCACAGACGTCATCGCAGACTTAAATTAAACTGAATGCGTAGAGCACAACCATAAGTGTTGCCTTTTCTTCTGTACAGTGCCTACTGCAGTCTACGCATAGCCTGTGTATATACACAGGCTCTGGTCTAAGCGCTGTAAATAGCCAGGGGGTGGATTATCGCAGCTTGTTGAGGCGTCGAAGCTTGATGTAGCTGAAGACGAAGAAGACTATGGCGAAGATCAACAGGGCAAGTTCGTTGACCCACAGGTCCCACGCTGATTCGTAAGGGACGTCTTGCTCCTCCAGATAATCGTTCCCATAGACACTGTGAGGAGAAAACTAATATAAAAGGCTTAAAGTAATGTTGTTGTTAAATTGTTGGCTTACCCTGACTAAAAGACTCCAGGGATCATCCCAACAGCAGAAGCACTTAAACACTGCAGTACAAGTCCATCAGCTACGGATGAGAACATTACGTGTGTGTGTGACCGTTTTTGATTACCCCGCCACGTGAGCAGCCACAGTTTTGGATTTTGGAGACTGATAATGTTATGCTAGGGGGGTGTTGACCAGGGTTACAAACACACACACGTCCACACACACACACTGTCTATTTTTAAAAAAAGGGCAGACCCCCCATCCTCCACAAAGTCATTCAATGCCCCAATCTTCATCCCTCATTACTTTATCAGCGCGCTCGCATACAAACACACACACGATCATCGTGTTTAATGTTCGAAGATGATATGTGGCTGCATGCTTATCTAGAGAGGGGGGATGAGGGAGGGATAGGTTTATTGGGAAACAGAGCCTGACCACTTTTACAGGGCGTGCTACGCCCCTGACGTCTGGTATTTATTTCCTGAACTACTTTTATTTCGTTTTACCAGGCTAGTCATCAAAACAATATTGTTTGCAATAATAGATTGTTTTTTCCCCAAAACATTTACTTTTATTCATTTTACTAGACTTTTGTTGGTCATCAAAATAATATTGTGGGCAAAATGTTGGAAAAATCAAAAAGAAAAAAGCGAAATACATGGATCATAAACCTAGATCTGTAAAATATCTCTTTAACCAAAGATAGGTCACATTCTCACAAAGAAGGGAAACTACATAAGTGTTGAAACTTAACAAACAAACACAAACAACTACACAGCAACTTACCAATCGGTGACATTGTTGCAGTATTGTTGGTCTTTCAATTCATTGATATACAAACCCTGAAAAATAACGGTTTGCGTACATCGATTTGTTAATTCATTATTAGTTTAAACTTGCAAAAACTTTCTTCTAACAAAGAAACTCAAATTGCAACTCAGAAGCCAGCAATCTATTTATAATCATCACACATTCTATGCATCTATACCTAGTTAGAGAACTATTCGAAGTAACTGTACATGCATACCAATGTAGCCTATGCACACATACATGCATACACACATGCAAAGATTCAAAAATTGAAAGATTCTTTTATTCTTTTTGGAACATGGCGGGCTTGAAACAAATCAAGCAAATACAAGTGTAACATTGGAAAACGGTTACACGCACGCACACGCACGCACACACACACACACACACACACACACACACACACACACACACAGAGGCTGAGGCCTTTCTGTCCAAAGCAAAACACAGCGTTGTATTGGATAATGCAACATTTTCTTGAATTGCGAAGCATACAAGACGACTGTTAACAAATCTGCTCTCAAAGATCCATAAATGATAGACAACAGAAACAAATATTTTCCAAGTAGAGGATAAATAAATGCATGCAGGGATAAGAATAAGGAACAAACGGACACTAACGTTCAAACTGTATCTGAAGATGCTGAAGTAACGAATCCATCGAAGCCAATCTGCCATGGTTGACAGGTTCACCAGCAGGCCTGAAAACAGCTGTCGACAACAACAACGGCATCATATAACTCAGGGCCGGACCTAAGTTTTTAAGGGGTGGGGGCTTTTTTTTTAAGGGGTGGGGGCTAATTCATCGATGGTGCATATGTTATACAAAATACTTATCTGTATCGTTAAAAATTCGGGACTTTCCTGGGGTTGCACTGCCTCCGGGCATTGCCTACAGGATCGTTCCCACCACCTTTATATCTACTAATGTCCCATATGTGTCTGTTTCAGACCGGAGGACGTTAAACGGATTTTCAGCTCATCATCGAAGGTGCGAATAACCAAGACCCCTAGGGGGGTCCGGGTGCATGCTTCCCCGGGAAAATTTTAAATCCGAGAAGCAAAATAGTGCAATCTGGGCATGGAATAAAGGACTAATGCCATTACTGTTCATACCCCTATTGAAACATGTTTTGAACCATTAAGTACCTATCAACTGGTGGTGCTCATGAGTGCTAGGTATAGCCCGCGAGGAAATTTAGCTGCCGCTCGGCGACATTTTTCTTTTTCTTTAGGAAGAAGGGTGGGGGGATTGTAATTGTAGCTGTATATATTCAGATTATATTTTGAAAACCAACATTATTATACGTTGAAGTCAAAAGTCACTTACTGAAACATTATCGACGGGTGAAAGATGGAAGGTAGTACTAAGGCACGTCTTTATTTCATTTGTGATAGAAGCTTCTGGTATCCACCCAACCCATTGTAATGTAGGCCTACATTTCAGTAAAGATATAAATAGTGAGGCAAGGATAGAGGATATAGTGCATATTCAGGAACTGTAACTCTTTCTATAATTAACTCCCCTCACCAAAGTTATTTTCGGCACTAATTCGCCTAGCAAAGCATAAGCAACAGCCACATTGAGACAGACCCAGTTTTATTTCAGTATTTGTTGCCCTCCACCACTGCCAACTTATTTTCCCGTTTGTTGTTGTTGCATTATGTGGGCATAGATTATTTTGCTGTTTTCACTTTCTTTTGTTTTTTGCATTCTTTCTTTTTTTTTATTAACATTTTCTCACAAATATTTCAAATCACAGTTCAAACAATAAATGTCTGTTCTCAAATCAATCTTATAGCATACATTTCATACTAGTCTAAGCAAAAAAGAAACGTGCCGTGATTTTTCTGACTATAAGACACATAGGTGGCTCCTCGTTGAAAGCCCTGAGCCTGTTGATGTAAAATTATAATTTAAAAAAAGTGAATAATTGAATGATTCAGTAACGATTGAATCCTTCTAATAGGCACAACCCCAAAGTTTACACCCAATTCTGATTTTTTAATCAGTAATTTTTGGCCTATAAAGTATGCAAGTTATTAATTTTAACTGCTTGCCATTCTGTAATTTTTGTTCTATTTTAGGTATACATAAGGTGCTATCTGCAAATAAGGCGTAGGTGTCAAAGTGCAGTAAAAAAATAAAATTGCGTTTTATAGGCCGATAATTATGGTAATAGTTTCTTAGTAAAGTAACAGTCAAATTAAAGGCACTGCTCTGGGGGGCTCAGTCTAGGGGCAAGTCACTTTATAGTCTGTAAAATACAGTAGAAATACATGCAAGAAGTACTGACCATCATGCAGATGTAGACGAGGGCGATGAGAAGATTGGCCACAGCAAAGACACGCACGGAGGCGCTGATGAAATAACCAATGGCTGAGGCCGACAGTGTGGTCAGAAACAGGTCCAGGACAAAGAACAGGAAATGCTCCACACCAGATTCGAATCCTGTACACAGGTACAGGGCTTTATAACACTGGAGTACTGCGAGTGGAAACAAACACAGCAAAAAATTGGTCAACTGCTTAAAAAACCTGCTTACAGATGCACCACTTTGTAACAGTGATTTACTCCCAAGAACAGAATAGCGTGGCCAACTGCTTGAAAACTGCATACATACACACCACTCTGTAACAATGTTTATTGCACAGAGCAAAGAACAGGGAAAGCTCCTCAACACACTATGGAATCCTCTAAAGAACATAAAAGAACTGACCATGTAGATGACTCTATAACACTGGCTTACAGCAAAGTGTAAAGAACAAAGGCAACTGGTTAAATGCCTAAAAACCTGTGCGCAAATGCACCACTATAACATCGATTTACTCCAATGAACGGGTAAAACATTGTTCACTAAATTACTGCATCTCGAGTGATCGCAAACTGCTCCACGCCATACTACATAATTTATGGATGGAGCACAAACGGAAGTCAGCGTAAAGGACCCACCAATCATGTAGTAGCATGTAGCACTGAATATCAACACGGGCACCAGTCGCATGGGAATGATGTCACACAGCAGCTTGGACATGAAGTAGGCTGACACACGGTAAAACCCACTCACATGTTCATGACTGTTGACAGATAAATATATAAAACATGTGCGTCGCCAAGCGGCAGACATGGCATTTGTCCATTTCACCCCGTACCTGCCCCACACCCCTACCTCCCCTTACCCGCACATCTCAGCCATGCCTTGACTGCAACAATGTTAAACATATCGCTAAAACACTAATTTCTGTTTCTGTCTGAATACGTCGCAGACGCCGCTTCTGACGATAAATCGCGACGGAACTTGGAGGGCGCATGAACCTAATAGAAAACATAGGAGAAAAACCTACTGCTTACCCTGGGTTAAGACGATTAAACCCCCCAGTTCAGCCGGGAAGGCCCAGGCTCCACTTCCTGAAGCAAGCAAAATTATATAAAAAAAGACAAGAAAATATTCCCTAGTGGTCAGTATATAGTTGCAGGCTCAGATGGAGATCTGGTCAGCGCTGATGAAAATGCGCTGACAGAGCCTGCAGTGACAGTGGCCTCACTCAGTTGGTTCCACTCCATGGTAGTCCGGATGAAGAAGGAGCTACGATATTGCTCCGTTCTTGCGTTGGGGACACGAAATCCACGGGAGTGGTTTATGGCCTGTCTTTCTAAGATGTTAGTTGTTTTGAACCCCTCAAATCTAGTTGGCTTTATCCTGCGACGATTTGTGATGGCCGGCGTGAGGAATTTATCTGCTGGAATAGCTGGGAGGAGGCCTTCAGCTATCTTATAGAAGAAGCTGAGGCGTTGGTGCCTACGTCTTTCCTCCAGGGGAGGCAGGTCTAGATTCTTGAGCATGCCACTTATGCATTCCAGACTTCTGGATCTGTAATCCCCGGTGATAAAGCGTGCTGCTTGGCGTTGCACTCTCTTCAGCTTTTCAGTGTCCTGGCTCTGATATGGATCCCACACTGTATCACTATATTCCAGCTTGGATCGGACCAAAGCGATGTACGCCAGGCGCCTGCATTCTCTAAGACAATTCCGGAGGTTCCTGCGGAGGAATCCTAGGGTCGATCCAGCTTTACGGCATATGTTATATAATTATATGGGAAGACCTCTTCAAGTTGCTTGAGATTTGTACTCCAAGATAAGGGGTATCATGCACCTGCTTCAGGAAGACTCCACTTAGGCTGTAGAGGAAGGATGAAGTGTTTTTGGAGGAGAGTGTTAAACATTTTTGTGCGTTGAATCACATGCCCCACCTCGTAGCCCATTCTTCCTTTTTTTTTAGATCTGCCTGCAGAGTCAGGTGGTCTTGGAAACTGAGTATTTCCCGGTACAGCAGGCAATCGTCGGCAAAGAGTCTTACTGAAGATGTCACCGAGTCCGGCAAGTCATGTAAGTGGCAGAGAAAGAGTAAAGGACCCAGTATAGTGCCTTGGGGGACGCCAGTCTCAACAGCAGCTTCTTCCGATGCCTCGCCGTCCAGAACCACCCTCATCTTTCTCCTGCTCAGGAAGTTGGTGAGCCATGTGTAGAGGGAGCCTCGGACACCGTAGTGGTCCATCTTGTGCATACGTTTGCTGTGGGGGAACCTGTCGCAGGCTTTTATGAAGTCAAGTACCACTACATCAGTCTGCTTCCCAGCATTGTACGACTCGAGGAGATCATTGACTGTAGTGAGAAGTTGGGTCTCGCAAGAGTGGCCAGACCTGAAGCCGTGATTCTTGTCAGATAGTATTCTGTGCTTCTCCAGGTGGTTCCGAAGGTGCTGACAGATGATGTGCTCGAGCAGTTTGCAGGACACTGAAGTGAGCGAAACTGGTCTGTAGTTTTCTGCTCGATTCCTGTCACCCTTCTTGAATACGGCAGCGATGTTGGCTGAGAGCCAATCTGTTGACAGCTGTCCAGCTGTCATCATTTAACACTTCCAAGGCCTACTTTGTTGAGTTTGTGACCTACCACAACTATTGATCTTGGCCTTTGTCATGAGGCTTCAAATCTTTGACACTGCTTTCCATAGGTCAAGTAGATCACGAATATATGAGGTTGTATGGGTGAACAACCAATGGTATTCAAACTACAGCCATGATAAAGGAGACAAGGTTATAAGATGAGGTCAAGGTAATCAAGGTCATCAATAACTTACACCACACATGACCTGGAGGCAGTCGACCTACTTGCTAAATTTGAAGGCTATAACTATGCAAATGTGAAAGACATAGGCAACATGAATTTGACACCTCCAAGTACAATGCCTACGTCCTTGACCTTGACCTTCATCAGTACCCAATATTTGGACTCATCATAAGTTACTCACAAATGTGCCACGTTTGAACATTGTAAGTCCACAGATGCCAAAAAATAATACGACCACAAGACGAAACGTTTAAAATCCAAGGTCAAGATCACCATGGTTATAACGTTTTTATGGAACCATTCTTGCACCATGATGCACTACCACACAAAACCTTAAGCAAATATATCCTCTGGTTCACGAAATACAGCCCGGACATGAAATACATAGCGCAAAGAAGGAAATGTTGGTTTTCAAGAAACATCTTCAAGGTTAAGGTCAGCACCCCAATAATTCATGCTTGGGTGTTATGTACCCTAGATGATAGACCTCCCCACAACATTTGAAGCGATTCTATAAAGTAGTTTGCAAGATACCCTTTGGAAACACCAATTTATTGGCTCTACACCACTTTCAATGTCTACCAATGTCATTGAACGTGATCTTGACCTTGATTGGTACTCATATTCAGAACTATCACAAGCAAATGCACCCACATACAAAGTTTGAAGACTGCAAGTACAACAGTGTAAAATATATAGTCCCTAAAAGATATTTAGGTTTTTAAGGTCATACGTCAAGGTCACTAACGTGATAATTTATGCTTTCCGCTCTTGATTATACACCATCAAGAGCCATCATCATAGCCCTTATGTTGGCCCAGGTTTGAAAGGAGTTTGTTGATATGTTAAATAGTTTGGAAGTTATTGAAAGTTATGTAAATTGCGTTGCGTCACTTTCACTGATTTCCATTTCAGGATTTTTTTAATTTTTCATCTGATTTTAATAACATTTGCTGGAATATTGAAGGACTCAATTGAAACCGATTGGCTGCATTTTGGCCGCAATATGGCCAAACATTCACAAATGTTCTCAACATTTAATCTTGAATAACTCGAAAACAGCTGCACAGAATTAGTTCATATTTTCAGTAGGTTTTAAAGAGCCTAGTAAACCCAGGTGGGACACCAAGCCATTTCCTTGCATACTTGTTGACCTTGGCTTCCATCGCTTCCATGGTGCTGATGCTGATGTCATAATTTTATATCAGTAGTAGCCAGAGAAGCTATAAAAATCACAAGATGCAAACAACATAATAAGATACACACCGAGAGACACGCAAACACACACACACACACACACACACACACACACACACACACACACACACACACACACACACACACACACACACACACACACACACACACACACACACACACACACACACACACACACACACGCACACACACACACACAGGTCACAAACAATAAACATGCAAACACCATAGCCATGTACATATTATACATATATGTTAAGAAGGATACGCAAATACAATTAAGAAAGGATTAACTACGCATGCACCATTTCTTAAATGGCTGATGCCGATTCATACATTTTAGCTTCTTTTTGCCGTAGAGAAACACTGCATAACTGAAGGTACATGCAATGTTTTAGAAAATACTGAGAAAATACATTCATTGTGTACTTTTTTTGTTTCAACATAAAATGTGGATTTTTGATAGGAGCTACAATGATCTGTATTACTGATTGCGAATCCTTAATAGAAAAGGTCAGAGGACAATTTTCGCGCTCACTCTCCACTAGACTTTATGGTCTGAAACGCCCAGTCTTTCGGATAAGAAAGACAACAAATACTTAGGTCCAGCCGCTGTGGCGTAGGCCTAGTGGTTAACGTCGGAACCACCTTGAGTTCGAATCCCATCAGAGCCTGAGAGGCGAAGGTTTTTTCGGTCCTGGACCGACTCCTACCCAGAGTGAGTGGATATGGGCTCAAATGGAAGACTGAAACCACACAATCGATCGATCTTCATCCGCTTAACGAATGCGATTCTGAGTGTTGCTCTAATTTAAAGACCAAAACGGCAGGTGGCTGTAATTATCGGGCCTGGTTAACGCCAGGATATTATTATGAAAGGAAGTGTAGAACACAGCCCTGTCATGCAGTTTCAGACCGATACGGAACTCCATAGCAGCAGCAGCAGCATCATAGTCGTCCGCCTCATTTCCATCAATAATTAAAAAGAAAAAAAGGTCTCAAACTATGTGGCTTTGCATGCCCTGCTCTCATGGTGACCTCAGTTTCGGTTTCCAATCCAATCTATGCCTTGGTGCATTCGGGTCAAAGTCATGGGGATCAGTGTGTTCTGGGGAGCTGTTGGTGGACGGTTGTGGTGGCGCCCTCGGAGGAGGACATCACTCACACTGGCTCCGCGACTAAGAGAATAGTGTCGTCAGTAGGGGGCTTAGAAGGTGGTGTCCTGAACAGGCTACACTGAATTCCACCGAAGTGACTCAACAGCAGTGCAGTGTCTCCTCGGTACGTTGATTGCCTCCTGACGGCATAACATAGATTCGCTCCCTTTGGACTGCAGGTCTCGGATTCTGCAACCAGAACAAGCCGGGGTGTGGCTTTGGGATTTGGAATGAGCGGCGTGGGAGCAACGCCACTGTACGGCCCAGAAGATGGGACAAAAAAAAACACTTAGGTCTTCACCTTCTTAAAGAACCCAGTGGCAACAAAAGATTGTTAATTGGTAAACATTGAATCCTCCCACTTCCCCTTCAGTCACATGAAAAACCCTCATGCGAAATAAATAAATAAAATTGGGTAATACTGCACTAGCAGCGATGCTCTCTCTAGGTGGGAGCAGCCCGATATTATTCTCTGTCACTATAATACCAATACCAATATCAAAAGAAGTAGATGGTACGTTCATTGTCAGGATTGACACGCAAGAAATTAAATTAGAAGAAAAATTGATATTGTTTTTGACTCTGCGTTAAGCCATTGTAGATCGAGAGTGAGGTACTCGCCTGAAGATGACCCTTTCCTTGATGAAGAGCTCCACCGCAGACAGATTGCCAAACACCTGGTTCATCACGATGAATAAGAACGCCCCAACCCTGCATCCACATACAATGATAATTCCATCCTTAAAATCATGGGGTGACATCATAGCAGTGATGCATC
Organism: Phymorhynchus buccinoides; assembly: GCA_017654935.2. NCBI lineage: Eukaryota > Metazoa > Mollusca > Gastropoda > Neogastropoda > Raphitomidae > Phymorhynchus > Phymorhynchus buccinoides. The sequence continues at coordinate 86,325,896 of CM065680.1, read as the reverse complement.
GAGGATCAAAACGTGATAGGACAAACTTTCCTGAGACGAGAGAAATCAATAGGACAATGTCCTGACTCTCGCAGAAATGAATAAGACAAAGCGTGCCAGTGCTTAAAATGTAATGACAGGGGCGAACACAAATGACATTTTTAATTTTAATAGGTCAATGTCATATGACCGGGTCCTCGGAACATCACTGATATAGTGTTAATACCATCTTCAAAATCAGGGGGTGATATATAGTGTTAATACCATCTTCAAAATCAGGGGGTGATATATAGTGTTAATACCATCTTCAAAATCAGGGTGTCATACAGTACGAATACCATCTTCAAAATCAGGGGGTGACATATAGTGTTAATTCCATCTTCAGAATCAGGGGGTTATAGTGTTAATTCCATCTTCAAAATCAGGGGGTGATATATAGTGTTAATTCCATCTTCAAAATCAGGGTGTGACACATAGTGTTAATTCCATCTTCAAAATCAGGGGGTGATATATAGTGTTAATTCCATCTTCAAAATCAGTGACGATAGTGTTAATTCCATCTTCAAAATCAGGGGGTGACATATAGTGTTAATTCCATCTTCAGAATCAGGGGGTGACATATAGTGTTAATTCCATCTTCAGAATCAGGGGGTGACATATAGTGTTAATTCCATCTTCAAAATCAGGGGGTGACATATAGTGTTAATTCCATCTTCAAAATCAGGGGGTGATATATAGTGTTAATTCCATCTTCAAAATCAGGGGGTGATATATAGTGTTAATTCCATCTTCAAAATCAGGGGGTGACATAATCATAGTGTTAATTCCATCTTCAGAATCAGGGGGTGACATATTTATAGTGTTAATTCCATCTTCAGAATCAGGGGGTGACATAATTATAGTGTTAATTCCATCTTCAGAATCAGGGGGTGACATAATTATAGTGTTAATTCCATCTTCAGAATCAGGGGGTGACATAATTATAGTGTTATTTCCATCTTCATAATCAGGGGGTGACATAATTATAGTGTTAATTCCATCTTCAGAGTCAGGGAGTGACATAATTATAGTGTTAATTCCATCTTCATAATCAGGGGGTGACATAATTATAGTGTTAATTCCATCTTCAGAATCAGGGGGTGACATAATTATAGTGTTAATTCCATCTTCAGAATCAGGGGGTGACATATAGTGTAAATACCATCTTCAGAATCAGGGGGTGACATATAGTGTAAATACCATCTTCAGAATCAGGGGTTGATAACACACAGTCTTAATTCCATCTTCAAAATCAGGGGGTGACATATAGTGTTAGTTCCATCTTCAGAATCAGGGGGTGACATACAGACTAAGTGTTAATTCTACAGTGAAACATCCCTATTAATACTTCTAAGATCTGACCAAAAACAATTCACCGACATTCCCCCTTCCTATTCAAACGTTTGAGTGACTACATTCTTATTAAGACCCCTTCCTTTTAAGACCTAATTTTGGCTGATTTTTCAAGATCATATTAGGTTCCACTGTATTTGCGAACTCCGGGATCTGAATAAGTGCACGAAATTATGCTTTTGAATTCTGAGAGGGTCATCTGGATATTTTAAGAGGTGTCTCTATTTTTTTTTAACATAAAAAAACGAAAAAACAAACAGTGCATCAGGTGACAATTTGCTACGTTCTGTGATATATTGGCCTGAAATTGAATCTTCCCAACACACACATGTGCGCGCAATCACACGAACACACGCCCACACACAGGTGTGCGCATAATTTGTTTTCATGCTCAAATACTCAAACACACACACACACACACACACACACACACACACACACACACACACACACACACACACACACACACACACACACACACACACACACACACACACACACACACACACACACGCACACACACATACACATACACACACACACACACACACACACACACACACACACACACACACACACCCACACACACACACACCATACACGCACACAATCACTCTCGCGCGCACACACAGAGAGAGAGAGAGAGAGAGAGAGAGAGAGAGAGAGAGAGAGAGAGAGAGAGAGAGAGAGAGAGAGAGAGAGAGAGAGAGAGAGAGACAGAGAGAGAGAGAGATCACTCTTTTTTAATGTTGGAAAAGAATAAGCTCTCTAAGAGAGAGAGAGAGAGAGAGAGAGAGAGAGAGAGAGAGAGAGAGAGAGAGAGAGAGAGAGAGAGAGAGAGAGAGAGAGAGAGAGAGAGAGAGAGAGAGAGAGAGAGAGAGAGAGAGAGAGAGAGTGCAGGCATGTGCTAGTCTAAGACCTTGTAAACGCCCACCCAGGTTTTTGAGAAAATACTCACGCATAAGGGTAGGCTACTTACCTAATAAACGTCCACCCCCACCCCCCACTTTTGGGCCGATTTCTTGCATAGGGGGTATTTACCTAAGAATTGCCCACCCCCTACTTTTCGTGCAGGGTGAGGGGTCAGGGGCTTATACAAGGTACTTTACAGTAATAATGCTAATCGACATACTAAAGACTATCATTCTGTCCTTGGTGACACACAAAAGAAATGGAGTTAACCCTCTTAGGGACTGACCTGTTCTGAATACCGTCTGTCTTTCTGTCACTGATTTCAAAGTAAACCACTCCCATAATCAGTCCAAAGATCACCATAATGACCACCTGGGGGGAAAAAAGAAAGAAACGAAAAGAAAAGAAACCAAGCCATGATGCTTGAATAGATCTTCATTGAGGTCGCTTATTTATAATCGAAGCCTACACTGTATTATTTGTTCCTTACGCTCACCAAGATTATAGAAGTTTGGTAGAATCGCATCATTGGTAGTTAAACTATGTTTAAACTGACTCAAGTAGGTACTATTCTTAATAGGATCAGGCAAAGCATTCCAGAGTGTGGTAGTTGAAGGTATGAAGGAATTACGATAAAGTTCTGTGTTAAACTTTGGAACAGATCGTTTCAAGTGGTCTTCTTCTATGATATGGATTTCGTTCGGAAACAAACTCAGGAGCAAGATCAAATAATAAGTAATCAGGACATAAGCCATTGATAATTTTAAGGCAATGAATAAGTTTGTGTTTTCTTTTTCTTTCTTTGAGGGTACAAAACCTGATTCTTGATATAATTTTTGATGGCGTGTTCCTCTAACAGCTCCAAGTATGGTTCTTATGCCTTCGATATGTAAATTTTCAAGAGGGTTACTTAGTGCATCTGTACAATTGTCCCATGCGATATCAGCATAATCGAAATGTGGTAATATAAATGACTTGTACATTGTTTCTAAAGCCGTCCGATTTAATTTATACTTATAAGCTTTTAACCCTTTCGCCGCCAGCCATTTTTCAGCCATATGTACCATTAAACTTAACTGGGTAGAGAAAAAAATGTATCTTCAATATTGTAAATTCCTCTGTGATATGCATAACATTAGGCCCATTCTTACCTCCCAAAGTTAAGAAAATAGAGTCTTCGAATAACAGACCCTGATTTGATGCCTTTTAGTGACATGGATGTTAAACCATTGTGGTGCATAAATGCGACATTGGCGGTGAAAGGCTTAAACAAGAAATCAACATAGTAACTTTATTTAGTATACTTTTAATATGTAATTTCCATCGAATTTCGGCAAAATATGGCCGAAAAAACACAACATCGGCGAAATATCAATCTTGAATACCTCAAAAACGACTGAACGGAATTTGTTCATATTTTCAGTATTTACTGAAAAATGAATTCGCAACACTTCTGGTATAAAATTGAACCGAAAGCAGGAACCGGAAGTGCTCCAGCTAGGAACGTGCAGCTTTCATTTGGCTCACGGAACATCCAAAATCGGAAGTGACGTCACAAAACTATACTGGGTATTGTAGCCCTTATGTTGTCCCAGGTCAGAAAGGCGTTTGATGATGATAGGTTAAATTGCTTGGGAGTTCTGGAATTTATATTGCTCAGTTTCCAATATAACACCGATTGACCGAAATTTGGCCGAAATATGTCCCCCAAATGCCATTATTGGTAAAATTTTAATCGAAAACCGAAAACGACTGCACAGAATACTTTTAAACGGTCAATATTTATTAAAGATTAACATTGCAATTCTTTCGTTATAAGTCGAACCGGAAGTGGGGACAAACCTGGCCACATTTGTCCAAATTCTAATATCGAATAACTTGCAAACAGCTGTTTGAGGGGATAATCCTGTCATGTTTGCTCTCACAGGCGAACATAAACCCTCTAGTTTTAAATGTATCCATACAAAATTGACTAAATTCAGGGTTTAAGTTAGTAAGGACACATACTTCACATGAAGGAAAGCAGATGCAAACAGACCATGGTTGTAAAAACAATTAAAAAATCCAACAGAATCCATCTTTATGAAACGAATATTAGAAATAAATCAGTACGTATTACGCATGAAGAAACAATAACATCTCATTTTCTGAACACAAGAAGAAGATACTATTGCTTTCAAACTTGACAAAAAAGAAGATGGAAATCCTAATGAACTGACTGTCATTAGAACACCGTACAGTGTCACAGTGTCACACGATTAACTGACGAAATAGTTTTGTCGTCACCACAAAACGATAGCATTGTTTCAAATTGTCACCATCACTCCTACCTGAAGAATGGAGGCTTCTGGACTCCTCAGGATGTTCTTCATAGCTCTCAGGCTGATCACTCTAAACTGATATGAGGAAAAAATACAGCAACGATTATAATCCATTTTTTTCACAGCGATAGTTTCTTCATATTTGGAAAAAAACTCAAAGCTTTTTTTTTTTATATCATACTTCAATAAAATTTAAAAAAACCTCTGCAGGTCACTTACAGGATTAAAAACAAAATACGCCTTGTATGTTGTTGTTGTTCTTTTGTTTTTTTAATGAGATGGCCACATAGGATGTAACAAAACTCTGATCTCTTTAAAAAAAAAAAAAAAATGTCTGTTCTGTTGCTATGCATCCCCCTCCTCATCCGCTCCCCACCCCTCTTCTCTACTTTACTAGGCTCTGCGTTTATCCACCCCCTCCTCTAAAATAAAATAAAAAACCCAGATAATGCAACATACTATTAGATCTTCTACAACATGCACTTTAAATTCTGTAATCATATTTCAACTCTTTATCTGGCTGCCCCGTTGCCTTCGAAGAAATCATTAGCCATTTTATAAGAACAGAGGGCGAGGGGGGGAAATGCCACCACTCCCTCCCCTACCAAATTCAAATATGTGCCTTGAAAAAGTTGGGTATGCTTCGCTATAATTGAAAGAAAAAAAGAAAATGGCAAACGTCATATTGCATAGCTGGCTTCTGAGGCAATGGATCTGACAAGCAGAAAATAACTAACAAGGAAGAGAAGCCAGCCTCCCTTACGTACTGATCACTGGAGTGCATAAGTAGGAATTACATGCTATAGTATAAGCAGAAACTACGACAAAGGCATAATTTAGCTACCCCCTCCCCCCTCTCATGTTCTTGGCTTTCATTCTCAATGTTTTAGGTCGTCCACACATTAGACGCGGAAGTTACGCACGGAAAGCCATACATAAGTAAAAGAAAGAAGGAAAAAATATACAGACGCGGAAAAATACGGACACGTGGGCTTATCCTTTTTCCTTCTTTCTTTTACTTATTTACGGATTGCGCATGGGATTTCCGTCTACTGTGTACGCAACCTAAGTAACAGACCTTACGTTGTCGCTTATCCGAGCACAGGAACACGTGTCTTCTTAGTTCATATTTTCAATGACAAAATTTGCAGGTGAAGGGGGTGGGGGTGGGGGTAGAAGGGGGGGGAGCAGGGGAGGAAGTAGCAAATCTACACCTTTGCCAGAATCACATTGTATCATATAAAGCATACATATAAAAGAAGAAGTTACATGCTATTGTTGTATCAACAGAAATACTCAAATTACATTGTTGCAAAGACGTTTTCACCTGTCTGCCAAATGATGTTCTGTAGTCCACTGGCTTCATCAGGACCGATGTGCCTGCCTCCGTGCGTCGATCAAACTCACTTTTGATAGGGGCCAGCTCTTCGTTCACCCTGTGCATATTTATTGTATTTTATTTCATTTTAATTTAATGCTGTTGAAAATCTATTACATACCTTTGCTATACTTCTATTATATTACCTTTTTTATCAATAAAACTACATCCAAAACAACAAAAAGCAAGACCATCACCACCGACTTGAGGTATTTTTCATTACATGTATTTTGTTCAAATGTATTGAACAAGAGAAAGCCAAAAGAAAGTTTAAAGGTACAAAGCTAATAACAAGAATACAGTATCTTCTTTCGAGCAGAACATGAGAAAACTACAGAAAAACAAACGTGTTTTAAAACTGCACAAACACACACCTTGTTTAAGTTTCCTTTTTTTATGTGTTCACCATATCCTCGATCTATGTCACAAAACGTTTGTGCTTGTTTCAGTTTGCTTTACCATACTGATGCCATACAGATTTAAAGAAAGGGTTTTGAAAAATGGATCACGAAAACGTTTACTTGTTTGATCATTTTTTCAAAGAGACTATGGATCTTAAATATTGCTTCATAGTGAAATATTTGTGTCTTCCCATTTACAAACCATAACATTTTTAAGCTGATCGTAGTGAGACTAAGCAGCACTATAGTTCCATACCTTGTACACCAAACAGATTTTGTGTAGTTTTCATGCAGCCTTCTCCCTAAGTTTTCAGTTTCACCTGTTGCAAAATACAACAAACAACTCCGTATAAATTGATTCACAAGATTGCCACATACGGTCGACGAATAAACAGACGATCAACTACCATCCAGCAAAATTCTTGAAACGATTTGCTATACTTTTAGAAATGTACAGGGCCGAACCAAGTGAATCGTAAGGGTTGGGGGTCCGCCAGGGATCAAGGGAGCTGCATAGGTTCCGGGTTAAGGGGCAGAATCCTTTGGGAGACACAGGGGGCGAAGCCTCCGGAACGTTTTGCAATTTAGTGATGATTAAGCGAAATCGAGCCATTTTCTTAATTTGCACCCTTGTATAAGATACATGCTTGGGCAGAGGGTGGTTTTCGGAAACCAGGACACCCCCCTCCCCCCTCCCCCCACGCACACTAGATCCAGCCCTGATTTACAACCCTGTGCATACGCAAGCATAGATTTTACCCAGTACTTTCCACATGTTTATGTGAATTCATTATACATCTGAATCATCTACTCAAAAACGTTTTGCTTGAAAATGTATCTTTAAAAAAAACCGTTTTTCTTTTGTGTGTGGATGTGGGAGGGGTGTGTGTGTAATTTAATCTTGTAATTCTAGCACAGCCATAAATATAATTCAAAGTAACCATACATAATATATTAATTTAACATAAGATATTTCTTAATTAACTTTATCTTTTGTTTACGTGTGCATATGAGTGTGTGAGCACATAACTATGTGTGTGAGTGTTTGTATGAGCGTGTGCTTGTATGCTCGCCTATGTATATGCTAGCGTGTATTGTGCATATGAGCTACTGAGTGCGCGCACATGTCTATGCATATGTTACGCTCAATCCGTGAAATTGAGGAATTTTGATTAATTCTACTATCTACTATATCTATATACTTACCACTCCACTACTAGTGCATATATGTTCAAGATTAGCTTGGAAGACAAAGCTTAAAATTGTGACTTATCACCCCAACTCCCGTATATGATCACTTCCGGTCTAGCATAGTGTTCACCTTTCTGAAAGCCCAACTAGAACACAGGAAGACTAAAAGAATCCATTTAGGAGGGAGGAGGGAGGGTCACTTAAATGTAGTGGAGTGGTAAGTATATAGATAGAGTAGATAGTAGAATTAATCAAAATTCCTCAATCTATTCTATCATCCTTACCACTCCACTACTAGTGCATGATTACCCACAAGGAGGTGGGAAATGGATGACTAACAGAACAAGAAGGAAACCAGCAAATCAGGCCTAACTAGGGATAACTACTAAAGTACCCCCTTAGCTTAGGCTTGCAACTGTGATCTGACGGCTGAGCACGGAAGGGTATAAACCGTGAAACACGGTGAACTGAAGAGATGGAACGGCAAAGGGGGATCCGTTGCCTCCAAAAGGACGGCCAGAAGGAGAGGTCCTGAAGAGACCGTACCGGAGCAAAAGGCACAACCGGTGAAGACCATGGACCGTGGGCCTACCAACGAACGGACGGACCGTCGTGGACTGGCCGTCCAGCCGTGTAACCATGGCCGGGCTACCGTGACGGAATGGTCCGGCAAAACCTGTGCCGGTGCCTACGGCACCGCTGGTGGATGGCTGTGGACACAGGCCTACCAGCGAACGGACGAACCGTCGTGGATTGGCCGTCCAGCCATGTAACCGTGACCGAGCTGTGACCGAGTGGTCTGACAGTGCCCGTGCCGGTGCAATCACCGCGGTTACCTTCACCGGGGGAACTACCCGTTACGGTGGCATCGTTCATGACGGCATTATTCGGCATTGTTTGTGGGAACAGCATTGTTAACGCGCCCCCGCATGCCCACCAGGGCAGGCATGCCGGGAGCCGAGAACAGTATTGTGGGCTCGGTGCAGAAGTGCAGAAGTGCACTCCGCCGTCTTTTACAGTCAACGCCAGGAACCATGGGGGAATAGGAGCTACTCGCAGGAGCTAACCAAGACTGACCTTCTGGCTGAAGTTCCCGGACTTTCTGCTGGGCATGTCCTAGAGAGAGTGGAGCCTGAAAAGACCGGCCCACAAAAGAGAGGGCCGGTTCCGAGAGACGACGAGAGCCTGAAAACCGGGCTGAGTTAGGACAGAAAAAATTGCTGCAAGATGACAGCAAAATACACAGAGAAAAAGAATGGCATAACGGATGCCAATTCTCCGAAGAACGAATTGAGGAATAAACCTCCGAAAAAAATAAAAATAATAGGGCATTAGCCGGGTAAATAATTTACTGAGTTGAATTAGAGAGTTGAAAACAAAGATAGAGTTCAAACTCTCGTGGCAAATGCCCTATCCGAGACTAGAGTAAACCGAATTACGAGAAGAGTGAGAAAAATTCTACAAGTCTCTAGAAAACTAGAGATTTAGAATCAGTCAGTTTCAGTGAAACGAATGAACCCTTTATCATACCAAGAAAAACTTTGCCCATAGCGAGTTTAAAACATAAGGAGGGGTCTGCTGACGAAGGAGACGACGACGCCATTACAAGTCACAAACATGCGCTTGAAAATGTTGGCAGAAAACTCGCAATTTTAGACAGGCAAAAGTGAAGGGAACAAAAATATACAAAGGGGAAGGGAGCCGAACTTACCAGCACCCAAGCACACAAGCAAGAGACCAAAAAAAATTAAAGCTGAAGTAAACAAAATACCAAACTTGAGACACACAAACATTTAAGATGTCTTCCATAACAAGCTTGAAAGAAAAGTGAACACTATGCTAGATCGGAAGTGATCATATACGGGAGTTGGGGTGATAAGACACAATTTTAAGCTTTGTCTTCCAAGCTAATCTTGAACATATATGCACTAGTAGTGGAGTGGTAAGGATGATAGAATAGATTGCCTATGTAGGCCTCAAAGTTTGCAACTCACAACCACACCATTATTGATCAAGGTCGATGCAACAATACTACATTTTTGTACATTGTATTTTCAACCCCATCCCAACTCTACCAAATACTACTCTGGGGCATGCCTGAGCCACATGTTGTATCAAACGTTTTATCAAACTAAGTTTCAATAAAAGAGTTGTAAATTAATCTACTCGTGATTTCTTATTCGTTTGAACCAATTGTTAATATCTGGGTGTTTATGAACAAACAACATATTTTTCATTCATAGTGTTTTTCTAAATAACAAGTTTTACATTGGTTATTTCACGAAATGGGCAAACCATTTGCCCTTTCATGAAATGGGCAATGTCACGAATTGGGCGCAACATATACATGTATTTTTGGTGCCCATATTTTCCCTTATTGTCTTACCCTCAATGTCCAAAGCAACCCCATCGCCTTCTTCTGCAAAATTGAAAAATAACCATATTGTACCCTCTTCCTTCACCATACTTTCAGGTGTTATGTTTAACATCATATAATGAAAAGGCAAGTGTGTGTCTGTCTGACTGTGTGTGTGTGTGTGTGTCTGTCTGAAACACAAAACGGGCCTTATAACTCCGCCGTTTTTCGACCGAATCGCTTCACATTTGCTGTCAGGCTTGCTGTGGTCGGGGCAAAGCCTGGCAGCAAATTGGAAGAGAATCGGGAGAGCGCGTAACTCTCAGAGCAGCGCCAACGGGAAACGGGGCTTATAACTCCGCCGTTTCTGAACCGAATCGCTTCAAATTTGCTGTACTCAGCGTTACCAGTACTTGGTGTTACCGTTTCTAGGCGTTACCGTTACTAGGGAGAGCGCGTCACTCTCATAGCAGCGCCAACGGGAAACGGGGCCTTATAACAACGCGGTTTCTTAACCGAATCGCTTCAAATTTGCTGTACTCAGCGTTACCAGTACTTGGCGTTACCGTTACTAGGCGTTACCGGTACCCGGCGTTGCGCTAGTTTATGTGAAACAGGGGAAATTATTCAGCAATCTGAGCGCTTCATCCATTAAAATGCAGAATACATTAACATAAGTAAGTTAATAAAAGTATCACAAAAAGTGAATCAAAATAACACAAAATGTGAATACAAGTATTTCAACAGCAAAGACATTTTACTTCATACACTGGCATTGGTACTACACACTAACATACATGTATTAAGCAGTCAAAGCAACGCAGCATCTTGAAACGCATCTCACATGGCAGCATTGGCATTGGCTCTTAACACTAGCACAAAATGGACAGTACTAGATACGACTATAAAAAATATAATAATA